>OZ012560.1:29641218-30241218 GCA_963935595.1 Schoenobius gigantellus | reverse complement strand
GTCTAATGTCGTGTTGAATTATGTTGTTGTCTATTTTTAAATATACGAGTTGAAATTCGTAAAGTCAAAATATAATCCTTCTTTTTATCTAACTAGACATTATGACATGTCACCATAAAAGGGGAGAATGAAACATGTAAAGTTAGCAGATTAGTTGGATATTGTGACGACGATGTTGTAATACAAGTACATAGTGTGTGGCGGAACAAAACAATGAGTCCGGGACAGGTAGGGTATGCAAGTGCGCGGGGCCCGGGTCGGAGGCAGGGCATAAATCTTGCCGGCTTAATTTGCCGAGTATTCCCTTTATGGCCCACGCGACCCAACCGCCCAAGAGGTCTCGCTTCGGCAAGATAGACGTGCATAGAGACTGGTTTTCGCTTACAATCTTATTACAATAGAATGATAATTCCACGCGGGACTCGAATTGCTTCGTATGTACTTTGCAGAGTTAAGATTTTCTTTTTAAGAGGAAACACCAAGTTCGAGAGAATTCAAAAATTGGTAGGTATTTTCTCAAACATGCACGGCAATGTAGGCATTATTGTAGTAAAAAGAAGACACAAAGTTTGTAATTCTTGGCTCATGCATGACTTTACCGGCCTAAGGCCAGGAAAGTAAGTATGAAAATTCATTATTGGCCGCTGCTCCAATGTTTTTAATTTATCTATAACTTGAATTATGTAACTTGTCATACAGCCAATTGCTACAACATTATAAAAAATGCACTCTTCGAGCATATATCTCTCGTGAATTTTCAATAATTTGACAATTAAATTCGATTGATATGACAAGTTATTAAAGTTGACACATTCTTTTCGGTTAAATAAATATTATAATTTTTATGGGGAGTTATTATGAGACACGTTGTAAGTAAGTATTATGAATATGACAACAATTTTAATTTTCGTTGCGAGAGAAAAAAGTCATAATCTGCAGTAGTACATTTTTGCGTAAGATATGATTGGACTGTATGGGCTTTGTTTCCTTTGCACTAATTGAAAATTAAAAAGTATAACTAAATGCTAGGCTGCTATAATTATTTATTTTTTGATTTGTTTTTTATTCATATTATACTCATTTGTTTCCAATTCAATTCAATTCAAAATCTTTTATGCATACCATGATATGTAAAATAGGTGGTTCACAAAAAATAAGATCACTAAGGACCCGTTGGGCACGCAATCGTTGAATAAGAGAGAGGAAGCTTATTATTATTAGGTACCTACTATTGTTTTATTTACAGATCAAAAAGCTAAATTATACGAAGATCACGGCAATTATAAATATTTGAATAAATAGATAACATTAAACAATATTTTAATATGAAAGGTTTTTATTTATATGGTATTATTATTACACTGAATTTCATAATTAATTCCAGTATTACGTCTTTCAATATTTTCTCGCAATTATTGAGAAAAGCACTTTTTAACACCCTTGCTCGTAAAGCTGACGTAATTCCACCGGTTTTAAATATGTAAAGCGGGTCATAAAAAACGCGTTTGTTACCAAAGCAAATAGTTAAGTTATAGTCCATACAAATTCCATAACAGTATTATTTGCCATTTCAAATATGGAACTGATCGCCGCCGCACGACTCCAGCTAGTGAGCAGCGCGCTGTTGCTATTCAAATTTCGAACTAATCGCCGCGCGGCGCCAGTCAGTAGGCAGCGCTAGCGCGCTGTTAAAATGGCGGGAAAGCAACAGTCTGCATTCACAGATTGAGTTTATTTTTTTCTGTTTCCTCGCAAATGTGTTAAAAAACGTCGTACGATATACGTGCGTATTGGTTATAACATGCGAGGCGGAATTTCAGCCCGAGCCGAAGGCGAGGGCGTAATTGAGCCGAGCTGAAATTCCGCCTCGCATGTTATAACCATCTTAACGCACTAATATCGTTATGTACTAAGTATTAAATATTTGTCTTAAAATTTGTCACCGACTTCAATATAGAAGTGTGATGTTGTCTGTACCGATTCTTATATTATTTTTAACTTTTCAGTGTTTTTGAAGTCTGTTTTTATTTTTTGTAAAATATTTTTTATTTTTAACTTTTTAGTGAAAGAAACCCTAATTAATTAATAACAGCTCACCTTCGGTGAGCTGGTATTTAATTAGCGTTTCCCTTGATTTTCATGGGATCCCATCATCAGATCCTGACTTTGGTGACCTTGGGACCACCCTAGGAGTGTACTCTATCGAATACAAAAAGAATTTTGAAAATCGGTCCACAATTGGCGGCGTAATCGCGTAACATACTCACAAAAAAAACATACGCATCGAATTGAGAACCTCCTCCTTTTTTGAAGTCGGTTAAAAAGTACACAAAATATACGTTTCGTAGTCTCCTGTTTTCTCCGCAAAAAATTGCCAGATTTAATTACTTTTTGCGTAAAAAATTAAAGCAAGGCTTTTTCTGTGTTTCTATGTTTTGCTTTTTTCATATACCTAATCTTGTTCACTTTGTTTGCTGGACGTTTGAATATAGCAGAAAATTATGTAGATTTTTTAGGTCTTTGAAGGTTTAAAATCTCTTTTAATAATTAACTTAATAAAAAAAGGAAAACATGGGAACATGCTTATAGTGGCCATTGATTTTATTGGAAAAATAGAGCAACTAGTGCCATTATCCAAGAAGGAAACAGGGGACTACGTCTGTATGGAAAAACGGCCTGTACGGTTTCCTGATAATGGTAAAAGTAGATGAGTGTTAAAGTAAAAGTCTGCAAAAATGCTAGATATTTATTAGCAGAAGTTTTCTTTATTATTTAACGTGTTGAATTAACAATATCATCATTGAATACCAGTATCGCAATAACTAGTAGTGTCACAATCATCATAACGGCTCATATACATCCACACCGAGGGGCTCGAGTTAGGGTGTTTAGGCCTTAGTCAACTACGCTGGCCTAGTGCGGATTGGTCGACTTCACATACAGCTTTAAAATTCTTCGCCGATGTATGCAGGTTGCCTCACGATGTTTTCCTTTACCGCAGGAGCGTCAGATAAATGTACATATGAAATACGAAAAACACATTCTTAAATGGCGATCTCGAGTCCCGAGCCTCCCGATTGGAAGGCAAGTGCCGAGTCCACAACGCTACCGACGCTCTTGTCACAATATTAGTAGGGATTGGAACAATCCAATCGCTACTAATATTGTGAATGCGAAAGTAACTCTGTCTGTCTGTATACTTGATACGCTTTTACGGCTAAAGGTCTAAGCTTAATCAGCCGTGAGAGCTTAATCAGCCCTGAGGAAGGACATAGGCTACTTCTTATTCCGAATTTCAATGAGTTCCATGAGGAAAGCATGATATAAGCGAACTAGTGATATTACTTAATTCTACTCAGACAAAAACTCCGGCAATAGCTAGTCAAGTATATTACATTCGTGTTGAAGCAGATTTTGTAGAATTTTACTACAGCAAAAATAATTTGCTTGCTTAATTAACTCGTCGGTTTCGTTTTTCTCATTTTGAAGTTTGACATTTTTTATTCTGCCCGTGTCCAACATAATCTCTTATCGTTCACGCAGTCTATTCTTTATCTTTACACATTGATGTAGGTACTATAAAAGAATTACATGGATGTACAATCTCGCAGAAACGTCTACCAAAAAGTTTATTTTATACAACTAAGTTGGCAAACAAGCGTACTGCCCACCTGATGGTAAGTGGTAACTGTCACCTATAGTAGGGGAAACCGGGGCAAAACGAAGCTCGGGGCAGGACGGGAAATGTGCTTGTGTGCGTGACTGGTAAACATAACAGAGCCTAACACAACGCCATTTGGGGGATGCTTAGTCGCGTCATATGAGTCCTTTTTTTTTTTTTTCGGGGGGAAATGCGTAACCGCACCGTACCCGCCGTTGCGCGTTGGCTAGACGGCGAGCGTGTGTGGGGCTCTCTCGGCAGAGTGCCAAGCCTACCCACTAAAACCCCCCGGTGTTCTTCCTGCCCTTATGGGCGCGCTAGGTAAGGTCCACACTGCGACTCCACTACCCACGCGCCAGGGCAAGCCTGACCAACTGGTCAGGCTATCGCCAAGGGGGGATTGCCCGAGAACACCAGGGCAATCCCCAGACGGAGGGCCTTACGGCGGCGTGCACGGGGCCAACCGTGCACGCAGGCCTCCACGGCAGGGTCATTAGACGGGCATCGCTTGTGCGAATGCCCGCCTTCGCCTGCCTGTCCGTCTACGGCGGATGGGAGCGGCTTGAGGATCATTCTCCCGCTCCCTCTCCGCGGCCTCCTTCTGCGAGATGACGTTTTCGCAAAAGGAGGCGACAGCCCCCCACTCCGCCTCGCCACGGAGCATGGCCACGACCATGCTCGGCAGCGAGAGGTCTCCGTCTCCCAGCGCAGCATTGAGTTCGCTGCGCTGGCGTCGCCAGGCCGGGCACACCAAAAGGGTGTGCTCGGCAGTGTCGTCGGGAGCGTCGCAGTGATGACACTGCGGCGTTTCCTCCCGACGCGCGACCCGGTGCAAGTAGTGACCAAAACAACCATGTCCGGTCAGTACCTGCACCATGCGGAATGAGAGACTGCCCTGCCGGCGCCCTACCCACTCCTCCAACACCGGACGTATCGCTTCTATCGTCCGGTGGCCGGCAGCTGGGAAGGCGAGTGCCTCGCCCCATCGACGCAGAGCCTCCCTCTGCGCCTGGGTACGAACCCGCTCCACTTCCTCAGGAGCGGATCGTCCCCCCCGCACTCTAACGGCAACCCGATGTCGATACACCTCCGCATGGACGCGTGCATCGACATCCCACGGCGTTTGACCCGCAAGCACGCAGGCCGCGCCGTGGCTGACCGTGCGATAAGCTCGCACGGCCCGGGTTGCTATGACCCTCTGCGGACGTCGCAAGAGGGCCACCGTTCGGGGGGAGAGGCACTCCGCCCATACCGGGGCTCCGTAGAGTGCCATCGACCGTATCACCCCGTGATACAGTCGACGGCACGCCGATCCTGGGCGTCATATGAGTCCTAGCGCTGTCCTAGTTTCGTGTTTTGGCTGCGCGGCGAGAAAAGAGTTTTTTTAGAGGATTCTTACGAAATTTCCAGTTTTTAATCGATGGGCCCTATGGTAGGTATCAGTGCTATTGTAAAAATTTATTACATGCTTGTTGAAGTAGTGTAAAACTAACGATTTCGGGTTGCTTTTTAGCAGAATAATTTTGCATTTTAGAACTGTTGTTACTTTTGAATAATGTGTCTGCTGGGGCAAAATGGTCGGGGCATAATGGGGTACCACCCCGTTTTGCCCAATATGTGTAGGCAGATAAATAGTTCATACCTATTTAATAATTAATTTATTATTTGTTTGCCGTAAAATGGTACAAAATTATAAACATAAAACAGATACAGGCTAGAGCTGTGATTTTTGAGACAATGTGATTTCTTCGAGCCTTAGCTACATAAAACGTAGGTACCTAAAACGATTTTGGAACGACGAATGAGAAGGGCTCGAAGTGTGAAGATGAAACTGATTCAAATAATGACTATGGGTAAAGAAATTAGGTCGCTACAAAACAGTTTTATATCATATCGTAAGGAACCCAAGATAGACCATGCATTCCAACACAAAAAGATATTTCTGCTGATTCTGTATCTGCAGAACCATTGAGTGATGAGTTCTTGCCTCAGTCTTCAACTTCTGCACAGATTATTAAAGACAGACAAACAAAGTTTTCTGTTTAAGACAGATAAACAAACGACCGTCAAGAGGCAAATACTGCCAGCAAAATTATCGTTTTCCGTGACTCCAGAAAATATCATAGCTATACCCAATGAAGTAAGATCCCACGAAAGGAAAACAAGAAATCGCGGTAAAATTGCAATACTTACAGCTTCTCCGTACAAGAGTGATCTCATTAGGGATATAAATAAAAAACAAAAAATAAATAAGATGTCTGACAAAACAATTAAAATACCTGAAAAAATAAGCTGGGGAAAAAAGAATAAAAACAAAAGACGCAAAAAAGAAAGTGACACTGATACTAGTTCATCTGAAAACGATGAAAACGATTGTTCTTGCATGCTTTGTGGGTACTTATACTTACAGTCCCCTGAAGGATGGGTTATTTGTAGCGTGTGCAATGGCTTGGCCCATAATTCATGCGCAGATGTAGACGATGACAATGAAGAGGCACATATATAGCACATATATATATGCCCCATAGCTGTTCCCATTTTGCCCCAATCATGGGGCAAGACGGGATATTTGACATGTGCCATTTAGTTGCCATTTGCAAAAAAATATGTGAATAAGCGCCATAAAAGATTATTATTATGTTAATTAAAACTGTAAGTGTTGCTATTGTTGTAGGAGATTTTTAATAAACGGTTTGATTTTCATATTGTGATTTTTCTACTCTTAAGTATCCCATCTTGCCTCGGTTTCCCCTACATGTGGTTCTTGTGAGATTCGCAGCAAATTTGCAAACCCCACAAAAACCACAGAGTACGTTGCTAACTTGTGACATAAGATGTAAAGTCACGGTACCCAGTAATTTCACTGCCATATCTTACCCTTCAAACCGGAACAGAGCAATGCCAGCACTGCTGCTTTGCGGCGGAAATAGGTAAGACGGAGGTATCTACCCAAGCAGGCGATCCTGGTACAGAGTCTCCCTTCGGCAAAGTCAGAGACTTACTGTAAAGACGCATAGTTAGCAATATATTGATAAGCTTCCAAAGAACTAGCAAGAAAGCCAAAAAATAGCCCTTGCTGGTTTTCTTGTTGGTTCTTTCCAGTACAAGGTATCCCGCTGTAGAATTGGGAACCATTGGCGTAGCTTCATTGACGTTCAAAAGTGATTGTAAAATCTAACTTTAATAATGCTAAAAAATCCATTTTGAATTTGAATTTGCTAAACATGCTTACACAATTTTAAACCGTATATTTTATGATAAAGGTGAAATTCAAATAGCACAGGCACAGTAACATATGATTCGAGCAAATTTCAAATTGAGGTCTTCGAACACAAGATGTGTTTATCTGTTTTACTCTTTATCTAGAGAACGAGATAGCTGCATCGACATTTTCCCATCACACCCCTTACTAACATAATGATATTAAATAAATTACCTCTTTAAAGATTTTTTTTCAAAAAAGTTAATGCTTAATTCTATTCTCTTTAGTGCATTTCTCTAAGTATTTCTGCAGTTTTATAGAACACTCCATCATTGATTCGCTTTGTTACCACGTGTAAACGAAACCCAGACTGAAGGAAAAATGCTCACTCGTCGCGCTGAGCAGAGTTTGCACTCCGACATTTTAAACGAGATTGTGTATCTAGTTCTTTAATAGTAACATCAACATCTTTAGTCTTTCTTTTGTCTTCACATAATTTGTCCATCGGCCCTTTGTAAGCCAGGCCTTAACTGTCCCCGATTCTTATTCAGTTTTCTAGAACCACCTCATTATTCCTTCTCGTATCCTTGACAAAACAAGGATGCTTCAGGCGCAACGTGACGTGGCTGTTTAATTAAATTCGGCGTCGCGTGCCGTCGAAGTGACTTCGCGACAGTTGGCAGCCGAGCGAGCGAGTAACTGTTAATTTGTGATGACGTCTGCGAGGCAAATCCCCTTTATTGCGACGTAACATACCCAACCCTAACCATACCTCGATTGGTAGAGTATGAGATGTAGAGTCCGGGGTAATTCAAATTCCATCATGGTTGCTCTAGATTTGTCAATAACTGCTACTAGCAATTCGTAGCTGTACATTACTTATACTTATTACGTATACTTGCTCTATCTAGAGTGATGTGTGGTCAAATATTACATTGCGGCGTCAAACCTGCGCAGACTGTCATTCATAAAGTAACAGTGAATGCACATTGGCTGTCAAAATGATTAGCTTTAAAAGCAGCGGACAAAAAATATGATACAGCACCGAACCTTGTCTTCCTTGACTTTCAGCTTATCATTGCTGTTAGGAGTCCAGGTGAAGTACGTTTCCTGCTCCGGAATCATCGTCACTTGCCATGAGACTAAGGCCTCGTTTACGGAGACGCGGGGCGTTGCGCGGCGCGGCCCGCACAGAATTCAAACATATGGCGTTGTATGAGTGCGTTTACGGAGAAGCGATTTTACACGCCTTTGCTTGAAATGGCGCGTTTTTTACGGCCGAGCCCTCGGATGGCACCGCCGCGTCTCGCGCGGCGTTTATCGCGGCGGCGCACGCAGCGACAATTCTCGATTAAGCGATGCCCGCATGCGCGGCAGTGATGCCCGCCGCGTGCTTCGCTACACACTTGAGGATGCGCCGCGGGTGCCGCGGCGGGCACCGCTACGCTTCCCGTCTCGCCCCTCTATGAACAACATCGTATATTGCCATATGTTTGTGTTTACGCGTGCGATTATGAGTGCCGCTTCACGCGCCGCCCCACCGTAAACAGAAAAAACGTCTGACGCGCCGCGAGACGCCACGCCACACGCGACGCGCGACGTCCCGCGTCTCCGTAAACGAGGCCAAAGACATTACCAGGTGGGATGAAGGCTCAGGGCTGTCATTAATGTAAAAAACGATAGTTATGTAAAGTTCGCTGAATGAAATCATTCTTTTGGTATAGTAGTGTAATATATTAATTGTGTAGTATGGGTTTGTCCGTTCGGTGACTATACTAGAAACGGGAAACTAAATCATAGGGTTTGATACATCAAATGCAGGTTTGAGGATGAAACCACAAGTGTCAAAATTTACACAGTCACTTTTATTTAGTTTTTGCCCAAACGTCTCACCTATCCGTCTTACCTATAGTAAATCATTGGTCTTACCTATTTCTGCAGCGAAGCAGCAGTGCTTGCATTGCGGTGTTCCGGTTTGAGGAATAAGATATGGCAGTGAAATTACTGGGTACCGTGACATTATATTTATGTCACTAGTTGCAACGTACACAGTGGTTCTTTTGAGGGTTGCAGATTTGCTACGAATTTCACAAGATTCACATATTATCTATACTTACTAATATTAAAAAGCTGACGAGTTTGTTTGTTTGAATGCGGTAATCTCAGGGACTATTGCTTCGAATTGAAATAGTAGATTGTTAACCGAGGGTCGAAAGAATTAATTCCCAAGGTGTTTAGATGCCCGAGCCCAGCGAGGGCGGCTATAGTCCGAGTAGGAATTGATTCTTTTACCCGTGTTAAACACTCTACTATTCATTTCGAATATGAGGAAAATAAAACAAGTTGTTTATCTAAACTATTTATTGATAATATATAATATATCTTTCTTTTGAGATTTCTGGCAAAAGATTTTCGAAAACACAATTTGCCTTGTCTTTAATCGAATCTGGTGTAAACATTTCAGAATCGCTTGAACTCATTTTTAATATTCAAATCTTAGCATAAAAGATTAACCTATTTTTTTGAATTCCGTCACAGATACATAACAGATTAGTATCCTGCCAATTTATGACGACTTTTTAAATTTTAAATATGGAACTCACCGCGCAATTGTTGCGGCTTATTCCGATCAAGGAAGTTTGCGTCAAGTTCACACTGGCTGTTTAGAAACTCACATGGCGCAGCATTTTTTTTAATTAGTTTTTTTTTTTTTTTTTTTATGTAAGGCCCGGCAAATGACCTCCTCCCGCCTGATGTTAAGCGGTGAAAGAGGCCCAAATGAGTTGACAGATAGAGTAGGGACGACATCCACTCTCCTACCTGCCCGCCCCTTGCCGGCCTAAAAGATGCTTTTTCACACCTCTTTTGAAGGAACCCATGTTGTAGGATGGAGGAAACACGTGCGCAGGTAGAGAATTCCAAGTATGGGATGAACGACAGAAGAAGGAATCTTGGAATTTCTTGGTACGGTGGTACGGTGTGAAAAGGAGGACACAGTGTACGGATGACTCCGAAGGCCCTTACGCGTGTTTCTGTTAAGGAATGGAGAGGGAGGGATAAGGTTAAAGAGCTCCTCAGAGCATTCCCCATGGAACATTCGGTAAAAGGCGCTAAGAGAGGCGATGTCACGACGAAGTTGTAGAGGCTCGAGGGTGTTAGTTGCCTCTACATCGCCAATTATTCGAATAGCGCGACGCTGCAATCTGTCCAGAGCATCGAGGAGGTACTGAGCGGAGCCGTCCCAAAGGTGCGAGCAATATTCCACGCAAGACCTAACCTGAGTTTTATACAACAGGCATAGTTGGTCCGGCGCAAAATACCTACGCACCTTGTTTAGGACACCGAGTTTCCGTGAGGCAGCAGTTATAACGGATTCGATGTAGTCTCTGGGGTTCAGATCGCAGCGAATGTTCATTCCAAATAGTTTTTTTTTACATAAAACTCTTCACAACTGACAGCAGTTCTATTTTTAAAGTTCATCCCGCCCCTTAGGTGAAGTAATTTGTATGAGTTTTTCCCTCTCTATGGAGAGAAGCAGCATTTTCCACCCAATAATCAGATCAAAACAACACTACTTTCCGAATATGAGAAAGGAAAAATTATTTTGGTGTTGGATAGTCCATTTATCGAGGAAGGCTATATAACATCACGATATTGTTACATCCACGCGAACGAAGTCGCGGGCACAGCTCTTAGTAGGTGATAAGGTGACTGTTATCATCTACCATCAGGTGGACAGTATGCTTTTGTTGTTTAAAAAAAAGTTAATTAGCATGTCCATTATTCACAGTGATTACGTGGAATTCCATAACTGGCTTTATACTTTGTTGGCATATTTTTTCTTGTACCATTTACTTTGTATCGTCGTATAAATTCGCTAATAAATGAAAATAAAACAAAAATCAAATTCGATCATCATAACAATATATTTTCCGTAAAATGTTTCCAAAATGAATATTCCAGGTATCCTCCTGACATACAAATATTTGTCTAATGCAAACGTTGGTGTGCCTCGAATTAGCGGGTCGGTCCCGTTGCCGCGGCCACGTCCGCACGATATCGACGAGTTAGCGGCGATTAAGGCGTAATGGAGGGTAATGGTGGCGGGTTCGAGTCCCGGCACAATGGCTCTCGGCACGCCATGTCACGGCGCGGCGTGCGGGGCTAAGATTCAAACTTACCTTCAGTCAGATATCAGCTTTCAAAACTGATTTCTGACTTAAGGAAAGTTTGAACACAGCGACACAATAACATAGTTCATGGAAATACGTAGGATGAATAAAAAAAATATTGCTTCAATAGAAGCTCATTCATATAATAAACAGAAAGAAAAAATTCGGTTTTCGAATAACTATAAAAACAACCAAGATTTAAGGTATTAAAGATTTTTCTGCGTCTCTTTCTAGCAAAACGGCAATTTACATGGAGTTTATATGGCCGTACTCAACAATGACGTCACGGTTGATGTCGGATCTCTCTGTCTAATCGCTTCCAAATTAACAGCTTAAAATGCTTGTATCTATTGTATTTCTAAGCCGATTATAATTCTAATATCACATGATTGCATTTTTTTTACGGTATTTTAATATTTTATGACGAGACGTAAAAATTAGAATTCAGTCATCATCCCAGACTTACCATGAAGTTAGACTTACCATGAAGCCGAACACGTTGTATCATTTGCTGTCCTGCCTTTTAATTTACTTGGTTCCGCCATGTCTGAGTCGCAAGGGAATGGTCAAGGTGCATCTTCTCCGACATGACGTTTTTTGATGTTGAAGACATCAAAAAACGTCATGCAGGTGGACAGCTTCCCTGTCAATGTAAAAAATATGTGTCGGAGAAGATGCACCTTGACCATTCCCTTGCGACTCAGACATGGCGGAACCAAGTAAATTAAAAGGCAGGACAGCAAATGATACAACGTGTTCGGCAGCGTTTAATTTAATCTCTTTGCAAATAACCTAATACAAACTTTAATTATTTTACGAAGCAATTATTAGACAACACTTAACAATTTAAAGATTACGCGAGGCAAACGATCCGTCGAAGTGGAGCACGCGCACCGCACACGCGTCAAACCGGCACAATGTGGATTGCACGTGGTTCGCCCCGACCGACGTTCCGTTAGCGCGCTCCGCCGCACCGGCGTTACCGACCGGCGTTAACCGCGCCACCGTCGGTATCGCGGAAACGTGCTGTGCCTCGGTAGTCAAACAAATAAGCATCCGTTTTAATTTTCGCCGACACGGCCTTCCTGACGCACGCACGTCCTCGTGCGTTAAACATCTGGAATCAAGAAATCCAAGCATTACCATCAACCCCAAATTGCTTCCTATCACGACAAATCAAAGCATACACTGTCAGAACATCAATTTCATATCTCGCCATCACACCGAACACCAGCGTTCATCTTTCATCTCCGGAATACAAAAGGTCGCATTAACACACGCTACAGCTCCGCGCCACGCGCTGGGGACCGACACGCATATAGCGCGCGGCAAGCCAACGGCTTGCGGCCAGTAGCGAGATGCTAACATTACGTACCTTCTCTACACACAGAGCCGGCTGGTTCTGCGACCACCGCTCCATTCTGCACCTCGTCGTGCACTTCCGCCACAGTTTTATTAACAACCACATCATCAATCTCCATGTCACTACTACTATCCGCCGACACGGACTCATCCTGCTCTAGAGCTTGATCACATAGCGCTTCCGCCATTTCCGTTAGCCCTTCACGTCCTTCGGGCACTTTACGTAAGCTTTCATGGGCGTATTTATACTTCCTCTTAGAGCCGTCAACATGTTGCAGTTCATAGCGATCGTTTTCTAAGACTCTAGTTACTCTAAAGGGACCCCTAAACTTTCTATCTAGTTTTGTTTGGTTACGTTCGCAACATTTCAGAAAAACAAAGTCACCCGCACAAAATGGCTTGATACGAGCTCTACCTTTATTGAAGCGCCCCGTGTCTAACTTCGCTGTATGCTCTATGTTAGCTGAGGCTTCACTACGGATCTGATTAAGGTCAGCTCTACGCTCGGTGGTCTCATCAAAACTAGCTATTCTAGAGATTCCTAAAGGCTGTGACTGAATACCAAACATGAGCTCAGTCGCAGAATACCCAGTGACCCTACACCTAGTACTATTTAATGCTAGCTGAATTGCACCTAGCTCGTCTCTCCACACACTGTCTGAACTATTTTCGGTAATAGTAAGTAGATTTTTGAGGGTTTGCATAACCCTTTCGACCTGACCGTTTGCTCTACTTGCCCCGACTGCAATAACATGAAGCTCTATGTTGTTTTCAGAGCAGAAGCTTCGAAAACTACCACTAATATAGCAACGACCCTGGTCTGCGATAATGCGTTTAGGTGTACCAAACAAATTGATGGCCTCTTTTAACGATTCTATGGCACTACTAGCGTCTAAACTTGACGTCAACCGTAATAAGACATATTTAGTAAAGGCATCAATAATAACGCTTATGTACTCCTTCTTTGAGCTTTTACCACTTCGTTTTCCGCTTAAATCTATGTGGATGGTATGCCATGGAAGGGCAACTTTTGGTATAGAATGCAACTGAATAGGCTTAGCGCCTGAAGTTCCTTTACAAGCTTTACAAACTAAGCATGCGTCTACAAACTTTTTAACAGCTCTTGCCATACCGGGAAACCAGTACAGCTCAAATAATTTATCTAGAGTCTTATCATAGCCAAGATGTTTTAGTTCCGAATGAACGTAACTTATCAGGGACCACGTTAACGACCGAGGCACTATAGGTAGCCACTTTGACCTCTTGTTACGCTCTACTTTTCGGTACAAAACTCCTTTTCGAACATCATACGACTTTGCAAGTTCTTGCTGTAAATCACCTACTCTCCACTTCTCCATAATATCCACTAACTCACTGTCGCGTTGCTGTTCTACAGCTAACCATTCTTACTGCAAATTTAAAACCTGGACTTTCTTTTTAGAAATGTTATCAATGTTATTACCATCAGAGTCACAATGAGGTAGTGGGTTTCTGGATAGGAAATCAACATGCGACATATGGCGACCCGCTCTATACTCAATGTTAAAATCGTAGCTTTGCAATATCGCCCACCATCTATGAACACGTGGCGTTAGATCTTTTTTTGTGCTAGATGACTTAAGCGCATTACAGTCAGTACGAACCGTGAAATGGCGACCATATAAGTAGTGCCTAAAATGCTCTACGGCGCGCACCACCGCTAAAGTCTCCAACTCATACGAGTGGTAGCGTGATTCAGCGGCGGACGTGCGGCGGCTGTAGTAAGCGACTACATGTTGAACGCGTTCGTGTCGTTGGACTAAAATTGCACCATAGCCCAGCGCACTCGCATCAGTGTGTAATTCGATGTCTTTGTCTGGGTCGAAAATTGCTAGTACCGGTTCCGAAGTCAGAATCTGTACAACGCGTCTATGTATTTCACTATGCTGTTCAGTCCAACTGATCTGACCTTTATGTTGCGTAAGCGGATATAGTGGGGCCATAAGTAATGAAAAGTTAGGAATAAATTGCCTAAAATAAGACGCAAGTCCAATAAACTGGCGAACTTGCGTAGCTGTATGAGGTACTGGGATCTCCACTAAAGCTTGCACTTTATTCGGATTTGGTCTTATTGATCCAGATTTAATCTCATAACCTAAATAAGAGATTTCACATTTAAGAAATTTGCACTTTTTCAAGTTCAGAGAGAAACCAGCCCTTGCAAGTGCACAGAGAACCAGACCGAGACGTTCCAGACCTTGTTCCACTGTTATTGCTGGAATACATACATCGTCGATGTAAATAAGGGCAAAATCACATTCTTTCAGTGCAACTTGAATGGATCTTTGGAAAACCGAAGGTGCATTTTTGAGTCCAAATGGCATGCTTTTTTTTTCTCGTCTGGCAACACTAAGTCAAACATCAAAATATTTATGCTCCGTATTTGTTAATTATTTAAATTAATTTCTTATAGCCCATTTACCAATATTAAGCTTTTAATAGGTGTACATTTAAGTGATTAATTATAGGTAATTAATGGTTGTGATTGTTTGTGACTTTAAATGAAATAAAAGTGTCGATACCGCTAACCTCGAAACAGCTGATTTTATCAAAGTAAGTATTGACTGACTGTTTCTCTTGAATATTATTATTATATCTCGTATATAAGCGGATATTCAATGAAGATATAGTCAGTTTCTACATTGATATAATCATTTAAATATTATATTGTGATTAACCGGTAATTTTAGAAATACCTACCTTCCCATTTTTAGTTGACAAATTGTTCCTTCTTTAATAAATTTTGTTACTTGTAATTTACAATCTTAAAATGATGACTCGAAGGGCCTTGTCACGCCAAGAGGAGTCTAAACTTCAACTGACCTTGCAGGAACTTAAGACTGCAAAGGAGCAATGTGTCCAACTGGAAAATGAAAGGGAGGATAATGAGAAGGAACTAGTAGGGGTTTTGAATAATAACAGTAGGCTTAAAAGTGAATTAGCATCGTTACATATTAGATTTAATGATATTGTTGATGAGCGGGACAGACTCCAGTCAATAGTTGATAGGTTCGATGAATGCAGTGATGAGTACGAGCAGACCCTTAGAAGAACTTCCAAATTGGAACAGGATCTACGTGAGGCCCATCATCACATCTCAGATCTGGAGGAGACTGCTCTGAAAGTCACTGCTCAGCAGAATGACAGCCTATACCAAGAATTGGTTAGTTGTGCCCCGCAGTTGGTTGCTCCTGCAATTTCTAACTTGACCATTGTAGACCTCACCAAAGAGGACTCAGTACATGAAAAGTCAAGAATAGCATTTTGCAGTAGGAATAAACTAAAAAAATATATAAAAATAAAGAAGTTCATAAAAAAATCAAAAAGAGCTATGAAATATTTTAAATCCTTAACTAAAAATATTAAAACTAAAAATATTAAAACAAAAAAGGAAAATTTTGAATTAAGAGAGCAACTTCAATCATGTACTTTTAAATTAGAAAATAACTTGAAAAAATATGAAACTGACACACAATACTTAGAGTCAAAAATACAAAGTTTACAAAATGACTTAAAAAATCTTACAAAGAAATATGAATTGTCTCAAAGGGCAATTAAGGAGTATTCTATGGCAGTGGATGAAATTTTAAAGTTATCCAAAGATAATTCTGAGCGCTTTGACTCACTGGTTAAAAATCAGTGTTGTATTTGTAACAACGGCGATCTTCCACAGTCACCAGATAGACAAGGCACTCCGGTAACCTCAGAGTCCCAGGTCTCTCCTTTACTTCCATCATCATTGTGTGGCAGTATACATGACGTCAGTTCCTCTCAAAATATAATTATGTTCAGCGATAATATTGGTAAGGACATGGGCTCAAATTTGCGCTTAAAGATAAATTCACCGGAGCAGTTGATTATAAATAATTGTTTTCCTTGTGCTAATTTACATGAAATTATGCACAAAATATTTAACTACACATTTAGTAAGGATGATGAATTAATTATATTTATTGGAAATAGGGGTAATGTCAACAAAAAAAAGTTAACCTATTACTTTGAAAAATTAAAACAATTAGAGATTAAAAAAATTGTAATGTTTACATTCCCCTACATAAAAAATTTGCCAGATGCGGAAAATAATTATAGATTTAATTTAAATATGACTCTGAATTTATTCAGTCAGTATAATAATAAATTCCTTGTAATTGACTCTAACAGTATTGTTAGTAAAAATGTATATACTTTGACTAAAGGTAGATATTACCTGCCTCAATATTATAAAGGACAGATAGCAAATTCACTATCATATTTTTTATTAATTTCAGCCAAGAACTTGGCTAAACAAACTGACTCTATTGAGCAGTATAATTTAAATAATAGTATGACAGTGGAATCTGTTCCAAGCTATTTAAATTACATATAGAGACAAAAGAGGTATCCTCTTGCAAATATAAATACATAAATAATGATTTTAATATGACATTATCATTAGAGTCAAATAAAAAAAAATGTGTTCAAAAATGCCCTCAAAATAAATGTATTAATTTAAATAAAATAAAAAATATTAACCTGGTGCATCAAAATAGTAATGGACTATCAAAGGGCAAACAATTAGAGATGGAATTATTCATGAATTCAAAACAAATTGACATTTTGTGTATTACAGAACATTGGCTTAAGGGATGTGAACTCATGTTTAGTTTCAATAATCACCAGGTTGGTAGTTCATTCTGCAGAGTCAACACAGTACATGGGGGGTCACTGATTCTGTTAAACAAAAGCTTAAAATCTAAAGAACGGAAAGATATTGTGTCTCTCTCTGTAGAATGCATAATAGAACTATCATGTATAGAACTTGAGCAATTCATTGTGGTATGTGTATACAAACCTGATTCCTCAGCCTATGATAGGTTTGAGGAAATCATGGATGAAGCCTTGAACAAATTGGGTAGATCTAAAAAATACTTGATTGTGTGTGGAGATTTCAATATTGATCTTCTTAAAAAGAACACTGAAACCTATAAAATCTTAAATTTATTTAAATCACACAATCTTTCCAACTTATTTATGGAGCCTACTAGATTCTGTAACACAACATCAACCTGTTTAGACAATATATATAGTAATCTAGTACCTGTAAGTAAGAAAATTATTACAAACTTAGATTCAGACCATTGCGGGCAATTAGCTTGCTTCAAAATTGACACAGAACAAGTCAATAAACGTAAAATTATATGTCGACCAGTAACTGCTGACAGATTGAAACGTATTGGAATTGAATTATGTTGTAAACTTCCTTTTTTATCACCGGATATGTCACCAAATGATATGTATAATTTATTTTTTGAGACATTTTGCAACCAATTTAACAAAATTTTCAAAACCAAAGAGATCACTGTTACTGTTAATCCAGTGTTTAGCGAATGGGCCACTGCAGGAATACACAAAAGTAGGCAAAAATTGTATGAGCTGTACTCAGAAAGACAGTTTAATAGAACTGAATCTTTTCAAAATTATGTTAAGTCATACTCAAAAATTTTTAAGCAGGTTTGTCAAACTGCGAAAATTAAATATATTAGTGCTCAAATTTATAACAGTACAAACAAAGTCAAATCTACTTGGAAAATTATCAATGCAGAGACTGGCCAAACAAAAGCTTCAGCAAATAATTATAAACTTAAAATTGATGGTAAATTTATTAGCTCAGACTCGGATGTTGCTAATGAATTTGAGAAATTTTTTACTCGAATTCCTGTAGATTTGACAAGCACTTTAGGCTCTTCCACCCCCATTGCAGAATCCTTGTTGAAAGAAAATGTTCCTTATTGTAATACTGTATTTAAATTTAACCATATTAGTAAACGTAACATCATAGACACTTTCAAATCGTTGAACATTAAAAAAACTGCCGATCTCTGGGGAATATCTGTATATATGGTAAAGAATGTTATTGAAATAGTTGCTACACATTTAGCTTTAATTTTCAACAACTGTATTGATAGTGGTGTGTTTCCTGATTTGATGAAACTTAGCAAAATAACTCCATTGTTTAAATCTGGTAGTACTTCAGATCCCTCTAACTTTCGTCCAATATCCGTACTATCAACATTCAGTAAAATTTTTGAAAAAACCGCGCTTAAGCAATTACAGAAACATTTTAGTAATAATAACTTACTGCATATCAAACAATTTGGTTTTACCCGCGGACGGTCCACGACTGATGCTGGAATAAAATTGTTAGAGTGCATTTATGAGGCCTGGGAGGAGTCGCAGGATGCCTATGGTGTTTTTTGTGACTTATCGAAGGCTTTTGACTGTGTCCAACATCAGACGTTAATCAGGAAATTACACTATTACGGTATCCGTGGTACCGCTTTGGATTTTCTCACTTCTTACCTAAGTGACAGGATTCAAAAGGTGGTCATCAATGGAGAGCAGTCACCTGGATCATTTGTAAAAATGGGGGTGCCGCAGGGCTCAATATTAGGTCCATTTCTATTTCTGGTATATATTAATGACCTCCCTCACCTTGTAAGACACGACCATGAGATAGTCTTGTTTGCAGATGACACGTCTTTAGTATTTAAAGTTAAACGTGGACAAATTAATATTGACGAAGTAAACATTGCACTCTCCAAGGTCGTTCACTGGTTCGGCGCCAATAATTTGTTGTTAAATGAAAGTAAAACAAAATGCATTAGATTCACTATGCCAAATGTTCGATTAGTTAAAGCCAAAGTCAAGGTTAGGGATGAGGAAATAGAGCTGGCCAATCAAACTGTATTTCTGGGTATAACTTTAGATTCTAAGTTACAATGGGGTCCTCATATTGAATGCCTATCGAACAGACTAAGTTCTGCAGCATACGCCGTAAAAATGATTCGTCAAATAACAGATGTGAAAACTGCGCGGTTAGTCTATTTTAGCTACTTCCACAGTATTATGTCATACGGGATACTACTGTGGGGAAATGCCGCCGATATTGGCTGCATTTTTGTACTGCAGAAGAGGGCTGTTCGGGCGATCTATGGGATGGGCTCCCGAGAGTCTTTAAGAGAAAAATTCAAAGAAATTGATATTATGACTGTACATTCACAATATATTTATGAAAACTTACTGTATGCACACAAGAATAAAGATATCAAATTCAGTAAAAATAGTGACTATCATAATTTAAATTTAAGAAATAAAGACAAGCTAGCAATGCCCACATATAGGCTCCATAAAATAAGCAACTCTTTTGCAGGTCACTGTATACGAATGTACAACACGCTGCCATGTAACATGCATGACTTGTCAGTAAATAAATTTAAAATTTTAATTAAAGCTCAGTTAAGCAAAAAGGCTTATTACAGTGTTAAAGATTTTTTGAATGATAAGGCAGCGTGGCGGTAAAAGAAATGAATTGCTCGTTCTCTGAATAGTTTTGTAATATTCACAATTTGTAAGACATTTGGCGATTTTAAAAGAGTTTTGGCACATGAGTTTCTTGCCCGATTCTTCTCATGTTAGCCCCTACATTCGGAATCGGGTCGCTCTTGGCGATTACATGCGCGGCAACAACTCCGCGGATGTACTTGCCACTAGCGCACGGGTTAGCTTGATTTTAGTCGAATATTTTTTATGTTTTAATAATTTTGTAAAATGTGTAAAATTGACGATTTTAAGTGCCCGCAAGGGCCTATGAAATAAAGTACTTTTGATTTTGATTTTGATTTTGATTTATGGCAACGTACTCGAACTGCCCATCAGGTGTAACAAACGCAGTACGTTCAATGGAACCCGACTCTACACTAATACAATGGAAACCAGATGTCATATCCAGGGAAGTAAAGTACTTAGCGCCTTGCAACCTGTCTATCTGGTCGCCAATCCGTGGCAAAGGAAAATTATCGCTACGCGTGTTTGAGTTAAGCTCTCTATAATCAACTACCATGCGGTCGCTACCATCCTTTTTCTTTACCAGCAAGATAGGACTAGAGAAAGGAGAGTTGCTCTCGCGAATAACGCCTGCTTTAAGTAACTCAGAAACTTTGTCCTTTACTATTTGCCGTTCACTAACCGATAGCCTATATGGTCGTCGCTGTACAACTTTATTAGGGTCAATCAGCTCTATTTTAATTTCACCGGTAGTAATTCGTTTTGTTGGGGTACCTTCTACAAAGTGCTCTGAATATGAATCAAGTATTGACAACAAAGAAGTTTTAGCGTTACCTTCCAAATCTGTATCAACCTGAGACTCAATCAGAGCAGGTGCACAAGATACAAACTGCGAAAATTTGGATTTAAAAAAATTAATGCCATTAACATCTAGCTCTACATACACCCCCATGTCGATAATATCGTGTCCCAGAAGAATAGGTTCGATTAAAAATGAATCATCAACAATATAAAACACAACTTTCAAGGACAAACCCTGAAGGTTAATCAGACACCTTACTTGTTCAGTGCATTTAATATCGGAATTACCGATACCCACCAAAACTATAGTGTCATTTAGCATTGTGGCATTAATTGCTTTTGCAAGACTATGTTTAATCAGTGAGCATTCAGATCCTGAGTCAAATAGAAAACGACAACTCCTACCTGCAATTTGTAGCTCACCAGTCACCGCCCGCTTGCCGCAAAGTTTGACCTCTTTCGTAGGAGCGTTGTTGGTTTCTCGGAGGGTAGCAGCGGCGACGCAAGCACTGGCTATGTGGCCCTGCTTTCCGCACGCGTAGCACGTCACGGGGCGCTTCTCTTCATAGCGCGGGGGTGTCACTACTGACGTTGCCGGCTTTTGCTTGTACACCTGAGAACTTTCACCAAAGCGTTTAGAACAATTTATGATTTTATGCCCTATCTCGCCACAGCGATGACATGTGCCGTTGAAGGCAGCACTAACTGGGCGCTGATTACTAAAACGCGGGCGTTTATTTTCGATGTACGTAGAAATATCGTCGTTTTGACGCTTGAGCGATACTCCACGTAATATGCGACATAACTGCGTTTTTGTTGTTATAGTGTGGGCGTTTAATTCACGTCTTAAGCCCTGTTCACAGTTTGATAACACTGACACAGCAAACCCAGTAATCACTTCGTCACTAAATTCAACATTAGGTATAGACTCGATCGTATGCCAAAGACGCATTGCGGCGTCGGCTGCGGTTTCTTTATCTTGAATTTTTAATTTAATGACACGTTCGAAATAATCCTGCATAAGCATAGGCTTTGCAAACTTTGCGATCAGAGTTGTTTTTACATTTTGCCACGTCATGCAGTCAGGTTGAATCTTTGTTAAGCACGTGGCAGCTCGTCCACGCAAGGCTTGCATAAGCGGTAACAATAAGTCAGTACCTTTGAGATCCTTTTGTTTTATTATCATCTCGCTTACGTTGCACCAGCCCTCGATATCAGCGTCAGCGTCGTCAGGGTCGAATTTGATAAGCGGCACAGGAACGGACGTCGTAGACCCGCCGGCGACACTGTTAGCCAACCCACGCAACAACTGCAGCAACGCAGCAGCCTCGGCAGCACCACTAGTTTCACTATGATTCGCACTCGCGATACCGGACGTATGATCGGCATTATTCGCAATTTGTTCGCCCGTGTCACTGCCTCCAGAGCGTTCTTGGATCCCGGATCCCACTTCTGATGTCGGAGAAGATGCACCTTGACCATTTCCTTGCGACTCAGACATGGCGGAACCAAGTAAATTAAAAGGCAGGACAGCAAATGATACAACGTGTTCGGCAGCGTTTAATTTAATCTCTTTGCAAATAACCTAATACAAACTTTAATTATTTTACGAAGCAATTATTAGACAACACTTAACAATTTAAAGATTAGGAGAGGCAAACGATCCGTCGAAGTGGAGCACGCGCACCGCACACGCGTCAAACCGGCACAATGTGGATTGCACGTGGTTCGCCCCGACCGACGTTCCGTTAGCGCGCTCCGCCGCACCGGCGTTACCGACCGGCGTTAACCGCGCCACCGTCGGTATCGCGGAAACGTGCTGTGCCTCGGTAGTCAAATAAGCATCCGTTTTAATTTTCGCCGACATATGTATATCATTATGGCCCTTTACAGGAACTTTTTGTACTCCCGACGCATAATGACCAATAATTTTAAATCTAAAACGCATTGTTTTCAAAAACATTTTTTTATTATACATTTTATTGTATTACATCCCAAAATGTTTGCATATACAAGTAAAGAAATAATTGACAATACACCTGTTCGGAAATTAAAAAGGGTGTACTTTTAATGTTCTCTTTTAAATCGCCATTTACAGGGTTCATTTTATTTATTTATTAATTATTTATTTATTTATTTATTTATTCACACACATATAATAACATTTATAACATTAATTTAATACGAGGTATATAAAAAACTACAAAGTTTTAAGCATTACCTCGGAGACATTCACTATTATTTGACAATAACAACAACAATTCAACATGGAGGTAGGTTTGTATCAATATGCAGACATAATGCGTAATACACTATTACAGTGATAGTACGACGTCGGATTGATACAGGCTGTTCAACAAAGTACATTTCAAGAAAGTGAAACAAACAAAACAATGAATATTTTTTAAAGCCATCAATATTATTTTAATGCACTACCGTTAGTATGTTAGGAAGTAATTTAGGAGTTTGCGCTTTATGTTATTTGTGTTAATTTGTGATTTTAAATCTGTGGGAAGGGAATTTATAAGGGTTGGAATAGTGTAACCCAGTGCTCTTTTACCATATAGGTTAGTATATTCCGGTATCCATAATCTGTCAGTCTTAGTAACACGTGTTTCTCTTTGTTGCTTGTATTTGATTTGTAAGTTGCGATTAAAAAATTGTTCTATCAATAATACATACTTAACCTTATCGTGTATTGGTATAATGTTACAATATTGAAATAGTTCCTCATAATTGTTTTCAAATTGTTTTTTAATGTGATATGGTACTATGGTTTTTAATATTCTTAATTGTAACATATATATCTGATTTAAATAGGTTTTAAAGGTACGACCATAGCTACTCAGTCCATAGGATATTATTGACTCAACGAGTGCTTTGTAAAGTGTTAAGCGAATATGATATGTTGTTTTGTTTTTAATTAATGTGAACTTTACCAATAGTGCCCGAAGTCTGTCACAAACATGATTTACGTGTTCTTTCCAATTTAGTCTACTATCAATAGTTAGACCCAAATAAACATGTGTATTGACTTCTTCTATATATGAACAATCACAATTATTGACCACTTGGTTAGAATGCAAACAAGCATGGCTGTGTGCTATTAGTTTCATATCACAGACCATTCTATTATGACTAGAGCTTATGTAAACAAGTTTAGTTTTGCTGGCATTTAAAACCAGTCCTATGTCATGTGACCACTTATTTAAGATGTCAAAGTCATGTTGCAGCTTCCTAAGAGCCTCCTCGTAATTTAGCCCAACAGCTAACATGCAGGTATCATCGGCATACATGTAAAGTTCACATTGTTTGATAAGTTTATTCAGGTTATTGACATATGTTATATAATGAAGTGGACCTAGTACAGATTCTTGAGCGGTTCCTTCAGTGACAATTATGCGATTGCTGAAAGAGTCGCCCACTCGAACATAGTAAGATCTATTGTGTAGATAATCCTTACACCAGTTAAGAAGAGGACCCCTGATACCGTGTTGCTCAAGACTATCACTCAGTGTGTTATGCCGAAGAGTATCAAACGCTCTGCTATAGTCGATAAATAAAGCTATGACATGGTTCTTTTTATCTAATTTTTGATACACCGAATCTGTAAACGTACTAAGGAGTCGAGTAGTGCTTTTTCCCGGCTGAAATCCATACTGCTTACTAGACAGAATATCATTATCTTTGTAAAATGTGTGAATTTGGTTACAAATGTATTTCTCAATTATTTTATCGATAACGGGCAATAAAGTAATAGGCCTGTAATTATTGCAGTCATTAAACGCTCCTTTTTTATGCACAGGTCTAACTATACCAGTTTTGAGTTCATCGGGGTAGACTCCGGCCTTAATACTGGTGTTAATTAATCTCACTATAACTTTAACTATCTTATCCTTTAGTGATATTATGTCTATTGCTCGAATACCGTCAAACCCTGGAGCCTTATTGTGATTTAAAGATTTTATTATATTATTTATCTTGTCCTCATTGGCTGGTTCAAAACGCATAGATATATCACACGAGGACAGTGTGTCTCGTCTGTCTAGTATTGGCTTGTTACATTTGGGTAGAATATTCTTAACTCCCATTTGAAAGCTGTTCGCAAATTTATTGGCAATGGTTTGAAGATTGACATGTAAATCTCTGAATGAGTTCTGTATGACACTATCAATAGACTTTTTAATTTTACCAGTAATATCATTTAATATTTGCCATAGTTTTTTCGGGTTATCTTTATTACTTTTTATTTCATCTAAAATATATTTTTGTTTACTTTTCATTATAAGCTTGTTAGAATAATTTCGAGCTTTATTATATTTTAATCGTAGTGTTTTATTAGTAAAATCATTTTTCCATTGAACAAATAAATCATCCTTGTATTTACATGCATTAATAATAGCCTTATTTAACCATTTTTTATTTCTGTTTCGATTTGATTGTTTTATTTTGACAAGTTTCTTACATTTGTCGTAACAGTCAGTTATATTATTCTTCATATATTTATATATTTTAACTGGGCATGTTTCATTACATATATTATCCCATTTAATTGAATTTAATAATACATTTAATTTTTTTTGGTCGTATATAAATTTTTGCTTGGACTCTTCATCATCCTGTATATGTCTGTTGAGCTGCGGGACGCAGGCAACCACAATTGCCCGGTGATCGGCCAGTGCAGCGCCGAGCGCCGCAGTGTAAATGTCTTGGGTATCGGATCTCGCGTAAATATGATCAATGCAAGAACGCCTTACTGCCTCCATACATTTCTCA
Organism: Schoenobius gigantellus; assembly: GCA_963935595.1. Taxonomy (NCBI): domain Eukaryota; kingdom Metazoa; phylum Arthropoda; class Insecta; order Lepidoptera; family Crambidae; genus Schoenobius; species Schoenobius gigantellus. The sequence goes on along the minus strand of OZ012560.1, from coordinate 30,215,882 downwards.
ACACGCGTGTAGTCAGAGATCCCACACTCAAGACCGCACCCCGCCATCATGTTAATGTATTTATGTGTTACAGGAATGTATTGTTTAGTGTCTATATTGGTATCTCCCAATATAAATATGTCAGTGTTGTTAGTAAAATTAATAATTACGCGTTGAAGTTCGTCAATAAACGAGTGCTTACAGTTTTTTGGCGGACGGTATATAATACACAAACCAGCTTTATAGTTCGAATCTGTACTAATGTAACCCATTAGGCATTCAAAATGAAGCGTGTTTAGTTTGATTTGTGTGAAATTTAGTTTTTTGTTTACATACAGTATGATACCCTTTCGAAATTGGCGTAATTGTGTGAACATGTTATAGTTAGTTATATTATACATGCTGCTCGTTAAATCAGTAATATTAGCTTCTGTTAGTGCTATAATATCGATTGGCCATATACAACTGTATACGATTTGTTCTAAGGCAATAAAGTTTTTAACAGTTGACCTTATATTTATATGAAAACATAATAGGCTAAGATTTTGGTATGGAATCAGGTCAATAAACGCATCGATGTTAGGGCAGTCTAAAAACTCATTGATTGAAGCCATTGATAATTTTAGTATTAAATATAAATACATACGATTAAGTTGTTACATGCAACAGAACTACCCAGAAATTATTTTTTTTATGTCATCTAGTGATCTGATTTGCGTTATCGTTTTTGTGTTTTGATCCTTACGTATTAGTATTTTCCCTTTTTTGCACCATATATATTGAAATTTGTCACGCAATTCTTGCTTAGCATACCATAGAATTTTCTTTGTAGTCGGCGTGAGGGCTTCTCTAATATAAACAGATTTATTTGCACATTCTTGCGTTGCGGAAGGTATAATATTATGTACTAATACATTGTTTTTCTTAGAAGCGGTTATCCATTTTTCTTGCATTTCTTCGTGCTTTAGTTCAATAGCTACTATTCCATTTTTTTCCTGCTTTTGTGGAATCCTCTTCGCATACAAAATATCTTCTTTATTAAGTTGAAATGCATCTGCTATATTAGTTATGATTATTGATAGGTCTTCTTTATCTACATATGGTACATCTGAGACTTCTACCTGCTTATACAGCTGCTTTTGCTCCATCTCGTCCATTCTTTGCTCCAATGCTGCTGCTTTTTAATTCAAGGCATTTGTTTTTGTTTGTCAATTCTGTGTTCTTACGTTGCAGTTCCTGTATCATATTCTTGCACGACTCAACTGTTTGAAGAAGTTCGTCCATCTTATCGCTGTGGAACTGCAAAGATTCTTGTACCTCTTTAATCTCCCTTTTAACAGTTTTTTCTACCTGTTTTGATATTTCTTTTACTAATTTTTTTGTATCAACCTGGGCTATCTGGCAGGTCTCTTGGTCATCTTCCTCTTCATCATCCTCTGGAATTATCACCGAGTTACGTTTTTGCTGCAAGTTTTGACACTCTAAACATGTCCACTCCAGCCTGTCTGATGCTCGCACCGCCATTAATTGTTTGCTGGTGAGACCAGTACACGCAGTGGAAAGATGCACCACCTTCTCACATCTACCACACTCTAATCCAGGGGTTTTCTTGGTGATGGTTTTATTACATTTTTCACACTTACTCATTTTTTTTTATGTTAAGGTACTTCAAGAAATTTATTGAGAATATTAAACGCGCGTTCAGAGCAATCACTCGTGAATGAATGACATAATTTTTAACATACATTATTATTAATAAAAGTTGTAAAAACTTAACAGAGTAGCCGCTAATTTTGTACGCTACTGAATTGTTCTATTTCGCTGCGCTTTAGTACCGTATTCCAGCGTATTTTTTATAAATGCAATTGTATCCGCACTTAATGGCGTACTGCTTAACTTTAAATTACATTGTGTAGGTTACATTAAAACATAATTAAGATCTAAAAATAACTTCCTTTCATTCATATATTTGCAATTACTAATATTTTCAATGTACTCGGGTTTATTCATTTTATGTTTGTATCGTCCAGAACTTCCGGTATTTTCATAGGTTAGCAATATCTCAAATTTCCGGTTTACTCATATATCTGCTATATACGAAACCGCAATGTCCAAAAGCTTCGGTTTACTCATATATTTGCGATGTCCAAAAGATCCGATATAAGTTGATATATCTATACATTTCACATTCTCCGCATGTTGTTAAGCCACGGGCGTGAGGCCGACAGGAATTATTCCTTATTTACGTCGCGAGAACCTTGAACTTGTCCGCCCGCCCATCTCCCGCCCCCGCCCGCCCTGCGCCGGGAGGCTGTGTTTGACAAATGGTAATGCAGACCTCATTGATGGCGCATAGGTACTGCGGCCGCCGCGTCCCGGAGGTGTGAAATATTTAGTAGGTATATTCAGTCTGTGGCTACCGCTGCGTCACCTGATAACTGATTATTTATTCTTTTAGTCAAATACACAATAAATATAAATTGGAGATTGCCAATTCAAGCATCTTCTCGCTTCAGGTATATAAGAACAACACATCATTTTATAATCCTATTATAAGAATGTGTCGCCTGTATAATGAGCTTGCAGCAAATAACGACAATTTAGATATTATGATCTCTAAACCTAACTTTTTTGGAAATCTTATTTTGTGCTAGCTGACCCCACGCATATTGTTGAGGTGTTGCGTATGGAGTTTCTTTTCATGTGTTTTATTTTGTATAAAATCTTATGCATCCATAGTATAATAAATATAAGTTACATAACTATCTTTAACTTGATTAGGAGACAACTTTTTGGAATACAGTCTCGTTTTAAGTCTTTAGAAATTGATTTACTTTTTTGTTATGATTGTATTCTGTTTTGTGTCTTTTATAGTAATAAATAAATAGATCACAGGTTCGTCCGTTACGGTTGCCTGGAAGATATCTTTTTCAAATAAGTTAACATTTGTATCTACAACTTTCAATTTACGAAAAGAAGGAATAAAATGTTAGATTCTTGCATAGAAATTTAATATAAAAAGTGAATGAATGAATGAATAAATACTTTATTGCACATAAAATGCACATGTAGAGGACGCAGCATTATAAATAACATGGACATTGCTAGGCTAGCAATTTCTACCAGGCAAACTTAGGGTTAGAAAAGCAGCTACGTAAGATACGGTATTACACTACAAAATACAAAGTAAACTAAATTAACAATTAGTTAAAAACGGATACCTATACCTACATTTTTATCTAACTAAATATATAAATACACACTATATATAAATATAATTATTTCCGGTATTGCAGATCTAGGAAATGTTTCTTGACTCGCACCTTAAAAGAGTCCTGCGATGGCGCTCGCCTTAGTGACTGATTCTATCATGATGTAAGAAGGAGAATAAACTCGGACTGTAGTTTTAACAACACTGCACTGATTTGTCGCTGTTTCGGCGTGCTGTGTCGGCTGCCGGCAACTCGGCTCGGCACTCGGCACCCCTCGCTGAAGTGGTATCGCGGACCAGCAGGGGCTCTATTTTTGAATCATTCGTCCGGCATCGAGCGTTTTTCAAGCGTCATCTGTGCTCGATTCCTATTGATTTTCGATTCTCTTGAGATGAAAATCAATAGAACATTACGACGAAGATAATTATTATTTTGATTTTCGTCAAAAACAAAACGAAAATAAGTAGAAATCGAACACTGACGAGCGCTCGATGCCGGAAGAATGATTAAAAAATAGGGCCCCTGCAGTACCCTGTGGAGGGTGCCGCCCGCTTCCGAACTCGCCGAGACGTAATACATAACCGGTTGCGACTAAAACCCATTCGTTAACCCTACACCCGCGGCCCTACCGCCTAACTGCCTCGCCATCGTTTCAGCTCCCGTTTATGAGGTCATCTTGTGATTTCGTGCTGCCTATCATAGCAGACTCCGTGCAAATAAAACGATATAGCGAGTGCCTCGTGTTAACATACGCGACGCTTTCGAACGCTTCCAGCATACGTGGTCGCGTGGGACTGAATCTACGAGTAATCTAAACTTTTATTATAGAGAGGAAAGATTTGTATGTATCGAATAAACGCAAAAACTACTGAACCGATTTAAAAAATTCTTTCACCATTAGAATGCTACATTATCCCTGACAAATATAGGCACAAAATTATTTTTCCAACGGGCAAATATAAAATTCACACGGGAAAACATAAACAACGCGGGCGAAGCTGCGTAAATACAATTTTGCAAGTAAAGTTTAAAGATGCACACAAACCATACATAGTTTAATAATGAACATGTTTTTTAAAATTATATACACGCGAGCAAATCTGAAAAGTATAGTTTTATAATGTGTGGTACTCATGCAAATGAAAGACGTAAGTTAGATAGAAGTTTACGTTTACGTGTAAGTTAGATAGAAGTACCTACATTCACCTGCGAAGTAATTCAAAGTTATATGTGAAGTCAACCAATCCGCACTGGGCCAGCGTGGTTTCACTAAAGCCTAATCGCCCTAACTAGTTAGGGTAGGCTCGTGCCCCTCGGTGGGGACGTATATGAGCTGTGATGGTGATGATGATGAGATAGAAGTAGCATCAAGCTTAAGTCATGGCTATATTTTAATAAAATGTTACTACAAACAATTTGTAGCAATACCGTAAAATTATTGTGATGGAGAGTTTCCAGATCCTAACTTATGAATGACCAAATAAATGTAACTTTCTTGCATAACATTATTTAAATAAATTTAACACTTTATAAAAGTGGCGTGTCAATTGTTCCTTAACTGTGTAGCGATCATACGCCATTATCTTTTATGATTTACCAAGTTTAGCAGGTAAATTGTGAAATTATGACTTTTAATCCTAAGGTTTCATGGCCGCAACAGAGGTTCTGCCTGAAAACCAGCGCTATATTGCGGCTCCGTCGTCAATAGCATTAGCTGAGGCAGGGACCTTTTTGGCCTCGAACAGCCTTCATTTTATTTTTTTATATTCTCGTAATGTTTTTTGTGTATTGTATGTAATTTTATCTGTATTTTTGTGTGGCCAAATAAAATATTTCTTTTTTTCTTTCTAAATATGATTTTTTGGCTTTAAGGTCAGATAAAACATTGAGTTAACCAAAAATATAATTTATTTTTGTTAATTCTTAACTCTACTGTGTAGGACGTTAAGTGGAAAATCATTAAAAGAACTTCCTATTTTTGGGTAAATGTACAGTCAAGTTAGCTTAACTGATATTCCTACTTATTCAATTGTAAAGATAACTTTATTACTCGTGCGGTAAGGTTGAAAATCCATTGAGTTATGTGATGTTGATTATACAAATTAAATTCCATGTTCAATATTCAAACATTCGAGATTATTCTGGAGAAATAATGTGAAATGAGATTCTCGCTTCGCCAGTTGTTTGCCAATCTCTGAAATAAATGAATCGCTTGTTGTTACTGACCATGTGAGGCTCCTTCAAGTATGGGAAGACTTTCGTTAGATACACATAGGTATTGGAAGTAAATAAGATTGTTATTCTATGACTTCTTTGTTCAAGCGGTCAGAATCATACAATTGTGTACTTAGGTAGCTCTGATACAGGCGGCAGTTTACGTTTTCTATATAATATTAATATCTATTATAAAGAGGAGAGATTTGATTGTTTGTTTGTTTGTATTGAATAGGCTGCGAAACTACTGAACCGATTTTGATTAAAGTTGGTATAGGGATAGTTCGAGACCAAGGGAAGGACATAGGGTAATTTTCCTACGGGAAAAATGTGACGGGAAAAGTTTTCCTACGGGAAAATTTAGTTATAATGCAAACAAAGTTGCATACGGTCAGCTAGTATTTTATAAACCCAGGTTTCAATTGTATGTCTTATAGTGATACATACGAGTATATCTGAATCAAACGTTGGCGGTTGGATTCGAAAAAAAACATATTTTTCGGGCAGTTGTTCCAAATTTTCTCTGTACAAGAACTTCTGATTCAATTAATATTTGATTTTAAAAAATGCCAGATATGTCTAGCCACTCAAATATTGCTCTTAGAAACACATTTAACGATTCGTATTTATTTATATGACAGTTAATTTTCTAACGTAAATTACAGGTTCCATCTCGATAGCTCACTAATTGCGAGTAAATTATAAAGGGATATGAATATAATATTTGTTTTTCCTATTCGCAAAGCGATGAACAAAATTTTGCATCAGTATCTCCTATTGGATAATATGTCAAAATTGGAGGGCTCTATGAAACTGCATTGAATCTTTAGACGAACGAAAATAGTACATGAATACCCATAGTTTAGGTTGTGGAGATAAAATTCCTGCTGCCAAGCAGCGATGCTATATGTTATAAGTTGGTAACATACACTGGGGACGTTGTAGGGGTTGTGGGTTCGCAAATCTTACAGGAACTGCATGCACTATATACGACTGTAGCCATTTATTATTGGCAGCCCGATTTTGTCTACAAATTAAAAATGATTTGTGTTATTTAATCAAAAATTCAGTTTTTTATGTATTTTTCCTCACAAGTGTGTTGAAAAACGTCGTACGATATACGTGCGTACTGCGTATATTGGTTATACACACGGCTCTATTACGCCCTCGCCGTCGACTCGGGCTAAAATTCCGCCCGAACCAACATACCGCAACGTATATCGTAATGCACTATATCAAAGAGGTTCAAGGTTTTATTAAAGCGTCCGATTGACGGATTGCGGGCTCCAACGACAGTCCCTGTGTATGGAGTGACAGGGGCGTGAGACTTGAGAGCCTGACAAATGCCCGAGCGCAGATAGAGCCGTGATTGGCCGTGTGCATCGGACTGAGGAGTTCGCGCGAGAAATTGATCGCTGGGTTTTTTGCGGCGGAACCTGGGCCTTCGTCTGATCTGATAAGCAACAATAAAGCCAAAGATGGGAGCGAGGTTTACCCTCAAATCAGGACCACAAAAATAATACAGAATCGTGCAGTCAATTTGTAGAATGAAATTTATTCCTACCTAATGTATTTCAATAACAATTTCGAAACTGGGGAATTGCTTGCAATTCCAGTATCGCAATGTTACAACGACTGCAAAACATTTTAGGAAGGTCTATCGCTAACGTGCCATGGTATGTGACAAACGCCAAAATACACGAAGTGCCTACAGTGAAACAGGAAATTCATGACGCAGTGCGTCATGCGTCATGAATTTTTCAGCTGTATTTGTTAAAATAAATATACATTTATTTCCAAGTGTGGTGAATACTAGTAGGCAACCAGTAAGACAGTATTATGCCAAACAGCTGTCTCTTTTAATGTAAATCCGCCATGGTGCGAAAAAGCGTTCTGAATATGACGCCTTGTGTCTATAACAAAATACCAAATACCATTAAAGATTTGCACTACAACAATTTAATAAAATAATAAAACAAAAACTTGCTCAAAAATGTTACTATTTTGTAAATAACTTTCTTAATGACTTTGACATTTAAAAAGTTTTATATTTTACGACATACTTGTTTTGAGTGTAACAATTTTATAATATTAAAGTAATTTTATTCAACTTAACTGAATAACGAATTATGTTTTTTTCATGATTTTATATTTTATGAAGAATGTACAATCTAAACCAATTTAATGTAATTATGTTATCTTTTTCTTCTTATTTGTGCATGCCTGTATGGCGTGACATAGTGAGACTGTTCTGACAAATAAATGATTTGATTTGAAGCGCATAAAAAGAAAAGATGTGATACAGTACTAAACAGGGAAAACAAAAAGAAATAATGGGAGATGTCCTCACTGGAAGACACGCCCGACCAGACATAGATCTTTTACGCTATCTGCTTATAGTCCGATTCTAATTGCAGATGTATCAATAAACAAAAAAAAATCGAAACTGACAAATATTGAATTTATTTTTTTAAATATATTTTATATAAAGGTATAGCACTTCAAGATGGGCATTGGCTAACTTCGGGTTTCCGAACATGACCGACACATCTAGCCTACTCCCATTGGCCAGAAGTCTTGCTTCGTGATGGTGTCTAGCGCAGAGTTCGGTACTCGCACCACAAGCACTTTAAACTAGCGTTGTGACGCGACCCCAATGACTGAACCCTCGGATTGATCGGTTGGCCTTTTTCAGTTTGTACTTTCTGACGTCCTGCTCAGTTGTGGTATAGTGCAGGCGAGACAGGTACACGGCCGTAGTTGGTTATATTATGTGAACACTAGCAGACGAACGAAATCGCGGTCAATAGCTAGTAATAATATACAGTTGTACCAGAAATAATGCACATTCTGTAAGCAGTTTGGTTACAATCTGCTTCTGATTCGATTTTAATAAAAAAAAACAAAAAAAAAAAAAACAAATGAGATTACAAAGAAATATAATAAACATGTAAGTAAGACACTAGCAAGTCAATAATAACAAGAATACACACAACATCACATTTTATACACACAAGTTAAACACGTTAGTGTTCGCGCCGCATTTCTTGTTCTACAGCGCTCGTGATGATGAGGATAATTAATTCTTTAGGTAAGTATCTATTAAAATTGTTAAAAAAAGTTACTGAAATTGATTCATTTCAATATGTGTAACAAACTACTTTCAGAGCGTGCGATATTTCTGTGACATGTCCTATAGATGTACCTACGAAATATATAACAAAAAAATCCAATTCCTCACGTACTAGATATGGTCAGCATTCGCAGAAAAAGTTTTCGTCCACACAAAATATTCGTTTTGGTTTTGGAAAATCGAATTCGTTCACAGCTCCCGCTCGTGTCGGGCAAATATTCGAGATTCCAATTGAAAAGCTCACCGGAACTTCCGCCGCTGCGGCCATTGTCGGCGTCAACTGACGTGTTTTCGACACTCTGAAAAAGAATTGTATGTAGGTAACATAACGCATTAAGTCAACATTAGGAGGTATAATATTATATTTATCCTGTCTATATTTTATTCGGGTATACGAGAACCAAGTGAAGCTTGCTTCTGTCTTCAGCCACAAAAAGGTAATTAACCAAAAACTAATTAAAAATCTAATTTACTGGAATACTAAGCAAATTACTTTATCCTTGTGGGCACATACACCCCGACTATAATTAAGATCTATGCAAATACAAGTAACAACAAAATTAAAACAAAGTTGACTCTACAACTGTTCGGAAATTGGGAGAGCCTTATCGAGAATAACAAGCAAGAAACTCGGAAGGTCTATTTTTTTGTCCTTTTGTAAATCGCCAATATTACATCAAATGTTAAAATGCATTCATGAACTTGACGTTTTCACATTTTTTACGTAAAAAAAAAGAATAACTCCTAAATTTGACACTTGCCACCGCATCGTATAGATGTAAATATAAAAAAGTAAATGCTTGCGTTCTGATTATGATCGGAAATTCAAGCACCCAGTAAATTTCTCTGCCCTTCAAACCAGAACAAAGTGAGGCAAGCAACGCTGCTTTCCATGAGATCTGCAGTCGACTCAGTGCGGACCTCCCTCTTGAATTCCCTCTTGCATGTTGATTTTGTTTATTCTTGCCATTCTATTTAAACGGTACACTTTCTTCCGTTTCCGCTTTAGCTACCATAACTCTAAAATTAGTTAATAACCGGCGCTCACGCCCTCGAACAAGATGATTCACGCCGCCGTCGCCGCCGCCCGCCCTAATGCAGCACAATGGCACGTTCGAGTTCGGCAGATAATTAATTTTGAGACGATTAGGCTCCTCGCCCCACAGTGGGCTCTTTAAAAGTTTACTAGGCTGTGAATAACGCGCCGTTGACTCGCGCCGCAACAATAACAAACAAGATACACTACGGTTTTTTAGATGTAAAGTTATATACGAGTACTTAATGACTATAATCGATTTTATGGCTTACACTACATTGAGTCATCATCAAAAGGTCGAACAAAAGGTGACTCGGTACTGACTCGATTAATGCATAGGTAACTCTATTTTTAACCGACGTCAAAAAAGGGAGAGGTTCTATGCTTCTATGTTCGACTGTATCTATTTTTATGTATGTTTACCGATTACTCGGCCATTTGAAGGTCGATTTTTAAAATTCTTGTATTCGAAATATAGTCGAGGAAAATCGAGGGAAATACAACATCACAGTTTTATATTAAGGGGCCACAGTACCTACTACTAGCGCCGCCATTCGTTTTTTATTAATTGTGATTAATTAAAGACGTTTCTACAAAAAATAGATCAGTCAGGAACTCAATACAGATATTTCAGATTTTTTGAGCTATTCATGCATATATTAAATGTATAGGAGTAATCATAATCTGCATTATTGCTAAAAGTGGCCACTTTGACCAATAATTCGGATTATGATTATTCCTATACATTAATTATATGCCTGAATAGCTCAAAATATCTTGAATATCTGTATTGAGTTCTTGACTGATCAATATTTTGGAGAAACGTCTTTAATTTAAGTATCTTAATTAATAAAAAACGAATGGCGGCGCTAGTAGTAGGTACTGTGCCCTCTTAAAGTCGGTGCTAAGCAATGATCACCTAAAGAGTCTTAAAAAAATCATCATCACAGTTCATATACGTTTCCAACGAGGGGCTCGTGCCTACCCTATGTTAGGGTGATTAGGCCTTAGTCAACCACGCTGGCCCAGTGCGGATTGGTCGACTTCACATACACCTTTGAAATTCTTCGCAGATGTATGCAGGTTGAGTTGAGCGTCAAAAATGTACATATGAAATTCGAAACGAAAAACACATTGGTACATGGCGGTCTCGAACCCCGGACCTCCCGATTGGAAGGCAAGTGCCGGGTCCACAGCACCACCGACGTTCTTTAAAAATATAACAGCAAGTTAAAATTTGGCACCAACTCAAATAAAAATGTGATGTTGCTGGTATTCTTATATTATTTATAACCTTTTGGTGTTTTTGAAGTTGGGTTTATTTCTTGTAAAAAAAATTTGTTCATTCGTATTTCTGTCGCAAAGCAGTGGTATTATTGTGCACAAATGTGACTAGACATGCATGTCACAACTTTGTCACTACATTGTAGTCCTTGTGGGTTACAGATTTGCTAAATATCCCAGAGAATACATTTAAAACAGTACCTAATGGTAAAATATTTTTTATATACAAGCAGGCTGCTATTCTGATGATAAGGGCTACAGTCGCCTAAAGAACATGTGGTTTCTGTAAGTTTTCAAATATAAATCCTATACAAGAATCCCAATGTACGTTGCCAACTTGTGACATAAGATTTTAAGTCACAGTACCCAGTAATTTCACTGCCTGTGTTACCTTTCACACTGGAACATTAATGCAGGCACCGCTGCATGGCGACAGAAATACCTAGATGAAACTGGCTGAAACTAGATGAAACTGAATAGCTGGCTTTAGTCGCTTACGTATGTATGTTCCGAATAAATTAAAAAACTACTGGACCGATTTCAAAAATTCTTTCACCATTAGAATGCTACATTATCCCTGGTTAACATGGGCTACAAAATTATTTTTCCTACGCGAATATATAAAATTCTCACAGGAAAACAAAAACAACCCGGGCGAAGCTGCGTAGCCGCGAGCAGAAAGCTTTTTTCCACTGGAAAATATAAACTTCCCACGGAAAAACAAAAATAACGCGGGCGAAGCCGCGAGCGGAAAGCTAGTATTTTATAAATCCATTCTACCAAAATGTACAAAAAAATAAGATACAGTCGAACACAGAACCTCCTTTTTGAAGTCCGGTTAAAACAACACGTGTTATTAAGTCTTGCATAAAAGTTCAACAAGCCGTCTTAGCTCGTTGAATTCTCAACATCCCTACGGGAAACAAAAAGTTTTCTTCGGTTACCCAAAATTCGATTGTACCGTAATTCGTTAAAGGATCTGAGGAAGGAAAGGAGCCATAATCGGGAATGGGCTTAGGGTCTTCAAGGGCTGCACGTCTGAGTCCCGCGGGCTCCGCCCAAAGCACGCGTGAATGTACAACACGCGTCAAGACTTTTAAAACTTCGCCTGTTCTCGTGAAAGCTCTCGTAATTTCCGAACAGAGGTAGAGATATCTTTTTTTATATATATCTTGATCACGGTCGGGATGATGTGCACATACAAGGTTGAACGTGTTCTCTACGTAGTTTGTATTTGTTTGAAGGCCTCTGCTAAATAAATATTTTTGAATTTGCTTGCTTCCGTCACTTGCGCTCTTATTTCATGTCATTTTATTCTATTTGATTGCATCAAATATTTAACTTCCACCTCACCAAATAATTTTTATAAATGTATCATGAACATGGAAGGTTAATTTATTTTGATTTGTTCATTAGAGTAGAGTGTTTTTTAAATCTTTTTTATTATAGGTACAGGGTTTTTATCCTTTTGGATATGTCAACCCCATCGTATCCTTATACTTAACCTTTACAACAATATATATATATATATATATGAAAAATGAGTAGAGTTCAAGTTCACTAGAGTCACAAGATTATGGAGTTACGAAATATTTTCCCATGTTATGTATTAATAGCTATATTTTTCAGTGTTTCTGGTATGGCAGCAGCAGGGTAGTTGATTGAATTACCATATTTGTTATATGTAATGTACAAGAAAATCTTTTTTACTGTGTTTCTTTTCGTGAAGGCTCTCCTAACTTCATTTGATCAGGTGTAGAGTCTACTTTTTTATTATCTTTTTATTATATTTTCAGACATTTTGGGATGTATACAGTTATACACGTACAAGTAAAGTACTCTTTTAATATCTTTTTTAATTTTATAAAATTTTATTAAAGGCCTAGGTTGAATATTTTTTTTTATTCTTTTTTTATTTTGATCACTATCCATAGTTTGACCACTTTGAACCACACTCGAAAGTAATATCTTGAATCTTCGTAATGCGTCGAAACTTCGCAATGTAAATTCGTCGTGGATGAGGCGTCAATGAATGCGTCCGCATTGAGAAACCGAGGGAGAATGGGGCAAGATTATCACTCGCAGCGCCGTAGGGCGGGCGGCCGCGGCAGTCGGCGCGCTAGGGCGGCGGGGCGCGCACGCTCTGCGGCGCCACTCCGCGCTCACGTGCTCGCGTGTGCTTCGCGATGTGCTTTGTTTAGTGCTCCAAAGGTCGAGGGTACACCGATAAACTTAAAGAAAGTATCTCTGCATTATTTACGTATATACATGTAAGTGTTTAAATATGTAAGTCCGCTTTGACAAACCTTTAGACGTTATCTCATGGAATTCTACGAAAAATTCAATTATATTAGTGAAACTTTATTAATCTAAAGTTATGTTTTGGGCTCAAGTTCAATGATAAATAGTTGTGATCCTAGTCACGTTTGATGACATGTTTTGTGACTATTTATTTATGTCGTAATACAATTATGTGTCTAACTGTAACATACATAAATCCTATGTAACATTTACAAACAAGCTCTCTTGTCTATCCGTAATTAATCATCATCATTTATCATTTAATTATAGAAGGAAAACTTTTTCAAAGCTTATTAAAAAAGGTTGACTTAATCGTGACAGATAACGAGATTAAAAGTACCTACTCGGAGAAAGTTAGTCCCTCTTAAAGTTCGGTCAGCTATGTAGTCCTGTTGTATATCTACTGATATCTACAGTATGCTGCTGCCAAGGTCAGGCCAGATGAGCTGTCCTGTTCGCGACAAAGGGGGGAAGGAGACGGCTGAAACAGGGTGGTCGCACGTGGTAGGATAACTTAATACACGGTTCCAAGCTGTATTTGTTATTTAACGTATCACTTGCGGTGATACGTATTAAGTTTGCCTTACTCTTGCTTTGTGGTTCTTTATCACATTGAGTAAGTAGGTACATTGTGTACAAAATTATGTATTTGCCAATTTAATATTTGTGACTGTTATGTTAAGAGGTACAAACCATCAAAATAAAATTACTTTCTTAATGAGACTAACTCTGTAATCGTTACCCTTTAGTATTCATACTGAAATTAAACTGAAAGATTCGATTTAAGTGGTTCAGTTTGATAGTTTCTACAACCACTTTAAAATATTTAAAGAATTTTTTACAACACTTTGGATAAAAACTATAAACCGTTCAAAATTCTTTGAAGGATTTGTTCTTATCATATCTTAGAAGTGGGGTGGCCCAAGTAGTGAGTCTTTGCTCTCGCACTCGCACTCTGGATCTATTGTGCATCCCCAGGTGTTAGTCCCTAAAGCCATCACCACCTTCGGTCCAGTTCACCATGTCCATGACCTTGATGATGTCTTTTGGTGGCGTGGCCCTGTAATCTTCCGGTTTTGGATAACCAACTCCCGTCAGCATTAGCCTCCTGCAGGCAAGAGCAATGGCACAGCAAGTGTTCCATGCTTTCTTCTTTATCCTTGCAGGCCCTACAGATTTTGGACCTGGCTAGTCCCATCTTGGTTAGCATGATCCTAGTGCCAAAATGTCCGGTGAGAGCACCGAGCATTAGGCGGGTCTGGGTTCTGCTAGAGCTCAATGTAAATTTGAGCCAGTTGTCCATGCCCATAAAGAGCTTGGCGTGCTTCATTCCATTTTGTTTGGCCCATTCTTCCTGGTGCCTCCTTTGTGATTGAGCTCTTAGGCCTGTACTAACTGTTTTTGCGGTAATTCCGACAAACGGTTCCGGCCCCACAAATTGTGTGTCCGATCCCTTTCTTGCCAGACAGTCAGCCTTTTCGTTACCATCGAAACCCTTATGGTCTGGAATCCAGACTAGACGTATGGTGTTGTCTTTACCTAGTTTGTTTAGTGCTTCAATTGTGTTCATTACTAGTTTGGATTCCACCTTGTGTGACAGAAGCGCTTTGAGAGTCGCTTGGCTGTCGCTGAGAATGTAGATGTTAAGGCCTTTGCGACCTTTATCTAGATTCTCCTGTGCAAAGACAAGGATGGTGTATGTTTCAGCTTGAAACACAGTAGCCAGCTTGCCCATGCCAATTGAGATCTCAGTTTTATTGCACAATTTGTTAATAAGACCATCAAAAAAAATAATCTCCGAACTTTTGGAAATTTGTGAGAACATATTTGTTGAAGAGCGTCGGTGGCGCAGTGGACTCGGCACTTGCCTTCCAATCGGGGGGTCGGGGTTCGAGACCCGCGATGTACCAATGTGTTATTCGTTTCGAATTTCATATGTACATTTGTCTGACGCTCCTACGGTGAAGGAAAACATCGTGAGGCAACCTGCATACATCTGCGAAGAAATTCAATGATGTATGTGAAGTCGACCAATCCGCACTGGGCCAGCGTGGTTGACTAAGGCCTAATCACCCTAATATAGGGTAGGCTCGAGCCCCTCAGTGGGGACGTATATGGGCTGTGATGATGATGATGATTTGTTCAGATAGGTTCTTTGTGAGATTTTCTGTACAATTTTTGATTGCTATTTTTATGTAAGCTGTACAAAAATATTAAAACAATAGCACAACCACATTAAGTCAAGTTTGGGACGATATCGAGGCTGATGATTTTTGGTAGGTATTTTAGTGTGATAAATAAACAATATTGATTAATAAGGGCGGCCATTGTTCAAATCATGGGCCCGGGCCTCGGACACCGATCGGGTATCGATGCCGCGGCAATTCGGCCGCGGCTCCCCGCAAGGGCTGCCACTACCGCAAATATATAGATTTGATGACATTATGTTGCTATTTTGCTCTTTCTATCTTCTATTAACATCACATTTTGTTTAAGTTAAATTGCGAATATGCATATTGTGTAGAAAAAAACTATCTATTGCAAATGATGTTCATTTAGTTTGTTTTACACTGTGTATGTAAGTTTGTACTTTTGGAATCCGGTTGAAATCTTTAGATCCTTTTAAAGTGTTCGTAATAATTGCACATTTTACACAATAAACTTTGTTAGTTTCATTGTAGATATTTTGGAATAGTTCAAAATTATATCACAGAGTGGAATGAAATCGAGTTAAGGTGGTTATTATAAATAAACAATTTATCAAAGATGTAGAAGTAACACAAAATGTTGTATTTTATTACAATCACAATTTTAATTTGAATTATTGTTTATGCAACAGAATCAAAAGCTTACGTCATGTGTGTGGGATTCATGTTAAAATTCATTCATCAACAATACGACAACGGCGAATTTAGACGACTCTTTAAATAATAAAGTTAGACATCAGCATAACAAATGTTCAAAGATTTCCAAGTTCAAGCGAAAGCGGTTGCTGGTGTCTGCTAGACAAATATTTTACTATAATTTATGAATGACATGTCAGGTACGTTGCCAATACTCCGACGTCGCGTCGTTTGCGATCAGCTGGAATAAAGCTGTGTATGTAAACACGGTCCGGGAACACAGACTGTCATTATTCTTCGTTACCGGAGACGGCACGAGGCGCGATGCACCTGCGGAGTCGCGTGATTAATGACTCGTAGGATACGAAACGATTTAACGATCTTTTGCCGTGTCGTTCTATAACTATCCGGTAGCTAACTATTAGTGTTTGTAGGAGATTTTACAACTAGCAATGGATCTGACTCCGGCTCCGAGGAATTGCGTTTTTTGAAGGAGGCCAAAGGCTGAAGGAGGCTGACATAATAAGTAAAATGTGTAGAAATAATTTCTGGTTTCGAATAGAGTTTAAGTACCCCTTAAATAGAAGTTGGTAAGCGACCAAGATTGCTCTTTCAATGCCAACCAAGTGTAAAAGTTGATAGAACTTAATAACGTTATCAATACACAACAAGTGTGCCAGTTGTTATGACAAGTATTTTTTTATTATGTTCAATAGTGTTTTGCATAAAGTATTGTCCAAAAATGTATATATATTGAATTAAGTAAAGTTCTCAAATGTGCGAATTAGTTTAAGCAATCAAAGTAACATCAGATAAATTAACAATTAAATCTCCAACATAGTAAGATAAATCTTAATAAGTTTTATTGGCAACCCTAATCCGTAGCTGCACCATTAATCATTGGTATTGAACAGAGTATTTAATTATTCATTCCTACTTTTTATTTTCTTGACGGCTCTAAGTCGAAGTTTTGTTTTTGATTAATTTCCTGCTTCTCGGCGATGACAGCCCTGACGTAGTTAGTTCGGTCAGCGTGTGCTTTTTACGGCGTCTTCTCCCCGATGTCGTTAGGGTTCGCGCGGGAGCCCTCCCGCGAAATGTCCTGGCGTTAAATATATCAGTATTTTTTGGAAGATAACTAACAATCTTCCGTGAACTAGGTAGTTGTCGTGACCTCGTTTACGCTCAGTGCAAAAATAAGGATATTTCTTATTTTGGAAATAAATTAATTTTTATTTGTGCTAAATTGTATTAAAATCTGCTTATAAGATTTCGAGTGTAATTATATTCCCACGAGTTTCTTTGCTTTGTATGTATAACTAGGGATATAAAGTTTTCAGAATTATGCGTAAAACAAAAATCTATATAATATAAAAGGAGAATTTCCCATCTGTAGACGCACGCACAGCCGTAACCGCATACGTGAAATTTGGACAGTTGTTTTAATTCAAAATGAGAACGCACACTAAGAAGGGATTTAAAAAAAATTAACCCTAAAGGGATGAAATAGGGGTTGCAAGTTTGTATGTGAAAATCTTTAAATTAGCAACGACTTTGATTAAATTTGAGATTCATGCTCTTAAAACGTTTCATTGAATACATGTTTTAATAGGGGTTGAAAGTTTCTATGGAAAAATTAAAAATCTGCTCCAATTTCTATTAAATTTATTATTCGAGCTCCTAAATATAAATAACAGTCTTCTATGTAGGTTACAAAAATATTTTTCCTACGCGAAAATATAAATTCCCACTGGAAAACAATAATAACGCGGACGAAGCCGCGAGCGAAAAGCTAGTAATACAATGATAATCAATTAAATATACAATGAATAAACGAATAAAATGGATGAATATATACCAACTAACTTAAATAATAACAAATGATAGAAACATTAACACAAAAACGGCCTTATTGCTAAATATCAATTTCTGCCAGGCAACATACAATACATGTATTAAAATCATGTTATCCTGAACTCCAGATGCATATCATTAAACTTAATCAACACTTGCTTAGAACCAGATGTACTAACACATCGTTCATTGAGTTCTAAACATCAATCAAACAAAACACTTTTATTATAAAGACTAATATTGATAAAAGCTCTATTGTGCGTTTGTTCGTAGTCAGGGGTGCCAACTGCATGCAGAAATTAAAGGGTTGTCGATGCTTTTGTGAGATTGTCGCGTCTGCGGCAAACCGAAGCCAGTACCTATTTGACAGGGAGGCTGCAGCAAGAAGGGGAGCTTTAATATTATAAGATAGTAGCCGCCCCCGACTGCTCCGCGTTGTCTCAAGCGCGCTTTATGACCGCCGATAAATTTTAAAATTCTAATCGTTACGCAAGCTTACGCTTCCAGTTTTATGATATTAGGGCGGGAAATAAGGTATTATATCGCACAAAAGGAAGCGGAATTTATGAGTAGGTATACGGATAATAGGCAGAAGCGTGGCATTAAAAAATGGAGTGATTGACAGTTAAAATAGATTAGGTACTACAGTTGTCGGAGTGTCGGTGGCGCTGTGGGGAGGTCCGGGGTTCGATCCTGCCATGTACCAATATGTTTTCGTTTTTCGAATTTCATATGTACATTTTGTCCGACGCTCCTACGGTGAAGGAAAGCATTGTGAGGCAACCTCACGATGCTTCAAATTTGTACGTGAAGTCGACCAATCCGCACTGGGCCAGCGTGGTTGACTAAGGACTAAAAACCCTAACTTAGGGTAGGCTCGAATCTCAGGGTGGGACGCATATTAGCTGTGATGATTAGGTACTAGAGGATTTACCAAAGGGAGACTCTACCAGGGTCGTCTGTTTGGGTACCTCCGTCTTACCTATTTCTGCCGCAAAGCAGCAGTGCTTGCATTGCTGTGTTCTGGTGAGATAATAGAGCCAGTGAACTTACTGGGTACTGTGACTTGACATCTTATGTCACAAGCTGGCAACGCACATTGGAGTTCTTGTAAGAATTGTAGGTTTACAAATCTTACATGAACATGTATTATAAGTGACTCTAACCAATTAAGGTGTCAAACAGTATCAATAACTATGCTGTCTATCGATACTAAAATCAAACGAAGCGGATTTTGAAAAAAAACGTTATTTAGTATCTTATACACAAATCATATCAACTGGCTGGAGTCTCCTTTTAAGCGTTATGCCTGTGTTAGGAGACCCCGCTTTCTTAAAATTCCACAGATACATTACCTACTGCAATTTAATCACATTTAATTTTACATAGAATAAAAATATTGGACTGTGGACTTAAAGTGAGTAATTATTCGCCCCTTGCGGCGGGGAAAATAGCGGGGCTTCCTCATATTTTCGCATTAAGAGTCGTTTCCTCCCGGGGATCCAACTCACCGCTCGGAGTGTCTGGCTGCTGATAAACGGCCGCAAGGAGGTTCGATTCCGGGGGAGTGCGGAACAACTCTATTTGGAAATAATTTAATTGTAAAACAGGTATACAATATACAAGTCAATAGGTCTGTAAGGACTTATGTTGAATAAGAATTTTTACCCCTTATTGATTTGTAAATTTTAGAATATAATCTAAGATTATTTTTTTTAGAAAAAACGTCGCCCCATACTAGGATTTTCTCCTGTGTCGTGGGTGCAGTTACAAATGGCATACTGGCTGATGATACAGCAACAACACTGTCGCTCGAACACGTAGCGAGTGACGTGTGGCTTGAATTACTAATAACTGTAATAACGTACGCTAACTCGTGGAGTTAAGGTATGATTCAGCTTGGATGTTCAAGGTTTAGTTATTTAAAATGTTGGCTTTTTTCAAGACCAAAGGAGTGCAAATCCTGTAGTACTATTATCTATTCTGTGATGGAGCTCTCTGTGGTAGTCTTTCGTCTTGAGATCGAGTATTTAGTCCGTCGACTAGTGTACGTCGACTGCATTGCGACGCGCTTCGCAGTCCAGCGGCCGGCGGCTGCGACCGGACCGGCCATTAATTAAACCGGACACGGCGCCCGACGACAGCGTTTGTTTTTAAACCGCTCTCGGGTTCCCGGACGGCGCGAATTGAATAAATGTTCAAGCGCGGTGGTTTTGTTAAAGGCGGCGTGCTGGCAGCTTTTGTGGAGTTAAACGCTCTACACGGGTTTTAACGCTTGCGAGCTGCATAATTGATGGATGGATGTGGGGATTTGAAAAATAATACCTAAGCCATTGATGTACTTATAAAATAATCACATAATTACCTACATAATCTCGCTGAAACATCGACCAAAAAGTGTCGAATACTTACTGTATAGACTCATAGTACGCAATATATTGATAAGCTAAACATTCTCACACAATTTTCGACGGTATATTTTAAAGATTAAGGTGAAATTCAAATAAAATACAGAGACTAAGTAGGTATGTTATTATTTTTCGCGCAAATTGTGAAAATAAAAAATATTTTACAAAAAATAAAACCGACTTTAAAAACACTGAAAAGTTAATAATAGTTAAGAATAGGTACAAACAACATCACACTTCTTTATTGAAGTCGGTGCTAAACGATGATCTCCTAGAATGTCTTAAATTTTGTTACCGACTGCAATATAGAAGTGTGATGTTGTATGTACCTATTCTTATATTATTTTTAACTTTTCAGTGTTTTTGAAGTCGGTTTTGTTTTTTGTAAAATATTTTTTATTTTTAACTTTTTAGTGAATGAAATCTTTTTAGTGAAAGAAACCATAATTTAATACCTATAATAATATAGTATTAAATTAGCTTTCCTCGATTCTCATGGGAATTAGCTTTCCTCGATTTTCATGCCAAACGATGAGCTCCTATAGAAACTTTTAAAATTTGTCACCGACTTCAATATAGAAGTGTGATGTTGTCTGTACCAATTCTTATATTATTTTTAACTTTTCAGTGTTTTTGAAGTCGGTTTTTATTTTTTGTAAAATATTTTTTATTTTTAACTTTTTAGTGAATGAAATCTTTTTAGTGAAAGAAACTCTTATTAAATACCAAAATTTTGAAAATCGGTCCACAATTGGCGGAGTAATCGCGTAACATACACACAAAAAAAAAACATACGCATCGAATTGAGAACCTCCTCCTTTTTTGAGGTCGGTTAAAAAGGCATGATCTTGTTAAGCTTGAATGTTAATGGTTCATTCCATGTGAACCCTTGCAGGTCAGCAAGGTGAAGGTGGCTAGTGCTGCATGTATTCTCACTCCTTCACCAGCTATATTCGCATTTCGACTCTATTCCACTAATCACCGGCTGGGATGAGTCATTTGCTAAACAATCTATAAAAAAATCTTATACTGATAGAACTACGATCACCCGCGGAAATAAGTTTAATGGTTCTTTGGAAACAAACCTCACAAGGGATTCATTCCCATTTGTTGGGACCCTCCATCCCGTATCCTAGGGGGCTTATACTGCGTATATACGGTGTATTCGAGTGGACGCCGTCATTGCTTGAGACAAGATATTGTGTGTATTTTTTAAGATTTTGAAAGCTATCTCTCTCTCTCTCTTTCTCTCTCTGGTGCCTATGACCACTACTGAAGGTTGGCCGTCAGCTCCACGAAAATCTCCCGATCTTGCGCCATGCGAAAAAACTCTTCAACCCCGGCAATACTGGTCCACTCCAATTGCTTAGTTACATGAACCTTAGTTTTTCAGTTCAGCAGCACCATTCTTTCGCGCAAACATTTGATATTGAAATGAAATGAAATTTATTGGTTAAAGAGTTAAAAGGTACAGAATTTTATTGTATCATTAAATATTATAACCAAATGGCGCTACTCAGCATCTGCCGCAACCTAGGAGGTCACAGCGGTGGTCATCTGTAGCGCCAATCAAGAGTGCAATCACATAAGATATAATAGTACACCGTATAATCTGTACTCTTTATAATCCGTGGTGCGGTGCCAACCGTCAAACCTCAAGCTATTTGAGTCCCAACTACGTGAAATGTTTAAATATTTTAATAAACTTTAGTTATGGGTTTAATGAGTGTAATCCTTGTCTAAACAAATTATACGGAAAGAATAGTAAAGAATGTTAACCACGTCTTGTGCTGCTAAAAATGTAGCAAATGCGATGATGTTAAAATTGTTGAAAAAACTTCAAAATGTGTACCTACTTAATCGGAATGCGCCTATTAACCTTTCATTTTTTGTTTTTGTAAAAACTATTAAAATCGGTTGAGATTGTCAGAAAACACAAGTCATCTCAAGACCGAATTTACAATTAAGTGAATTTTTTTTAATGCAAGATACTTACTTCTTGTCTATGTCAAATTTCTTCGATAAAGATTGACTTGCGCAAGGCGCAAGCTAAATTATATTATACAGGTACAATATGTTTCCGCTGAAACTATCGGGTTTTGGTAATCTATTTACGGGGATCCTTCAAGGTTCGCAATTAATGTCTCACTAGGGTTCCGTTGTCCTTATGGCAACGGGATAAGATCCAAAGTTGTTTACGCTCATCTCCCGTGGGAACGCTATGAATTATTAATCCAGAGTAGCCGCGGGTCGGTGCGAAAGTCTCCGGTAATTAAATTAAGGCGTTGAGGGCTAGGGTCACTCTCTACATCTGTTAACTCGGTTTCGTGCTTCTTGTTCGCTGTACATTGCCGGCGTATGTTTCCGGGTCATTAAACATGGCTTGGTTCGTCAGCATTGTACACCGAACACGTGAACGAAGCGCATCGTTGCGTTGCTTGGAGAGTAGTGCTCGCGTGGTGTAAGGAGCCCAAGGCTCAGTATCGCCTTGTGATCGTTATTAACAGAATAATGCTCTGGTTACTCTGATACTATTAAGTTTGAACTAATTTACTTAATAGCGACTTCGCCGAATTTTTTTCTATAAATCTATTATCCGTGTAAAGTCGGGGCGGGTCGCTAGTATATAACCTATACTATATGTATGTCACTCAGAATACAAGTACCTACTACGGCGCGAGGACTATATAGAAGAGAAAGTGGTTAACCCTCGTTCCGTCTTGCTTCATTGTTATCTAACAGAGCGAGAAGAAATATGTTATCTGCCTCTTGTCTCGTTTCGTCCACAGTGCCATTGCAGGAATAATGTAGCTTTCTACTGGTGAAAGAAGTTTCAAAATCGGTTCCGTAGCTCCAGAGATTACTTCCTACAAACAAACTCGACTAATTTTAAACTTTACCCCTTTATAATACTGTAGATTATGAAATTGGTTTGTTACATGACTGTCACCGCTCCTTCTCTTCCCAGTCCGACTGAGAGCTTCTTAAATCTCTGGCCAAAACCCTGCACAACCCGTCTGGCCAGCGTGGTGCAGTAGCTCAAGTTCCACCTCGTCGGAGGGTAGAACCGTGCCCAGCAGTAAGACGTATCTGAGCTGATATGATGATGATAATGAATTTGATACAAGACATGGGTTTTCATTAATCTTTAGCTGGCGCGGAATTTTGTTCGAGAGCACTCAAGTACTAGTTGCATGCATCCATAGTCTACCTTTACTGTAAAAAAATATAACCGCCTCCATGGTCTAGTGGTTGAGATACTTGAGACTGCCTGATATTGATCTTGAGGTCTCTGGTTCGATTTCCAATGGGCGCAGAATTTTTTTTGCTTGGTTTAGTTGGTGCTAGGGCTTCTGATCCCGCCTGACTACTTACCACCACCTTACTTAAGTCTGTCGCAGTAATAACAACGTTTTGTTATGTTCCGACATTAGAGGTAAGATTGGCCACCCATTGGTCAGTTCCTCAGCTGCCGAGGAGTCCAGGTGAAGCTCACTTCCACCTTCGGCCGTATCGTCACTTACCATCAGGTGAGATGATGGCCCAGAGCTTTCCTCTTGTGCATAAAAAATGCATTTTCTGGAATTAAGAAGGCGGAGACCAGAAGCTAATAACTTTATTATACAAAATCTAAATGTGTCATTGTTCATGCTGATTGGTTACCTGGAAGGTTCAAAGCGGTGTCGGCACGTGTTCTCCCCGTCCCCTATTGCACTTCAAGGGAGCGTTCCTGTAACTGCCGACTTAACTAGAGCCTTTGTCGCGAGGAATACATAACGTGATTCCTCCCCCCGCACGGTTTCTTCGCCAGTCACACTGAATTAATTTGGGCCGGGCGCATTGTTGGCGCACAATTTCCGAAATTGAGTTTTGATCATTACCCAAATACGTCGCGATTGTCGTGTTGGCCCGGCCTCGGTTTGGAATACGTTTTGTGATTTCATTTGATTTGTGTCGAGGGAACGGAGTGAAATGAAGCGTTGTTGCGCCTAATTGTAATTTGTTTGGATAAGAAAGAAATACGGAATACGTGACATGATATGAGTGTACAAGAAGCGGTAGACTCAAAAAATAAATCATTATGAATTTTTCGTTTCAAATCCAATCATGATATACTGTCCAATAACATAATAAAGTAGGTTATTAGGATAAATGTAATTTATGAAACATATAAAACAGTACTATTAAAATAGTTTTTAAATAAATAAAACGCATTCAAAATAAAACGTCAATGACAAGGCTGAATGGACTGTAGTTCCCTTTGCCTTCATTGAAACATGGTGAACAAAAGAAAACGCAGGGTCCCTTCACGTTCCTTTTTTGAACATCTCCCAACACCTTTGGACTAGGAGGGCGAGGTGTGCTCAGACAATACGTCATCGGACTGCGTCGGATCGGGTCATTGTCACGTATCCGTCCACGCACGCCGCTGAGCTGACACGTCTGCGTTTGGTGTTTGGTCACGTTTCCGGCGGAGGGGACTGCCGGGGACACATACCTGATGCGAAGCTTTTTGCGTTTTATTGAGATGTTGTTACTACTGTGTTAGCTTTTATTGAGATGTTTCTAAAGAGTATGTACTCATACAAGTGAAGTCATATTATTGTAATTTTTTTATCTGTAGTTTTTTGTCTAGCTAGGTACTTCGTCTTTGTTTAGTGAGAGATAAATGAGAGATAATTTAAAGTTGATTAGACAATTTTAGTAGTATTCGTAATGGTTTTAGCACAAAATATTCGCGACAACTCCTTTTTTGGAGCTCGAGGAACAAAAATAGCATGTCACGAAAAGTGTTGTTTGGAGCCCCTAGTAACTTGCAGTAACACAATAATACTTATCTAATTTTAGGTCAACGGGACGTTCCCTAACGGTCTTATTACGAAACCTGGTTTAAACCTGGTCTAAAGTTAGTCTTGGTTTAAATGTAGTGCGCTTTCACTTGTGTCAATATACATAGATAGAGACAGCGTCAACTTAGTCCTGGTATAAACCAGAACTAACTTTAGTCCATGTTTTGTAATAAGACGGTAAAGGTTTTGATTTTGATTCGTATTGACGAGTACTTTAATCCTTTCTAGTAACCAGGTTCTTTTAGAGCATTAAAGTAAAAGCTTGTTTTTATTTTTTTAATTCTTTTCTTTTATCTTTCTTTTTTATAAAAACGTCGCCCCACACTAGGATTTTCTCCTGTGTCGTGGGTGCAGTTACAAACATAGAATATCACATGCACATACGCCTAGACCGGAACAAATTTCTGTATATTTACATTCACCTGTCCCGATCTTGCAAGTTAAATTTGATCCACTTCCCGGTTTCCGATTGAGCTGAAATTTTGCATGCATATGTAGGTATATCGCGTGACAATGCAATATTATGATAACATGGAGCTGATCTGATGCTGCAGCTGGAAGGTGGCCATAGGAACTCCGTAATAAAATGACACAACCCCATCGTTTGATACTTTTAATACAATTTTACTTATTTTTTTAAATTTCTTAGTATTTTTATAGAAAATGCAAAGCCACAAATTGAAAACATTAAGCATCTTTCGCCAAGAAAAAAACAGAAAAAGTAGTTGCAGCTCTCCTCAGGTAATAAGTCATCGGTGATAAATCCGGGATTAGGGGCGGACGGGCTTCCGAAGACGAGAGCAGGTGCGTGCCGGGAGCAGAACCCGCGACCTCGGGGCCCTATTGATTGCGTCGCTGAACACCTGTTAACCGCCAAGCATTGTAAAAGGACGAAGGATTCGGAATTCGAAATGGTTAATTTTTTTATTTCTACTTATGTGGCTAATAAGCGTTAGTTTTCAGACAGGGCCTCTGCAGTGACCATGGAAAAAATATGCATATTTAACATTGTAGGTATACATTGACTACATTCATAGCCGCGATACCTGATATGACATACTGCAATATCATTTTGTTAAAATTATGCTGTGTATAAATTCTTCAATAAACAGTTATACAACAACATAAGTATAAGTAGATCACGTCTATACAATTTGTGATGTGATATATCCTTGGATCATTTAGATACAGAGGCAACAATTCCTGGTTAAAATCCATTGTAACTAAGCCATTATTATAGAAAAGAGAAGAAAAATAACTTAAAATAACTTAAAAATAACTGAAAACCCAAAAGAAGTTGTAAACAATCGTCTAATAAGCAATGTGTGATCGTATAATAAACTCAACAAAAACATCTTAACATAACATTTCTAATTAATAATTATACTGAAGACTACTCTTCATTACTTTTTATTCTACATTTTACTCATATTACGTAATACACTGATATCTACAATTTTGAAATCTATATAGCTACACAAAACAATCATGAATTGAAGAAAAGATTTTGTGTGACCAAAACGTAGCGAAACTCGCGGGCTACTGGGAGTGAGGCAGCATACAATTTGTTTTCTTGTTCCGATCCAAATTCATTGCGAACGCTTGGAGATGCGTCTCTGGGGGCGGGAGGTAGGCCGGGTAACTCCCGATATATTGGAAACGTTTTTCAAAGTAATCATGATTGACGCCACTGGTTTCATTTTGGGAGTATAGATAACGATACCAAGTATAGAATAAATACTGGAGTAGATACAATATTTAATAAAGAAGCTTCTACTACTGACGATGATATAATAGATATACACATGAAAAATGTTTGAGATATTATGGACCTAACCAAATTTAAAATTGCTAAAGATAAGTATATGAAAGTCTCGTAATAATTACACGTTGTATTGGGCGTAGTAGAAACTATATCATAAATAGCTTAAATAAAGTTGAGGATTGAATTCTGAGCTTGAATAAAAACATACATAAATATATATTAGTGATTATTATTCCTATTTACTTATTTAAAGTCCGGATGCAGGTGCAATAACCAAAACAGAGCTTACTGAATGCAAGCAAATTCTACCTGGGCGTGGAGTGCTTTCTGAATAATCCAAAGTTGGTAATAATATTCATGGAATATTCGATGACAACGAGCAAATAATTGGCCGACAGTCGTACGCGGCTTGAGGAACATCGCCCGTCGAAGAAGCTTGCTAGAATTTAATAGAGTTTACTATTGTGAGCCACAAAATTAGGATATCTGTTAGGTTTGGTTTTCTGATAATAGAACAGTGTTCACGAGACAACGAAACAAATATGTAGCAGCCAATTACCTTGTTTTGACTACTTGACAATATTTTATACATATTTGAAACAGCTTGATGGTAAAAGAATACCAAGATTAGTATTAGTATCTTCAAATAACAATTTTCTATTTTCACGTTAGATCGTAATCGGGGACCACAGGGTTGATTACCTACTTAATTTTACTCCTCTAAAAGTTGCTTATTGTGCTAGTATTATTCCTAATGACATTATAATAAAGATATGACATGATAGATATGACTAAAATCATTATTGAGCTTTGACTTTTGAACCTTTTTATACATACTTAATGTAACATTTTGTAGCTATTTATATTTATCAAAACTATTCCCTCGTCGCACTCCTTGAAAGCCTTGCCGCGGACTGAAGACAAAACATCTTATTTAAGAAGTTTTTGAGATCTCACTTCTGTCCCTTTTTACTATAATATTACTTGTTATCATCCTCAAATCCTCCTCTGTTATATGCAAGTCCAGAGCAGTCAAAACATATTCACAGCCAGCTATATCATAAGCTTCCTTCCAATTTGCGTCTGCGACACTAAAACGACGATGAAATCCAAGAGGGTCGTTCATTTCGCAACATCGACGGAATTTTAATATCGCGCTTATTTGCAGATTATCCCTCAGCTCACCCCGAGGTTTGGTAGGTTCGACGGTAGTTGATCTGCCGGCATTGGCCCCGTGTTTGCCCAGAGCCACTGCAGCGTTCAAGGGCGCTTTATTAAATCGCTACACATAATTAACTGATTAGTTGTAATTTCCATCATCTCGTTATTGAGCAGGGCGTGTATACTTGATGCGTTATTAAATTTCAGTGTGCTTGTCAAAGGAGCTGGACTATTATGTTTAAAATCACGTTTTATTTCTGTCTCCAGCTAACTTCAGCTACTTAAGTTTAATGTAATATTCTTAATGAAGCTAAATACACACGTCTCCTGATTGGTTAATTAGATTACTAATCTCTCAGTGAAAGCATCATAAGTATTAAATTTTGTTTGTAAGTTGGTTTTCATTTTTTGTCATTCTAGGGTTATGTATTTGATTCGGATCGGATCGATTTATTCGTTAAGGTCCGATTCTGGTTTGGGCAGATTCTTGATACGGTATTTTTTTTTGTTGGCCTATTCGATTTACGGCAGAAGTAAAATGACTAATGTTGTAGATATTACTAGAGAGCTTACGATTTTTCATAGGGTACTTGTTATCTTGCTAAAAAAAATCTAGATTCCGTGGATAAAAAGTTTTGACAGGCTGACCGCGTGGGAGGGAATAATTTCTATTTGAAGCAAAAAAAAATGCCAAGAAGAGTACATTTTGCATTAATATCGCTTGATTTCTTATTACCTGTTCACATAGGTACATCTATCGTGTGTCACCGGCACGCCTGTGTCACACTCGACGCCGGCAACAAAGCGTTGTTCTCAAGCACTTACGATCTTGAAGCCATTGTGGCTGTGACGTCATTTTTCAAATAAGTGTGTGATTTTTTTTACTCCCTTTACGTCGCTACGACGAGTGTTGTGTTGTGATTTATTGACTCGCGAGCGAAGATAATTCATATATTGCTTCGATATCATGTGTACCCAAAATGTTTGTACGATCGTTCAAGGAATGCTAATAAGTTCCTCAGCATTTCTGTCTATTACTTTTGGCTAAAACTTTCTTATTACTTGCTATCTTTTTTAGTCATTTCTACATATTTACATAAACTAATCCATGAATTATTTTGAACATTTCGACTTAAGGCTTTAAATAAATGCATGATCTTATCTATATCTTTTGTATGTTGTTTATTACTATGCAAAATAGCTAAAGGAAATTGTTGTTATTGTTATATTACTATTCTATTTATACCATAGATAATAATAAGGATACCTTTGATTTTCGTATGACTTCAATTTTGAAATTCATGCAGTCAGTCACGAGCCAAAGAATGTAAGAGATTAGCAGACTTTTGCCTATTCTTAAATATTGGCGTTTGTAAGTTATGCATTACTTACTTATATTACGTGAAAATCACATAATATAATGATTTATAACAGATATCGCAGACATTCTATTAGATTGCCTAGCTAGATTATCACCTTTGTCCATGACTGTATTAGTGAAATTTTAGTCTAGCTTATTATTCATGATACACATTAAAGCTAAGACAATACAACTCTACTGTCACACTGTAAAGCTAATTTAAGCCGAACCCCACATAATAAACCCGGTTAGGGAAGGCGCAAACACGAAATGAGTTCGAACTTTGTAAGAAAGTGAAACTTTGGCATTTCGCGGCAGCCGCGACCTTCTGAACTTCGCCGCGCGACGCCGCCATATTACATTATCGTCCATTTTGTTTAGTGCCGCCATCTTGCGTGACGTCACTCCCTAAAAAGTTCAACGGTTATCGGATAGTTGGTAAATTGGTTTAGTTCACTGTTTTGTTTCTAATGATTTTTAAATTATGCAGCGTTATTTGATTTGAATTTGATTTGAATATTGATATAGACAATCGGTATGTAAATGGAAAATACATAGTTAAATCGTTTATATACGTTAAAAATTATCAAAATAAGCTTTGTATTCATCGCGTTACATTGAAAACGTGTTTAAATGTATATTGTTTATCCTAATTGAATTTAGTAAATTTCTTTTTTCTACAATATTATAGCTAAATTGTTGTCATTGAATATACATTATTTCCTTACTAAGCCGCATTTCCAACATTATTTCTGGTTATTTTATGTCTTGCATTGTTCATAATATGTTGCTGATGAGATATTTAATTAGTTTATTACTTCTGAAAATAAGGAATTTTAGTAAACTGGTTGGGTTAATTAATTTTTACAGTTATGTACGTCTTGCCTCTTTATGCTATCTTCGTAAAATGACAACCGCTCTTTGTGAGCAACTTCTCGCAATGACATCTACTCACTACCTAACTATAATTCAGTACCTTACCTATCTTTGTAAGAAATTGTAATTATGGGGACAACTTCAGGTGATGACATTTGTGAGAATTTGTCGTTGTGAGATCTCACTGCTTTGTGAGCGGTGTCATTTTGCTAAGTTGACATTATGAGATGAAGGGTGAACCAAGGGAAGTTTTTTTTCCCCGTGGTACACATAGGTGGACCACGCAGGTGAACCACGGGCAATAACCCGAAATGAATATAGCTATCTTCGTTATGTTATAATAACGTTCGTTATGTTAACATGATCACTGTAGAATTAAAATGAACACAGACTTTCCTTCATGTTCATGTTCACTGGCATAAAATGAAACAATTAGTAAGTCATCCGACTAAAACTGGTGATTTTGCGCAAAATCCGCATAGTCATTGACCTTCCAATTTCCAAAGACGGGTGGGAGGTTATTTGACCCGTTATGATTGTTTATGGCATGTTTCAAATAGTGGTTTACAGAGAAAATATCATGAAGAGGTTTCATTAATTATTTTGTTTATATTTGCTTCAGTGTACTTTCGTCAAAGCACATTGTTTTCATTTTTTTTCTTTATATACTTAAAAATGTTCATAATTGGTGGAATTCATGCCACGTTTATACCCAACGTGCCAATCCCTTTGCCAATAATTTCACACAGGGACAGCAGATTATACCTGGAGAATATTTTTTGTCGGATGGTTCAGAAAACAATTCCAAATGGTATTTAATAAAAACAATATTTTCCTCTACTTCCTACGTAAGAGGCGTGTGAAGATCACCTGTTCCAAAGAAAAATTTAATAACCTGAAGCGATTTTCACGGAATGGCAGTCTAAAGTCCCTATTACGTTATTATGGTGGCTTATGCCAATGTAGTACCATTTTAGACTCTCGGTGTAAATGTGTAAAGTAGAGTTCGGCTTGGGCCTCCAAGTTCGGATGGTGAGGGTCCCGTCGGAGGCCATTAGGGCGGTGACGTCATCGCAAATCACTTGATAGTATCAAGGTAGCAAAATGGCGAACACTGGCGGAAGCCGCTTTTTATGGCCTAAGTGACTGACTCCTGATTTATATATCACTACTGATTTAATAATGTTTAGAGGCTTTGTTGGCGGGTCGAGCAGGTACGCTACGCGGTAAAGGAAACTATGGTTTTTGTTCGAGCTCAAGTCACAATAATAAATACTTACTTCATTTCAGGCATATGTCTTATGGAATATTACATTTTTACAAATGATTAAATTGACTTAACAGCAAGGTATAGAGTAGGGATGGGAAACTTTTTCCCTTGCATGCCAATATTTACTAACGAAATATATGGCTGGCCAAGTTGTTACATTTTTGGCTTTATTATTTACTGAAATAAAAAAAGTATTTGTATTTTCTGAAACACTATTTTATTGTGCAATATTACAAAATAACTATTAAATTCAGAAAGAAATTGCAAATTGCAATTAATTTAAACTTTTAAGTTAGCTGCGAAGTAGAAGGTTGAGGAACGCTTATCTACCTTTGTGGGAACATTTGACATCATGTGGAACTGTTTTTGTTTCCGCATGACTTCGTCTTATGCCGGTTCCAATTTTGTGATGCTGAAATTTTTAGCTTGATTTTTGTTTGATGGTCGCGAGCCTGAGATGGCCCGCGGGCCACAGTTTTTCCCATCTCTGGTATAGTATACATATTTTTGTGACTTTAATGTATCGATCTCTTTGTAGTCGACTGTACTAATTTTGTATGTACAGTTAGCAACACGTCAAGCGTCACATTTGTATTACGAAAGCCTTCGCTATTACGAGCCACATAGGAACTGTCTCAAGGTCAACATGACTGTAATGTCTGGGATGTTGTTGTGTGTACTTACATCAAACTTAATAAACAAGCTGACTGCAGCACAACAAATAATGGGTGGGTCCAGTCTGCTGTGAAATAGAATATGGCTCCCATAACATTCACAAAGCAGTCGTACACTGCCACTTGTGACATAAGATGTCTAGCCACAGTACCCAGAAGCTGGAGTACTTAGGGTACTTTTTAACGGGTTAAAAAATCAAGATCCCACAGGAAAAAAATACTTTCCACAGATTGACTGCATTCCGAGCGAATCACTTGTGATATGAGATATCTCGTCAAAATAACCAGTACCTGGAGGGTTACGAAAGGTACGTACTTTTACCGAGGTGAAAATTCAATTTCCCACAGGAAAATAACACTTAACGCTGGTTGCGGTTCAAGCGAATAAATTTTAACATATAATCACAATATCCGGAAGCTTCGGAAAGTATTTTTCCCGAGGTAAAAAATCAAGTTCCTACAGGAAAAAACTTTTCGTATGCTGATAGCGTTCCGAACGAATAATTTGTGACGTAAGATGTCTAATCGGGTACAGTAAGCTCCCATTCAAGCTAAACATTAACACTACGAACACCGCCACTATTACTAGCGGCATAAGAACGGTCCAAAGGTCAAACAGTACAGCTTGCTAAGGAGCTTACTGTACCTAGACGTTTCACTGCTGCTTTGCGGCTGAAATAAGTTACATTATCACTAATCGCCCACACATGGGGATAAAATGTTTATCCTTTCGAAAAGTGCGAGAGCTGTCAAAATATCACTATCGTATTTTGCCGTTCGCTGAGCTGAAGCATATAAGTAGTAGGTAAATAAACAAGTGATGCCCAATGGGTTCGAAGGGCCGCTTCGGTGGAGCGGCGGGCACAAAGGGCGCGCACGCTTTTGTCGGGAACTTTCAAAATTTCAGGTGAACTGAAAACCGTGTACCGTATTACCAAAGCTTGTCCCTTAATACATTAATAAAAATAATGTGATTCGGAAACGGAGAACTTCAGTAGGATCAACACTTAATGAAATTCTGTTTTGAAGCGTCGGTGTCGGTGTCGCTGTGGCCTCGGCACTGGCTTTCTAAGCGGGTGGTCCGGGGTTCGATCCCGTCATGTACAGTAAGCTCCCATTCAAGCTATACATTGACGCTACGAAAACCATCGCTATTACGAGCGACATAAGAACGGTCCAAAGGTCAAACAGTATAGCTTGATAAGGAGCTTACTGTACCAATGTGCTTTTTGTTTACGAATTTTATAGTTGTCCGACGCTCTTACGGTGAAGGAAACCATCGTGAGGCAATCTGCATACACCTGCGAAGAAATTCAATGGTGTATGTGAAGTCGACCAATCCGCACTGGGCTAGCGTGGTTAACTAAGGCCTAAGCACCCTAACTTAGGGTAGGCTCGAGCCCCGCAGTGGGGACATGCATGAGCTGTGGTCAACTGTTTCAAACCGTTGCGTTGTCCGGTCCTGGGGGGTTTTTGTCTAAGAAAAATCTATCACGATCGCCGTGAAATTTCTAGTCATTGCGGCGACAATACAAGACTGTGTCGACTGTCTGTAGTTGACAAAATGAAACTAAAATATTTTGCAATAACATTTGCAACCCGTGTATGAAGAAGTTAAATATTCAATGTGTATTGACGAATTCGGCAATGATAAACTTCAATAAAAATCTTTCACGTGATTCTCGAGAATAAACGCAGAAAAGATACCTACGTCTAAATTAATAGTAAGTATTAATTTGGCTTAAGAACTCGTAACAATATGACACAAAAATATTTCAATCAGTATCCAAATCGGTACCCAAATATTGAACTATGTAGCAGTAAAAGAAGTATTTTTAGAAGATTGTTTTTTTAATGTTTAAAAGCTGCTGCCAGTAATTTACGTATATCGCGAGCAAAAACTCTTGAACAAAATTGTCAAGGTTAAAATATTGTAAAATATGAGTAAAACAATTGTAAGGAATATTATTGGTAATGTGTATTTAAGTTTCAGTTTGGCGACACTTAATGTATTTTGCAAGTAATGTGTATAAAATGGTGGAGAAATAAATAAATTGAAAAAAAATACACTGCTGAGATGTAGCGTCCGAGATAAACCCCGTGATCTAGTGATTGAGACAGCCCGGTATTAATTTGAAGGTCCTGGGATCGATCCCCCAAGGGGACTGAAGTTTTTCAACTTGATTTGTTTGGGGGTAGGGTTTCTGAGACCGCCTGGCTAACTACCAACGTCTCTTACCTAGTTTATCGCCATAGCAATAATGTGAACGAGAGATGAGATAGCCAGCTCCTCAGTTGTTGAGTTGAGGAGTTCACCTTACCATCAGGTACGATGAAGATCAAGAACTTCCCTGTTTAACGTAAAAAAAACTTGAGTTATTAATTGTTAACTTGCTAAATATCTTTTGAACACCATGTCGCTTCTCTACTTTCGAGAAATAATAATTATAAATTGGTCTTTCACGGTCGGTTCAATGATGAATAGTTTATTAAAACCTCACAGACCAGTTGCTCTGAATTGGACTGTATACGAGTATCAAATAGCGATATCGTCGTAACCTTTGATCTTGTTCGTTGTTGAAATTCAACAGCCTTTAAAATATGGGATCTTGTTCAATCCTCCTTGTCGTTATAGAATGCCAAATACGCATTAGTATATTGTGAGATATAATTTTCGAGAAATAATTGTGGACATATAATTTGAATTTTTTTCTTGATTGCTCAGTGCTTAATCCCCATCCCAAATGTGACCAAATTTTCGAAAAATGTTTTTTTTGAAAAGTTGTTTCAAAGAAGAAGACTTTAGTGTATGCGACGACAATAAATAAATAATAAACAGATAACATAATATAATTTTGGGCTGCTCCCAGTAGTCTTATCACAGCTCATAAGACGTCTATCATCACAGCTCATAAGACGTCCCCACTGAGGGCCCGAGCCTACCCTAGTTAGGGTGTTTAGGCCTTAGTCAACCACGCTGGCCCAATGCGGATTGGGCGACTTCACATACCCCATTGAATTTCTTCGCAGACGTATGCTTGCCTCACGATGTTTTCCTTCATCGTAAGAGCGTCGGACAAATGTATATGAAATTCCAAAAATGAAAAACACATTGGTACATGGCAGGATTGAATCCCGGAACTCTCGATTAGAAATCTAGTGCAGAGTCCATAGCGCCACCGACGGCGACGCTTCTGAATATACCCGTAAATGATAAAAAAATAAAATAAACCACATTTAAAAATATACTAGAAATTTATTATGGGCATTTTTACTATCGTTTATTTCGAGAGAAATATTGAGAGTGCAAAATCAGTTGAGTACTTAGTGTACCTAACATAGTGCTTGTTGTGACGTCATCATATTAATGGCATGGAAAATAATGAAAGGCTTTTATTTCTGTAGAGTGGCTGTGCGTGGATTGTGTGCTCGACTCGGGGGGTCAATTAAATCAGCCGCCGGGGGTCAATTGGGGTTGCACCCCTTACTATAGAATTGTCATTTTTACACTTATCGACAATTTTATATTTTTATGTAGTGACAAAACTATTTTACGAAGATAATATTAAAGTCATGTATGAGTTCGACTCACTCACGACGAAGGTCCCGTAGCATTGTGTAGCAATACATTTTTTTTTTTTATGGATGGCCCGGCAGATGACCTCCTCCCGCCTGATGTTAAGCGGTGAAAGAGGCCCAAATGAGTTGACAGATAAGAGTAGGGACGACATCCACTCTCCTACCTGCCCGCCCCTTGCCGGCCCAAAAGATGCTTTTTCACGTCTCTTTTGAAGGAACCCATGTTGTAGGATGGAGGAAACACGAGCGCAGGTAGAGAATTCCAAGTGTGGGATGAACGACAGAAGAAGGAATCTTGGAATTTCTTGGTACGGTGTGAAAAGGAGGACACAGTGTACGGATGACTCCGAAGGCCCTTACGCGTGTTTCTGTTAAGGAATGGAGAAGGAGGGATAAGGTTAAAGAGCTCCTCAGAGCATTTCCCATGGAACATTCGGTAAAAGGCGCTAAGAGAGGCGATGTCACGACGAAGTTGTAGAGGCTCGAGGGTGTTAGTTGCCTCTACATCGCCAATTATGCGAATAGCGCGACGCTGCAATCTGTCCAGAGCATCGAGGAGGTACTGAGCGGAGCCGTCCCAAAGGTGCGAGCAATATTCCACGCAAGACCTAACCTGAGTTTTATACAACAAGCATAGTTGGTCCGGCGCAAAATACCTACGCACCTTGTTCAGGACACCGAGTTTCCGTGAGGCAGTAGTTATGACGGATTCGATGTAGTCTCTGGGGTTCAGATCGCAGCGAATGATCATTCCGAGCAAGGTGATGTTGCTCTGTGTGTGAAGGGTTGTGCCCTGGAGAGAAGGAAGGGGGAGGAAAGGTGACCTTTTCGCCGAGAACGCGCACACCTGTGTTTTCTTAGCATTGAACTCAACAAGATTGTTGGAGCCCCATTCGGAGACGAGGTCCAGCGTCCTGTTGAGCTCAATGATAAGATTCTGCCTTTCCCTACCAATATCACCGCGAGCAGCCCCTGAGCTTCCGTGATATCCCCCATGCACTGTACTGTCATCTGCATAGCAATTTTATCACTATTAACATTTATATCACTTCAGTATAAGGTCCGCATATTTTAGCGCAATCGAAACTTTGGTTATATTTTTGCGTTAATCTTTCTGTTCGTCCCTCCGTCTGTCTGTGCGTTTCATCGAGGTGTTAGTTCTATAGTTTTTGTCTGCTTTGGATTTTTAGGTCCGACCGTAAGGTCATGCCACTTACGGCCATAAACCATTATAGTTTCGCCATGTCTATCTGTCTGTCCGCGGTTTTACTCAGAGAATATTAGTACTAGAAAGCTGTAATTTGGTATGGGTACTTATATTAATCAAGCCAAAAAAGTGATAGTAAAAAATATTGAAAAAATTTTCTTTTCAACTTCCTCAAATTGAAAGCATCTGATCCCTACTGATCTCTAAGTATGGGTCACACAGCATCCCCGTGCTATGGGTATTGATTTTTTAATAAGACGGCTATTTTGCAATTTGCTATTCCATTTTTCGTTCCAGTAGGGAATACACACTTTGTGAAAATGTCAATCTCTCTATCAATATTCTGATAGACTGATGACAATATATAATGACTGTTGACACCATTTGGGTAACTACCCAAATCTGAAATATGTGTTTTATTTTAATATTTATTTTCAAACATGAAATCTTGACTAAATGGTGGGCCTTATTTCAACTACCCAAATCTGAAATATGTTTTATTTTATTATTTATTTTCAAACATGAAATCTTAACTAAATTGTGGGCCTTATTTCAATTTGGTGACTGAATAAGAACTATAAGTCAATATAAATATTAATCAATAAGTCAATATTTTTTTATCGAATTTATACCTTAAAATATTGCGTTTAGATTTGTAGTAGTTTATTATTGTGGCGTTTGCCAATGAATTCAAATTGCGTCCAACTAAGCCACTAGTACGGACTTGACAAGCTTGGCGCTTTTCTGCTTTGTCCGATGAAGCTATTATAGCCCACAGGCTTCGGGCATCAGCCTCTATCCAGTAATTGACCTGAATTACCATTGTCGACCGAATGGCGGTCACTGCAATGTGGGAGTAGATCGGATGAGAGCCAAGGCATTTAAATTTAAATCTTAAATAGAATTCAGTTTGAACTTTTGAAGAGTGCATCGAGCTAATTGTCAATTTTAAACTTAGAACATTATTTACACAAAATTACACCGAAAAGAGGGGAATTAAGACATAAAAATATCATTTTCTCAATATGTTACTTTCGCAAAGAGTCTTTGTCGCTGAACATTATCCATATTTCTAGTGTTATATTAATGTAAAAATCAGTAAGGCTATCTGTCTATTACGCATGTACGGTTAAACAGCTGAACTTGGAAACATGATATAAATTGGCAAACGAGCGAAACGAGTGCATCGATATAAAAACCGGCCAAGCGCGAGTCGGACTCGCCCATGAAGGGTTCCGTGGGATTTATGACGTATTAAAAACTACTTACTAGATCTCGTTCAAATCAATTTTCTGTGGAAGTTTGCATGGTAATGTACATCATATATTTTTTTTTTAGTTTTATCATTCTCTTATTTTAGAAGTTACAGGGGGGGTGGGACACACATATTACCACTTATACGTGTCTCTCGCGCAAACTATTCAGTTTAGAAAAAAATATATTAGAAACCTCAATATGATTTTTGAAGACCTATCCATAGATACCCCACACGTATGGGCTTGATGAAAAAAAATTTGAGTTTCAGTTCTATGTATTATAACCCCCAAAATTTATTGCTTTTTTCTATTTTTGTGTGAAAATCTTAATGCGGTTCACAGAATACATCTATTTACCAAGTTTCAACAGTGTAGTTCTTATAGTTTCGGAGAAAAGTGGCTGTGACATACGGACGGACAGACAGACATGACGAATCTATAAGGGTTCCGTTTTTTGCCATTT
Organism: Schoenobius gigantellus; assembly: GCA_963935595.1. Lineage (NCBI taxonomy): Eukaryota > Metazoa > Arthropoda > Insecta > Lepidoptera > Crambidae > Schoenobius > Schoenobius gigantellus. The sequence goes on along the minus strand of OZ012560.1, from coordinate 30,177,157 downwards.
GGCTACGGAACCCTAAAAACTGTTTGTGCTCAAATCAAATCAAATGATCAAGGATGTCTTTCAGCGTTTCTCAAAGTTTACCCCTTGTGAAAAATAAAGGACACCAAGGCAACGACAACAAAGCAGACACTCCTAAAAATACTGATTCTATTCAAGAACATACTGATAACATATTTTTTCAAAAATTTATTTATAAGCGCCCGCATTCTAAGCTCTGACCTGAATCTTGAGTTTTTTCTTACCGAACCGTGATAGTGATGTAAAAAATATTGAAATCAGGCAGTTTGTGTGTGCCGCGGACCCGGCATACGTGTCCCGGCATCTTAAGTGCCGCGCCCTTCCTCATCTCGGGCTCTCCCCTAAAACGCTCCGGGAAATTTAAAAAACTAGCTGCCGCAAATAGAATCTTGTTTGGAAAAACTTCATTGGAGAGACGACAGACGCCTCGTGCTTCGTCTTTGATCGATGAGCGAACAAACTCTTTTGACGTATCTCCTTTCGTGAGACTGTAAACCCAATTATCGTGGTTACTTTCTGACCTTGCGCTAAAATTGAATATGAGATAAAGAGGTCTGGGTTAAAAATAATGAACGTGTTTATTCAAATCCACAATTTACGACCACATTTTAAATGCTAAATTTCTAAACGCGTGCGGTCATCTTTATGCAGCAACCTTGCAATGTTGCTGGGCGCGAATCTTCTAACTGAGCAGCTGCAGCTGCTATGACTATCTCCCAACTAGCACAATCTAGTTGCTTAAGAGCTTTGGAGCTAATCCGATTATTCCCAAAGGCGCCAAGCTCAAGCGCCAGAGCGTGCACTGCAGACCTTATGCAGCCGCTTTGCAGCCAAAGGGGCACAACTTTTTGCAACCTACAGTTCCATTACAACTTCATAATAGTGACATAAAAGCGCTACAGGAGCTGCAACTAATAATTAGCATCACACTAAAGCTCTTGTGGCGCTTATTGAATGAATGACAGGTTTAACTGAACGAATAAAGGCTCACTGATCATTCACCTTGTCTCTCATTTGTTAAATACATCTTTTGTTCCTGAGTCAGACATTACTGACTACAAATAAATAATAAGTGAAGTAAAGGTAAGTGTTTTTGAGCTATATTTTGTATTATATACCAGTGGCTAAAACGCAGATCAGTTTATCGTGCATATAGTTGATATTATTGGAGTATTTTTAACGCGCCTCAATAATTACCTCAGAATATCGTAAAATATGTAAAAAATATTATATAAATAATATTATATCACATACCTACACGACATTGACATTACATTCTTGACTACATTTCTATTTAGTAAGTCGCTGGTTCTATATTTAGTTATATTTGAAATTAAAATTGTGATAAAAACCTATAAATTTCTCAAGTAATGATAAATAATTGTCTTGTAAACATGGCGTCTATGAGAAGCAGCTTTAACTTGCAACTTCAACCTTAATACTTCCTCTCTGCGCGTCAAAGCGTTAAGTTTCACTCTTCTAAAGGTCCAAGTAATACCTGTACCACTAATGCAGTTCAAGTCTTTACAATGACTTTTATTTCGTACTTACTGCAGGTATCAAACCACACTAATGGTTATTTGTTTAGAGATCCGTATAACTCGTTGAAAACCCTAAAATACGATGATCGTTTGTAGCTGCTTCTATATTTTTCGCTCTTTCAATTATTTAACATTTACTATGTCTTATCATGTTTTCAGAATGCCTTTCAAAATGGGAAAAACGTGGAGTGTTACACTGGCCGAACAAAAAAGTAAAAAATTATGTAAAATAGAAGATTCAACTCCACAACCAAACTGGACTAAAATAAACTGCATTATTAAAAGGAACAATATTATGTCGTAAAAAATTGCTGACAAGCAGTTGACAGAAATGTTGAGATTGTTCGACAACAAAACAAGAAGCCACAGAACTCTTAACAGCGCTCTCGCCACACCTTATCGGACCAACAGCTTATACTGTTGTTATTTTAGAATTTACCTAGTTTAATTATTTTAATAATGTCAATTATGGGCCAATTTGCCAATTAAACAATTTGATTTTATCTCAAATATTGTTTTATTATAATTCACCAATACAATTAAACAAGAGGCGCTTCGATTCTACTAGTTACAATGTGTGTCATAAAGGAACAAAATATAAATCCGATTCATATCGAGTGACCACAAGTTTACATTTAACATCACACGGCAAACGCACATACTCTGAACATAAAAGTGTTTCCATACTTCTTTTCTCTAAAATTCTTGTCATTCCGTAATGGACAGTTGGTGTCAGGAAATATCACAGTGTGCGAAACATGCGAATATTCTCCCACAACTGTACACTTAAGGCAACCATGTTTTCCATTATAATTGCACACACCTTGAAAAAAACATACAAGAGAGACTAGATTCGAAAAACTGTAAATACTAGTAAATAATGACATAATCTTGACTAAAAACGGTGGTTACAATAAAACCCCATAATCATTAAAATTTATTTGAGACAGTTGAGAAAGAATAACGAAATCTTCTCCCTACTTGCTAATAGCACATGGCAGATAGCAAGTAGATACAGGTGTACCTTTTATGATAGCTCTGGCAGGAGAATCGTATACAAAGCATCTCAATGACACTGAATTTTTTTTACTTCAATGTTAATGCCATCGTGAAGCATACTGCCCATTTCTTCAATAACTTTTAAAAATTAATGCAAATCCAAATAAATCTTTTAAAGCTACATGGCTACATTTGTGTTTCAACGCCCAAATTCGTATAAATTTGCTCACGATAGATTTGTGGACTCGGCACTTGCCTTCCAATCGGGAGGTCTGGGTTCGAGACTTGCCATGTACCAATGTGTTTTTCGTTTCGAATTTCATTATGTACATTTGTCTGACGCTCCTATGGTAAAGGAAAAAATCGTGAGGCAACCTGCATACATCTGCGAAGAAATTCAATGATGTATGTGAAGTCGACCAATCCGCACTGGGCCAGCGTGGTTGACTAAGGCCTAATCACCCTAACATAAGGTAGGCTCGAACCCCTCGGTGGGGACGTATATGAGCTGTGATGATGAGCCCCATTTTCTTTTACATTCGTCATACTCTAGTTTATATTCAGTATCGCTGTCCGAGTCCACATGCTTGCATGTAGAAGAAAGAAACAAAAAATTACGCAAACAAGGTTATTTTACTTTATTTTTTTAATATGCCACACCAAGCTATAACTTACTTTTCCTCTGTAACTGGTCCGTTATCACTGATTGAGAAAACAAAATCTACGGGACCCTCGCTTGTGTTTGTTGAACTCGAACTTGGCGCAATATTTTTGTTTGTATCCAATGAATCCCTTAAAGAATAAATTAAATGAATAGAGTTTTATAAATGAAAGCTAAATTACTCTTACGTAATTGAGTTAAAAAAACTTAGGTGTTCAAAAAATTTCAATTACAGAATTCTCACACAGATGTTAATAAACATAAACTCTCCGTGCTTTCTTGCGATATCCACCAGTTCTTTGTTTGAACTTCCATGCTTTGAGATCCATATTTCTTTTAAACGGGCTCATATATTTTATAAAATGTGATTTCTCCAATAAAAATAGCAGAATGTATCCAAATGAGTAGGCAATGTCCATTACGCTCTTGCTTCTATTGTGAAGCCTTAATATCGCTATTAGTAAAACAGTCGATCAAATTGCTACTTAAGTCTGCGCAAAAGTACAAATCACTTCTGCAATGAAACTATCAGTGGCAGAACAGCGATAAATATATTTTTTATACAGTTCCGTTAAAAAGTCTGCAATTAAAGTCTTTATGCAGTTCTCAAGCATATAGCAGGGTCAATAGAAGCTTTTTAGCAGCTTTAAGCTTTAACATACATGTTTTAACTCTCTTTTAAAGCTAAAGACGGCAAATAGGTTGTAAAATGAACTCTTATAAAGCCTAAAGTGGTATTAGGTTCAGTTTCTGCTACCCCTAGTGATATTTACAGCTATGAGCAGTTACAGAAGCAATAGTAGAACTTAAAACCACTTTCTGAACCCCTAAAGCGCTACTGTACAGCTAAAAGTTGCAAAATAGGCTGCTATTTTCACTAGTGTGCTAGTTGGGCTGCGACTGTTTTTTACGGGACTCTTAGTGGACCGTGCTCCAGCATACATGAATACTGATAGAGGGTTAAGGTATCATCAGACAGCAACGCTCACAGCGCTAGTGCAATTGAGCGATCGAGTTAAAGCGATGATATTGAATCTATTATCTTCAAATAAAAGCTTGAAGCATTCATTCGATACCTTTATTGGCAAATCTGCTACCTGCGTATGAGTAACTTATCTAGAAGACGGTCGAAACGTAAAGTGCTATTATGTATACTTAATAAAGAGGTAATGTTTGTGAGTTTAGATGTTAAGAGTAATTAAAAATCAGTTGTTCTATACAAATGTTGATCATCCACTAATAGTCCAGTCAAATTAGACTTTCACTTCGGAATGTGAGGTGACAAGCTGAAAATTTGCAGGGCCCTTCTTTTTGACATAAGAAATAACGTGACAAAAGTCACAATGGGTGGGGTGTATGGCAGCTAAAATTTTCGTGGTCAAAGGTCAAGAAAATTATATTTTCTCGAATATCTTCCAATCACTCTTACCATATTGAGACTCATTATGAAAGTTGTTAAGCATGCGATTTTACGTATTTTTACGTTTTTAACTTTTATGCATACGACTGACCGTTCTCGAGATATAACGCGGAGAGTGCGCAACGCTCAGCCGCAGGCTTATTACCGATCTTTAGAGACAGTTGCAATTGCTGCGATTGTAAAATTATTGCTTATAAATATGTAAAATCTTACAAAAAATATAAATATAACAACTTTTATAATGAGTCTCAATATGGTAGGAGCGATAGGAAGTGTGATATTAGAGATTTTTTTTGTCCTTTGACCTCGAACATTTTAGCTGCCTTACACCCAACCCATTGTGTCTTTTGTCACATTATTTCGGGTTATTGCCAGTGGTTCACCTGCGTAGTCCACGTATGTCAAAAAGTAGGGCACTGCAAATTTTCAGCTTGATACCTCACATGCCGAGGTTGAGCCCCTAATTTGGCTTATTTGACTGGACTACAAACCTTTCAAGAGAGGTGTTATATGTAGTACACGTTGTTCAGTTTGACTCCTGTTTCAAAAGTAGCCCTGTGTATATTTTTAATTAATAACAATACTCAAAAGTGAATTAATTTCCTTACACTAGTTAATTTGTGACAGAATTGTACGACTTAACTGTGTCGCCTGCGGGGAACGAATCAAACTGTATAGATTTGTCTCGGTCATTTAGGCGGATGGCTCTCCGCGGAAATTTAATCTAAAAGCACTATTACTAAGATTTCGTGTCTACAGCTGTCGTCGTAAGAACGGCTTCCACCCCTTTAACCTTTTGAGAGGAATGCGCCCCTCCCCCACCTCCGCCTACGGCGCTGACATTCCGTCCCTAAAGCCCTCACCAGAAATTCCAGACCTTGGAAGTATTATAATCTGTAGCGTTTCGCGAAGAAATATTATGTAGATTTTTTCCAAAGAGGCCTATTTATTGTACTTACAACGAATAATGGTTGACCTTAATCTAATATTGACCAAATATTTCTCGTTACTAAAATGAATGCTACAGAAAGCAGAGTAGAAATATTCTGTATTTTACAAGCTTTTTTATTTATTTTCACCTGTCCCGGTGACTGTAATGAAATTTTGTAAGTTAAATTTGACCCATTTCCGAGTTTCCGATTGAGCTGATATTTTGCATGCATATGTATATCGCGTGACAATGCAATATTATGATGACATGGAGCTGATCAAATGCTGGAGCTGGAAGGTCACCATAGGAACTCCGCAATAAAACGACACAACCCCATCGAGTTTGGGCTCGTTTTATTCGTATTGACGAGTACAAAAAGCTTGTATTTAAAAACGTTTTTCTTTTATAAAAAAACTTCTTTCTATATCATTTTCGTACTGTGTAAGATGTGTAAGATTAAAATTATTAGTTAAATCGTTTGTAATTATGATTGTAATGAGATTTTCCTAAAGGATCTGGTCGATTCGTGATTCAACGATTGTTTGTGAGTCAAGTTTGAAAGTTTTTTTGTTATTGCTACACGAAGTTCCTCCAATTAGTTGCACTGTATGAACAATGGGTGCACTATTTCGCAGCATGATTTGTTTGTGTGGAAATCCGATGGTTTGAATGTGTATTTTGTCTGTCCTTTCTTTAAAATCGTTTTATTTGTTGTTTTTGATTTTGTATTTTATTCAGAAGCTGGATAACTTGTTATATATGAAAACTCATCAAAATAATTTACTAGCTTCGCACTCGCTGCTTCGCCTGCGTTTTTCTGTTTGGAATTCCATATCGTCTCGCAGTAAATCTAATCCAGACTATAAATCAGAAGTGTTCAAAGCAAAACCTGATAAAATAAGTTGAATACTTTTAGAATAGTCGAATAAATGATCGAAATCATGATCTATCCTTCCCTACATAAAGTAAAAATGTACATTCCCTACAAAGTAGTAAAGTGAAAACTATTTGTAAGGATAAAGTGAGTACGTTTTTTACAAGCTTTTATTTAACTTGCAATGTAAGTATATGTTCGGGTGAAATCTTGCAACTCAATTTTGAAGCAGATATCTTTAACCGATTGAGCTGAAATTTTGTACATACATTCAGTTTGGATGACAATGCATAGTTGACTGTATGACGTCATTCTAAATCCAAGATGGCGGCATACCCAAGATGGCGGCATACCCAAGATGGCGGACCAATTATTTATGTACCCCTACAATATGGGTATCAAATGAAAGGTCTTGCTAAGAGTAACCCGAAAAGTAATGTGACGTCACTAATAATCCAATATGGCGGACTTCGAAAGCTTAAAAATCAATTTTGAAGTAGATATCTTTAACCGATTGAGCTGATATTTTGTATACACATACGACGACACGTTTAGCGCAGAGGTCGAGTGATCACCTACTGCGCAACGGGTCGCGGGTTCGATTCCCGTACGGGACAAATGTTTTATGGCCTACAGAAATTTGTTCCGGTCTGAGCGTATGTGCATGTGATATTCCATGTTTGTAACTGCACCGACGACAAAGGAGAAAATCCTAGTGTGGGGTGACGTTTTTTTTAAAAAAAATATTTTTAATTGCACTCCTACAAAATAAAAGGTCTTGATAAGTGAACAAGTACCTACTTGGCACTTGTTGGTGGTGAACATAAAGCACCCAAAAAACTGCTCTGATGACTAGGAGATTCAATGAAACCACTTAGTCTGTACTAATGTGTCTATATTCACAATAACAACAAAAGTTTATTGTCCTTATATATTCGTGCTGTGACACAAACGTTAGCGCGTTTTAGCTTTTTCCAGTGGCGCCATCTCTTGAGAAGACCTTACAACGATCAATAACAGTGCTTAGTTCATTTGCTACACTTGTTACATTTGCTTGGAAAATCAAGTAATACAACTACACGTACTAGATGGAGCTCCAATTAGTAGATGTTTGTAATTGATTACAAAACAATAAATTAAATTAGAACGATCATTAACATACCGCCCACCAAGGACATTTAGTGACAAATGTCCTTTTTGGACTACAGTATCAATAGGTATTTAAAATGACATAAAAATTCATCAATAGCTCACAATGCGCTTAGATCAACTTAAACATAACATAAACATAACTATAGGTACTCAAATCTTAACTCTCAATGTATATAACCATTTTAACAACATATAACTATCTAATTTCATACATATTTTAATTGTAAACAAATAATTTGAATAAAAAATGTAAATAGACAAACTTAATCAGTAACAATTGGCAAAATACATAATTTCGATGTAGGTCTCTTTAAAATCTTTGATTTGGTGCGTACAGTGACTACACGGGTAACATTATCGTCACCGGGATGTTTTTGTTCTACACAGCCTAACAACCACCTACTGGGGGGCAAATCATCCTCCTTAATTAAGACTATATCGCCCACTTTGGGCTCTGGTACTTGTACTGCCCACTTGTAACGATTCATCAGAGTCGTTAAGTACTCGGATGACCATCTTTTCCAAAAATTTTGTACCATTCTTTGGATTAACTGCCAGCGGGGTAGGAAGCCTACATTAGTGCTTACGTGGTTGTAATCGGGTACAGCTATGAGAGGCTCGCCTATCAAGAAATGTCCTGGTGTCAAAGGTAACGGATCACCTGGATCATTCGTACTAATGACGTTTATTGGTCGCGAATTCAGACAAGCTTCTACTTGCTTTAACAGAGTACTCATTTCCTCATATGTAAGAATCGATTCACCAATAACGCGTTTGAGATGAAATTTGGTCGATTTCACCCCGGCTTCCCATAAGCCACCGAAATTCGGGCTACGGGGGGGAATGAAATGCCATTCTGTACTAACTGCCTCTAAATGTTCAGCTATCGTGGATTGGAAAGAAGCCAATTGCTGCAGCTCTCTATCGGCACCGACGAATGTAGTGGCATTGTCACTCCACAGCTTTGCACAATGACCTCTGCAAGAGACAAACCGGCGAAATGCTGCAAGAAACGCTGGAGTGCTCATGTCACTGACTACCTCTAGATGAATGGCTCTTGTGGACATACACACGAATAAACATATATAGCCTTTATATGACTTATAACCCCGTCCCTTTGTAGTTCTTATTTTAATGGGACCAGCATAATCAACTGCACTGTGCAGGAAAGGGCGTGCAGGAGTACAACGAACAGATGGTAAAGATCCCATAAATTGGTTTTTCGTATCTGCTCTCTGCCTGGCACAAATTACACATCTGCGTACATAGTACTTAACTAGATTTCTGGCTCCAACTATCCAATACGCTGTTCTTATATAATTTAGCATTAGCTGCGGACCTCCATGCAGTGTTTTATTATGTGCTTCTGCTATAATGAGGTTTGTCAAATGACTCTTTGGCAAAATTATAGGATGCTTAGTTTGATCCTCTAATTGAGATTTCTCTAGCCTACCTCTAACTCTCATGATACCCTTATGATCGAGATAAGGGCATAAGGAAGTTAGACTGCTTTTTCTACCCTGCAAGAATCCCTTGTCTTTTAGTTGATTGTATTCCCTTGTAAATATATTTCTTTGAACTATTTTTATGCACGTGTCCTTTGCTTCCTCTATTTCTTTGTTTTGTAAATACCCTTTTTCATTCTTTCCTTTGCCCAAAAATCTACGACAGTATGCTATTACTCGAAATAGTCTGGACAAAGACGAAAATCGCTCTAAAATTGAATCGGGTGGGACTAATGCTACGCATGTTTTAACAGATTCCTCTAAGTTAACTTTTAAATCTTTTGGTTTGCTATAAATAACTTCTTTTTTTAGAAATTTAGGTCCAGTAAACCATGTTTCATGTTCTATGAATGAGCTTGGTAGCAATCCTCGTGACGAGCAGTCCGCTGGGTTGTTGGCAGTGGAGACGTGAAACCACTGAGCGGCGTTCATTATGTTTAAAATTTCAGACGTACGATTGGCTACAAAGGTCTTCCATCGACTTGGGTGACTATTAAGCCACGCCAAGACGACAGTTGAATCAGTCCATGCTCTAACATTCTGTATTGGTACGCTCAAGACTTCTGCGGTTTCGCGTAATAATTGCGCCAACAGTACTGCCCCACACAGTTCTAACCGAGGAATGCTAACTTGTTTTACCGGTGCCACTCTAGTTTTGGCCACCAGCAGTGAGACGTGTATATGGTTTGTTACATCTCTTCTTCGCAGATAAACTACGGCCGAATATGCTACCTTGGACGCATCGCTAAACCCATGAAGCTCTATTTCGTCATTTGGTTTAGTTCCAAGCCAGCGAGGAATTCTAACCTTGGAAACCAGCGTAAGTTCTGCACGGTAGGTATTCCACTCTGTAATAAGATCTGCAGGTAATGCCTCATCCCATCCTATGCCTGCGAGCCATAATTTCTGAATAAAGACTTTCGACAGTACTACACATGGAGCTAACCAACCTAAAGGGTCGAATAGTCGTGCGATATCAGAAATTACAGCTCTCTTGGTTAACGGATGTGATTGCTCTGATGGAAGCTTCACCGAGTATTGGAACGTATCGTCGCTGCGATTCCAGGTGAGTCCTAAGATTTTGATTGTGCTATCTAGCTTAACATCTATGTTCCTTTGCTCTTGAATTTTTGTACTATTTTGTTCTATATTAGTTTCTTCTATGTTTGTAATCTTTGCACTTATTTGTTCTCTAATTTTATCGTTTTCTATTGCACTAATTGCCTGTAACATCTGTTTATCATTGCTGTTCCATTTTTGTAAAGTAAACCCTCCTTTTTGTAATAATTGTGTTATCTGCTTGTAAATTTCAGATCCAGCCTCAACAGTGTCGCAGCCTGTCATCAAATCATCCATGAAGAATGAGTTCAACACCTCAGTTGCAGCTATTGGATATTGTTCGCCCTCATCGTATGCAATCTGGTGCAACGTTCTTACTGCCTGATATGGTGCAGAGGCGGTTCCGAAGGTGATGGTCAACAATTCGTAATCCTTAATTGCTGTTTCAGGTGTATCACGCCAGAGAATGCGCTGATACATAGTATCTTCTTCGGCTATTCTTACCTGACGATACATTTTTACAACATCAGCTACAAGACCTATAGCATGACGTCGCCACTTCAGTACAGTGTGTCGCAGATCTGCTTGCAACGTTGGCCCGACCATCAGGGTATCGTTTAAAGATACGCCTTTGTTGTTCTTTTCAGAAGCATTGAATACAACGCGTACTTTCGTTGTTGTTTTGTCCTCTCTTATGACAGCATGATGAGGAAGATATACAGCTTCTTGACGTTTATCATCCTTTCCTTTAACAGCTCGCATATGTCCTAACTCTAAATACTCCTTTATCACCTTTGTGTACTCTTCTTTTAATACTGTATTCTTCTCAAATCTCTTCTCTAGTGCCCTAAATCTTGCTTCTGCTATGCCCCTCGAGTTGCCAGCCTTACATGGCGGATCTGGTACTCGAAAGGGCAGATTGACAATATATCTACCATCTCGTTCTCTTTTAGTTGTTTGTTTGTATAATTCTTCACATTTTTCTTCCTCTGGTGTAAATATTTTCTTATTACTACTTGATTCTTCTATCTCCCAAAACCTTCTAAGAATATCGTCTTCTTTGATATGCGTATGTAGGACACTAATCTTTCTTGCATTTTCCTTATTCTCAGGATGTACTGTACCCGAAAGGATCCATCCAAGCGTAGTATTCTGTGCCATTAAGGTGCCTGTGTGGTTTTTAATTAAGCCCTCCTTCATTATCTTACTGAACACATCAGCCCCTAGAAGCACATCAATTTTGTTGGGTATATTGAAGTCTGGATCGGCGAGATAAAGACCTTTAGATGCCATCCAATCAAAGTTTTCTAAATTCATGTGCTGATCGGGCAAGTAAGAAGTAATTTTTTTGAGTACATAGGCCTTACATTTAAGTTTAAAACTCTCATCTATTCTTGACTGAATCGACAAATGTACTACATGCTTTGCTATCGTTGATCTGTCATTACCTAGGCCTGATATAATTCCTTGTACAGGCATTTTCTTCAGGTTAAGCAATTGTACTGTGGCTTCCGTAACAAAACATGCTTGTGAGCCTTGGTCTAGCAAGGCGCGGACTACCTGGCAATTACCCATTTTCGACTCGGCCTTTATTAACGCAGTCGCTAATAAAACCTGCCTGGGTTTGGGTACTGTATTAGTCGACAGACAGGACACTATTTGACTATCGCTCTTATCAGTAGAACAGGATTGAACGGGGGTTGAAATAGACGAATTTTTACTATTCTTTTTATTGGCGGTTTCATCCATATGAAGCAAGGAGTGATGACGTCTCTTACATATTTTGCAAGTACTAGGGTTTTTGCAATTGTATTTAGTATGATTGCTGCCTAAACAGTTGAAACATATTCTATTTTTTGCGACAAATTCACGCCTACTTGCAATGGATTCGTTAGCAAACTTCTTGCAAAAGCAAAGTTTATGAACCTCTGAACAGTACTCACAAGGTCTTGCTGATGAATTCGTGACCAACATCGCCTTTGTACTGGAAACCTTTGAACTAGAGACCTGGTGAACCGTACTCCTTTTAGGTTCTATGAACTCTAACGCGCGGAAACGTGTTTCAAGAAACGATCTAAACTGCTGAAGAGTAGGCAACTGATTGCTATCACTTGGGCTGATACTCAATTCCCACTGTTTGCGGGTTTCTAAATCTAATTTATAGGCGACAATATGGATAATAATAATGTCCCATGTAGTCACATCTACGTTTATATTTTTAAGTGCGTTTAAACAGTCGTTGGTTGTATCCAACAGTTCTTTCAAAGCTGAACCGGATTCAGCATAAATGCGTTTTTGACCGAACAATCGCTTAAGTATACAGTCTGCTTGATACTTTTTATTATTGTATCGATTAGCCAATATAGCCCAACATTGTGCATAATTAGCGTCACTGATAGGTGTGTGCCTGATTAATTGTTCGGCTTCACCGGTCAAATGATTTTTCAAATAGTGTAACCTTTGACAGTCATTTAAAGATTCATTTTTATGCACTAAAGCGGTAAACAGATCATTAAAAGTAATCCATTCACTATATTTACCAGAGAAAGTTGGAATGGTAATTTTTGGAAGTTTAACAAAATTTCCTGATGAATTTTTACATGGATTGTCACTAGGCTCATTCTGCCCTGCTGCTGTATTACTATGCGAAAGTTTATTTATCATAGTTTTAAGCAACGTTTTGTATGTTATATAGTTGTCCTCGGTATTGTCATAAATATTGCCTACTGACTTCTCAACTTCCACCAAGCTATGATCTTCATAAATCTTAGAGTGCAACTTATCAAATTTGTTCCAATGCTGTTCTAAAAGCTCTTTTCTTGATTCTAAATATTCTAATGTAAGCCTATCTTTTGGACTCTTTTTTAAATTAAGTAATCCTTTATGTATTGTACTTTGTATACTGATTAAAACGTTGATGATTCCTTCCATTATTATTTAAATTAAACGCTCTTTTTTAATTAAATTAAAATCTAGCAATAAGCGCTACAGTAAAGCAACTATAAGTACTACAACTTCTACACACAAACAATGCTAAGAAACAATAAAGCAAATAGCCAATCTAAAAAGCCGTACGCTTAACAAAACACAAAACAAAAAATACAAACAAATAAAATATTGTAAGCTAAGCTCTAACAAAAGACCTATTTAAGTTTAAGCATACACAAAAAGGAACGACTATTCTCTCTTAAGTTTAAACTGTACTCAAGTCTACAATTAAAACGAATACATAGAACCGAGCAAACTACAAAGCAAAAATTTAAATTTTTTTTCTAAGTCCCAAATCAATGAAAATATTCTAAGTGTAGTGTAGGGAGCAGATTCTAAAAATTTTACAAGTGTTTTAAACTTAGTTCACTCTCGGTGGTAATCGGGCATAGAGTCCCCGTTCCCCCGTTTTCTATAAAACTATTCTAAGTCTAAACATGCAACAAATTACAAACTAAATTTAACACAAGTTACTTAACTACTGTAATGTCCATATAAACTACTCCAAATCTCAAAGTTATTTTCTTGATAGCAATAAGGTTCAAAATAGCACTTTACTATTTGCTTGAAAACTCAACTCTTGAATGAACTAGTAATCAGATTGTACTCACAATTTGTACTTCACACTCACTGACGAACGAATTGCTCTGCCTGATGCGCCCTCTGTGTTGTACTGTCCGCAACTGCCTGACAGCTGTCAAGTGTCAGTGCTGTTACTGTCCCGTCACGCCAAGTAATCCGTCGTCCTCGTAGTCTCTTGGTCTAGTCGTAGGTCTTTCGTCAGACCATGCACTTGTACTGCACTGTGCCCGGTGTACACCTCAGTATGCGACTGTACCGTAGTCACAGAAAGATCACCGATCTACTGTGCGAGCTTCAAAAATATGATCCAGCTCGATGGACCAATGAACAAGTACCTACTTGGCACTTGTTGGTGGTGAACATAAAGCACCCAAAAAACTGCTCTGATGACTAGGAGATTCAATGAAACCACTTAGTCTGTACTAATGTGTCTATATTCACAATAACAACAAAAGTTTATTGTCCTTATATATTCGTGCTGTGACACAAACGTTAGCGCGTTTTAGCTTTTTCCAGTGGCGCCATCTCTTGAGAAGACCTTACAACGATCAATAACAGTGCTTAGTTCATTTGCTACACTTGTTACATTTGCTTGGAAAATCAAGTAATACAACTACACGTACTAGATGGAGCTCCAATTAGTAGATGTTTGTAATTGATTACAAAACAATAAATTAAATTAGAACGATCATTAACAATAAGAATAACTTGAAATAGGCTCAAAGCTCTTCGTTGCTGGTCAAGCATACGTGGCCTTAAGCAGGGTAAAATCATTAGAAGGTCTTCTTATTGAAGAGCTAGACTGTTCCAAGTTAACCGGCAAACGACCTTGCAACAATGATGCGTTGAATGAGATGAACAGACTGAGAAACGTGTCCAGTGACAACTAAAAAGTAAAAAATAAATTAAATGTAAAAAAACTTTAAAAACAAGCTTTTTAAATGCGATTTAAATGCGCTAAAAATAAAAAATAATCTTTTACACTAAAACTTTTACTTCATTTCACATTTGACAGAATTTATATGACATAAAAGCTTGTCGCGAGATTTACTTTTGTAGATAAATAAGTCAATTAAATAATTTGATGTGAATAGGTAATTTATCCATTAGAATTTTCAAACGAAGTAAATACGAGTAGGTACTTAAAAGTACTCTTTTAAGTTACTACATACAAGTAAATCTCGCGACAAGCTTTTATGTCATATAAATTCTGTCAATTGTGAAATGACGTTATAAGTAAAAGTTTTAGTGTAAAAGTTATTTTTTTTATTTTTAGTGCATTTAAATAAAAGCTTGTTTTTAAAAAGTTTTTTTACATTTAATTTTTGTCATTTCTCTTCCTACAAAATAAGTTTTGGGGGCGCAAAATTTTAATCTTGCCAGGGGCGCTCATTACCCTAGCGACCGACTCTGAGTTTTAGGTAAAATTTTGATATTGTCGCTCTCATCTATCTATATAAATAAAAATCAATGTATGTATGTTTGTCCTCTATGCGTTCCGAGACCATTCATCAGATTGTAATGAAACTTTGGTGGGGTATTCTGGGGACGACTGCGAGGGTTCCTAGCAAAAAAAAATTACATTTACATGGTAGGTAGTGCAACGCATGCCGGGTACAGCTAGTAAATTATAAATAAGTAAAGAAAGAATATAAGTTCTCGGTACCTTCTAGGTATTTGATTTTTTAGCGCTTACGGAAAAGAAACATTCCTTTTCGACAAATGTTGTCCTAAATACCAATTCTTTTACGGTGGAAATCATGCAATATATCGGATCATCTCCCCTTGTCCCAGCCCGTTCCCCCTCAAGTGGAAACCTCATTGATGCCTTACAAATTGACTGGTGACAGCCACCGGTGGTACGTTTTGTGCCGACTCCGACGACAAAACAAACACAAACAGGTTGGTTAATTAAGATATCTCTATTGTTTTCCTAACCACAACGAGGGTTTGTTACGACGTTCAATAGATTTGTTATTTAATTATTGGCAGAACGGGACTCCT
The DNA here is from genome assembly GCA_963935595.1 of Schoenobius gigantellus. Classification (NCBI taxonomy): domain Eukaryota; kingdom Metazoa; phylum Arthropoda; class Insecta; order Lepidoptera; family Crambidae; genus Schoenobius; species Schoenobius gigantellus. Next base: position 30,161,423 of record OZ012560.1, on the reverse strand, counting down.
AAAAGGAAACACAACATGCGAGTTAAATGTTGGGACGAATTATGTTCTTCTATTCCATTGTTATGTTTCTTAACACTTGTATAATAATTACATTAATATTTCTAATATTAATGTAATTATTATACAAGTGTTAAGAAACAGCTTTATCTTCTAAAGTCTTAAAATAAACAACATTTATAACACTGTTGCTTATTTACGTTAAAAGATAAAATCTTTTTAAATTTGGTGACAGCGAAGAGAAGAAGCACCAGTAAGCATTCTCTCGAACCAATTCTGATCGATCGACATTGGGATTGTGGTATTTCGGATGCTCGAGTTTCCACATTGCTTGGCGCCAAATTAGAGCCAAACTGCATGCATTTTGAGTGAACCGACCTCAGTGCTATTGAATTCTGTTAATATACGGATTCAAGAGCCCTACTGCGTGCGAAAAATCCCAATCCCAATGTCGATTTAACGGAATCGGTTCCTGAGAAAGCCTACTGGTTAGCATGGTATGGGCATATGATAAGGGGGGATGAGAGTCATATTGCTAGAATAGTTATGGAATTGAATGTGGAAAAAAACTGGGGTTAAATAAATTTAATATTTAATCAGTAGATGGGAAGCTAAAGGATCGAGCAGTGAAACCTGAAGAGTCGGTAGTTTTACAGGCTTACGACCTCAGCCCGTGTCGTAATGGGCGCCGTTTGAGAGCGCCCTCGTAAAGTCAATGTGTCTCAAGGGCTGCAATTAGGGTTGTTCAAAGATCAAGACAAGACTCAAGCCAGTCTCGGTCTTTGTCTTGCGTGAACCCACGTGGTCTTATTTTGGCCTTGGTCTTGCAAGAGTCTAGCTAGTCTCGAGGCTGTTGGCCGATTGATGTTTATTATTTCATAATGTATTGAGAATTCTAGCAAAATAGATAATGATAGACGTGCGTTGTAAAATAAAGATGTACAATTTATCTTTAATATCCTCGAACACAAATTAATTACAGTTTCTTTTAGTTGATTGCCTTTCGTTGGGCTACCATTAATTGAAACATATCAGAAGTTGATGTGCGGCGGAAAGAGAAGTGAACAATGAGGTATTTCAGTCTATCATATGAAATGAAATAAATTCATACCAAAAGCTTAATTTTTCATTAATTCAACAATCCCTGCACCAGTCTCTACCTGTCCTATGAGAAAATACACGATTTTTCAATATTATTTCTAGCGGCTACTAGGTTTACATGAAGTGAATAAATTGATTAAATGACAATGGCCAGTTAGGTACAAGGTATGGCCGTTCAATTCTTTAGTGTGTATGCGCGCGTAATACCCGCGTTATTTGGACTGGTTCAGCTTTGTTAACATTTCTTCCTATTTCATTGCGTTTGTTTTGTAATAATCCACGAGTTTCATACCGCTATAACAAAACTGAATACTGTCGTTTTAAAGCAGTGGATCAAAGGAATAGATAGGGATAATGAACGCAGAGCTTATAACTGGTCGTCAGCTCTTTCTAGAAGCCTTTGGAATGCGTCCTGGACTGCCTAAGGGCTAAGCTGGTTACTTATACGGTTGACGGCCATGTTACTTTGTCTAGACTAAAGGCGATTAGACTTTTGTCGTTGAAAATACATAGATATGTTTTTCTTAATTATGAATCCAAAAGTTGTTGTGTAGTTTTACAATTTCGAATTTTCAGTGACGTCGTATATTAACAGAGCTAAGTTATGTTGACATGGGTAGGTTGTAGCTTGATAGGGAATCGACCAACCACTCTATAATTCCTGAATTCAGAGGTCTTATTTGGTCGTCAGGTGCCTTGATAAAATAATATTGTAGAATTCATACCTCTGTGTTGGCTAATGGGCACACAAATAACAATTTTAACAATTTATTCAATGTTAACAGAATGGGTATCCATAAATAAAGCTTTATTACCAAAACAAAAATCCAACGAGATCCATTTTGTTACTGCAACACACATAATTCGTATCCACAGCTCACTCAGATCCAGATCCGGCTCGAAGTACCATAAAGAAGAATACATACATAGTCAAGGGAAGGACCATAATTATGTTTGAGATTTACTTAAAGATGATAATATTATAATAATTTATTTATTTATATAAACTGCCGATAATAATACGATAACCATATTGCAAGTGTCTTCTTATTCGCAGAAGTAGTAATCAAACAAAAGTGTTAGTCATTATCTCTGGCTAATTTTATTTTATCCCACGTGTTGAGGGTCGGATGGTTGGTTGTGGGCATTGCCACAGACGAGACGATGTGAAGCATGCGGGCAATAGAGTTTAGTTGCAACGAGTACTGGATTGTAAAAGTTATCGTATGTGTAGTAAAATAGAAACGAAGAAAAATAGTAACTAAAACTATTCAAGCTTCTCCCAGCAAAAAGAATAAGACAAAATTTCTCCATATAAGCAAAAGACTTGTATAACTGAAATAATATTTAAGGGAAATATAGGCTAGATATAAGATGCTTGAACTAGCGCTTGTCTTAGGTCTGGAAACCTAATACGTAACGAGTTAATCGACTTTAAACTGAAAACAAATACTTTCAAGTGACAACCATACTCCAGTTGACTATCGAATCCACAAAAATTTCGTTTGTAAGCACTGAATGATGAAATAAGGTGCGCTGATGTAGGGCTGTCGACACTTGGGATAAGAAAATAATTTATTTAGTTTCTACGAAGAAAATATGTAGCTTGATTAACCCCAAAAGTTTTCCTGAAGACACTCCACTTCTGATTATAGCTCTGTAAAACAGTCCGTAGCAGTAATCCAAGTCGAAAGTAGGGATTGAAAATCGCAGGGGAGGCACCAGGAAGAATGGGCCAACCAGACAATAATGAAGCACATCAAGCTCTTCATGGGCATGGGCAATTAGCTCAAATTCACTTTTAGCTCCAGCAGATCCAAACTAGCTTAATGTTGGGTGCTCTGACGGGACATTTCGCCACTAGGATAATGCTAACCGAATGGAAATTACCACTTCCAAAATCTGTAGGGCATGCATGCACGGCAAAATAATTCGAGGGCACAAGCGAAGCGGGATACCACACAGTTTGAAACATTACACAGCATATAATCCGCTACATTAAAAATACTTATCAGCTATCTCGATTCTGTCCGCTGCGAGATTTAATCCATATGTAATATAAATAAAAATCTCGTGTCACAGTGTTAACAGTGTTTGGTATTGAACTCCTCCGAAACGGCTTGATTTTTATGATATTTTTTGGGCAAAGGTCTGAAAATAGGTCGTAGGCTATTTTTAGGCGATAAGGGTGGCCCTCTCCAGAGTTTTTGGTACCTACCTAAAATTTTTATGGCGAAACGTACTTCGTGGGCGCAGATAGTCTTTTTATACGAGTATAACAAGGTTGGCAAATAAACGACCTGCGCAGCACAAGTGGTAAGTGGCTGCAGTTGCCCATAGTACCTTTTTTTTTTTTGGGAGGGGGAAAATGCATTTACGCATTCCTCGTGGTCGAGCCAAACCACGAGGATATGTGGGACTCCCCAGACCGTACACGGCCCGGGCCTACCCACTAAAAACCCCCCCAGCAGCTCCTCCGTCCGTCACAAGACAAGGGGAAGGGGACAACAGCCAGGCCTTATTCCCGCTGACCCCCTGCCTGTGACATGTCCGTAGCCGGACTCTCCTCCTGGCTCTGCTACTTTGTGGAGCGGTTCTGCGCCGCTCTACACCCCGGGACTGGTTTTTTATTGTGGTTGTCTTCCACGCGACCCGACGCTCAGTGCGCCGGGCCCCCGGCCCGCTCAATGCGGGTAACGGGTTGCCCGACGGCAGATCCCACTGGATCCACCGCCGCGCGGGTGAGCCGAAGCTCAGGGTAACCCCCGGCAGACGCGAAGCGCCGTGGCGAGAAGTCGCCTCCACTCTGCTACCTTCAAGGTAGCCGCCCAAATCAGGTTTCCGGCGAAAGCCACACCTCTTCTTAAAATAAGAAGAGGGGACTTCGCCCTTCCCCGCATGAAGCGGGTGGCCACACGAAGTGGCCCGCCGGGTTAAACCTGGCCATCCCACACCCCCCCTCTATGGAGGGTTCTCTCGTCAGACTATTCGCCCGCGGCAGAGAATCTGCCGGGTTGCCTAGGGTGCACCACAAGGAGGTTGTCTGACATCGCACCCCTTGCCCATAGTACCTACATGTGGTTCCTGTAAGATTTGCAAACACTTGTCTGTTTGCGAATCTTAAGTGTGAAGTGTATTTGTAAAAACGATTTTTTTTTATTTATTTATTGACGTGCACTGGCCTTTAAGTGAGGTACGAAACGAAGTTCTGAAATCTCGGTTCGTGTCGTTTTGTCCGGCCGTCACGCGGCGTTGCGCGACAGCCGGATATTACCACCAGGCGACGCCGCCGCCCCGTCGCCGGCGACTGACGCCGCGATAACGCCGCGGCGGTCTTTTTAGGGTTCCCTATCTTGAAAGGAGAAAAACAGAACCCTTGTAAGATCACCTCGTCCGTCTGTCAAGATCCCTTTTCTCGGGAACGCGTAGATCAAACTGAAATTTATATCAAACTAGCTGTATCCGGCATGCGTTGCAATGCCACATAAATGTTTTTTTTGTTTTTTTTTTGCTAGGAAACCCTCACGGGCGTCCCCAGAATATCCTAATAAAGTTTCATTACAATCTGATGAATGGTTTCGGAACGCATAGAGTACAAACATACAAACATTGATTTTTATTTATATAGATAGAAGACTAGCTACCCGGCTACGCGGTGCTGTGGCTCAGTAGTTATAATGAATAACGCCATCTAGTGGATGCTTACCTAACCTAAATAAAGTATTGTGTCGACAAATTAGCTCACACCGCCATCTGTGAGCTACGTAAGGAACTTACAAATAATTTCAAACCATTTTATTCGCAATAATAAATAGTGAGGTCAATAATCGAGATAAAAACTATCCTATCTTTAGCATCTTTGAAGTTGGACCAAATTACAGCGAGCCAAACTTCACTAAAATCGGTTAAGTCCTCCTCACAAAAGGGATCAGTAGGGCTAGCTAGCACGAACATTTGCGTCACAGTATTTGTATCGTTATCGTAAATTTTTGTATGAGAATTTTAGTTCCTAGTACGCCCTGTAGGGGCGCTGTACAATTCTCATACAAATATTTCACGATAACGATACGAATACTTTGACGCAAATGTTCGTGATACAGTACAGTTGAAAGTTTCGTCGCTGCCGGTAAGTGCTCGTTGGCCCAGTCGTTAAGGCGTCAATGCCGAATTTTATCTTGTATTTGACTTATTTTCATCATTTCTTGAGAGTATTTATTTAGCATTTTTTTTAAATACAACGTCACAAATCTTCTTTCTTATATATAAAAATGAAACGCTGTGTGTTTGTCTCGCTAAAACTCAGAAACGGGTCGACAGATTCTTACGAAATTTTCTGTGTGTATATGAATAGGTTCAGGGAAGGTTTATAATGTACAGTTGGACACAGTAGATAGCGCTGTAATCGCCGGGCAGAACAACGTCTGCCGGGCCCACTAGTATGAAATATAAATTATTTTTCATTACTCATACTCTGAAAGTAGGTCTGAAGTTGCCTGTGGAGCGGGTTGAAAGTAATACTTTTCAGCCCTAGGGAGAATTACATTCAACTGACAGCTGCTGTCAAATTTTAAAAAAGAAACTAGTTCTATTTCCATGTTCCGACGTTCTATACAGTCACTCAATTACAGCACGGTGTATAATTGAAATTGTACAATGTCAAACAATGCACATTTCAATATTAACTGCGTCAGCATTTTACCTGCGTCGCCTAACATTGTGTAATTGATATTTCTACATGTAATTTAGTACACAATTGTCATTCATGTAACGTGGACTCATTTTAATTATTATCAATCAAATAAATATCAAATCTTATATCAGTTTTTATTATCTAAGTTGTGCAATCTTATCAGTGCAAAAGAAACTGTACATCTTTATGGTCCTTCGAGGAGTGATTAAGTGTTTTTTGTGGTTTTGAGTGCTAGCGAATCGGTCCCTAGGCCTCCCACAAGCGGGTCTCACCGAAAGGATTGAGAAGGCGCATATAGCATTTGAGATCACATTAAATACTGATGTAATAAGAACCAGCAATTACAAGATCAAAAGCTTTCGTAAGTGAAATTAAAACGTGGTAGTGCAATTAACACGTGTCGCGTTTACACCAGTGCTTGCGATTTGAAGATATCGTCATCGTGTACGTCAGCACTACTATATTTGTAGAGCGTATATATCAATCAAGTACATCATGAGCTTGAACATGGAAGATATTTTAGCAAATCAATACCAGTTGAAAGAGGGCATGGAGCAGCTCGTACGTAACTTTAAAAAGGATCCAAGGGATCGCAAAACTCCTACTTATATCAAAAAAAGGCTTGAAACATTGGAAACATACTGGGAAGAATTTCAGTCAAATCATGTACAATTATGTGAGTTTGATACCCGCGGCTGTACATACTTTTCAGAAAATATTTATCAGAGTACACAGAAGTTCTACCTGGAAGCAAAAGAAACTATACAACAGTTTAATATTTCGGGCGCAATACCAAAACCACGTGATCATTCCCCCGGGGTATCATCAATTCATAAAATAAGCGATCAATATCAAGACAGTTTTGAAAAGGAGCGACGCGCTACTGAGGTATCTGTGGAAAAGAAGCAATCTGATCAAAATTTTGAAAAACCTGCATCAGCCATTCTTTACAAGACTGCTTCCCGTGGAAGTCCTATCAAATTAGAAGATATGCTCCGAAGACAACAAAGTCATTTTAAAGCATTTTCCCGAACCGTTACGAATATTGATTTAGAAGATATCTCCGAGAAATGGGAATATTCTGACTTGCTGAAAACTATTGAAAACAGGTGGTCAACCATCGACTCCTTACATTGGGAGATCGATAGCGAAATGTTAGAAGAAAATCAAGAATATGAGCAAACTTACAATAAATATGAACAAATGTACATAAAAATGAAAAAATTAATTAACAGCAAGATGTGGTCAGCTTCATACCGAGAAAACTGCACACCAAAAATGGACATTCCTATCTTTTCGGGAAATTATCATAAATGGACGTCATTTCAAGACTTATTCTCTGAAGCCATACATAATAACAAATCTATGTCTAGTGCGCAGAAAATGCAATTCCTGAAAAGTAAACTTAAAGGAGAAGCAGAGAGATTAGTCCAACATCTAAATATAAGTACAGAGAATTATAGGGTGTGTTGGGATATTTTAAACCACAGATACAACAATAAAAAGCTTATATTCAGTTCGCATATTAATATACTTCTATCACTGCATACAATGCAACAACAATCAGACATACAGATAAAAAATATATTGGACACTACTAATGAATGTTTACATGCTATAAAAAATCTTGGCATAAATATAGAAACTTGGGACCCACTTATCATACACCTATTGTCACAAAAATTGGACCCACAAACTCACAAGGAATATATCGAGTCATTAGAAAATCCTAGAGATCTGCCGAGACTGTCAGATTTTCTAACATTCCTAGAAAATAAATACACCTCATTGGAATCTTCCCGGCGAAAACAAAATTTTCAAAAATCTGTAACGCCGAACCCACCACCTGGAAGAGATACATATCAAAACCGACCCTTCAAAAAACAGTTCCTGAATAAGACATATCATTTTAACAGTAAGGGTGAACCGAGCAAACCATTTATTGGGACTACGCCTATGAAAAGTCTCGCCACAAAAGTACTTACTTGCCCGCTATGCAAAGACAGCCACGGCCTATTTCATTGCAAAATATTTTTGGAATCGGATTCTGATGAAAAACGATCTACTATCAAAAAGCTGAATTTGTGCAAAAATTGCCTCTATGACCATAAGGAAAAGGCTTGTTTTTCAACAGCAAAATGCCGCGTATGTCAAGGCCGACACAATACCTTGTTACATGATGCTTTCCTTACTGAAACAGATTCAAATGACACGCACGTCACTTCAAATGCATTGCCCTTTACGTCACGCGATCAACAAAAAAATAGAAGCAATGTGACGCACGTATCAAAAGACAATGTATCTGAAATTTTATTAGCAACTGCTCTTGTTCGAATTAAGGGCGCGAATGGGTCTGACTACATAATGCGAGCCCTCATAGATCAAGGATCGCAAGCTTCGCTCATGACAGAAAACGCGGCCCAATTACTTGGCCTTCCACGTCAAGCATGTAAGGGTGTCGTATTTGGGGTTGGATCTAATCAAAATAACTGCAAAGGAATTATAAACATTGAGGCATCATCTTTGCATAATCATTTCACTTTCAAAACGGATGTATTTATTATGAGAAATTTAATAAATAATTTGCCAAATCAGACATTTTCAAACCCATCGTGGTCATATTTAAAGGATATTGAACTAGCAGATCCCGATTTTAATATAAGTCGACCTGTCGATATCTTATTCGGTGCGGACGTGTTTCAAGAGATAATAATGGGTGGAATTATCAAGAAATGTGACTCCGAACCCGTAGCACAACAAACTCAACTCGGGTGGATTTTATGCGGAAGTGTCAAATCGTTTCACTGTAATGTCGTGCTTAATAATATTGAACATATTCAAAGATATTGGGCTATAGAAGATATTAACGACAATAATATTGACATGTCAACAGAAGATCATTACTGCATTGAGCAATACAAATCGGAAACAATAAGGAGAAAAGATGGAAAATATATTGTCAGACTGCCGTTGAAACAAGATATTGAACAGAAAATAGGGGAATCCAAACAAAAAGCAGTTGCGCAATTTTTGCAATTAGAAAAAAGATTTTTGAAGAACAGAAAAATTGCATTTGAATATACTTCATTTATTAATGAATACATAGAATTAGGCCACATGCGACAATGCACACAGAAAAAATCGCCCGATTGCATTTTACCTCATCATTGTGTTCTACGTGAAGATTCCAGCACAACAGCATTACGCGTAGTTTTTAACGCGTCAGCGAAAACTTCTACAGGCAACAGTCTGAATGACATGATGTTTAGAGGCCCTAATTTACAGCAAGATTTATTTACATTAATTCTTAAATGGAGGCAATATCAATATGTGTTTACTGCTGACATCGAGAAGATGTTCAGGCAGATAATCTGTAACGAAAAAGATGTTCAGTATCAAAAAATTGTATGGCGAGATTCACCAAAAGAAGTCCTACAAGAATATGAACTGACGACAGTAACTTACGGCACAAAAGCAGCACCCTTTTTGGCTATGATGACGCTCAAGCAACTCGCAGAAGATGAACGAAAAAACTATCCTACAGCATCTAGAGTATTAGAAGAAGATTTTTATATGGACGATGTGTTAGCCGGAGAACATTGCTTAAAAAATGCTATACAGCTCAAAACTGACCTTAAAAATCTATTGAAATCGGGTGGGTTCAATTTACGTAAATTTTCATCAAACAGATTGGAGATATTAGACGATAATAGCAATGATACGCAACAAGATTTCGAATTTAGACATCAAGAATCCACCAAAACTCTGGGATTGCGTTGGCTACCACGAGAAGATCAGTTCAAGTTTCAAATAAAAATCAATTCATCATCAAACACAAATGTCACTAAAAGAATATTATTGTCAGATATTTCGAAAATATTTGACCCTCTTGGCTGGCTATCTCCACTATCCACAACACTCAAACTCTTATTTCAAAAGGTGTGGTCCATGAATCTGCATTGGGATGATGCTGTGCCTGAAGAAATAAAAGTAGAGTGGCTGAAATTAAAGAAAAGTCTACCTGATATAGAGAACATAAAAATACAAAGGTGGCTTCAAACACATCAAGCCGAAACAATAGAGCTCCATGGTTTCTGTGATGCATCGCTGAAAGCCTACGCATGCGTAATATACTGCAGGACCATTCCCAATAATCAAACCATCTACTTTGATAAAATGTTTGACTTACGCCTAGAACGGGATGAGTGGAAGCTGATTGTTTATAGCGACATGAGTCCATACTGGCGTGGCATTTTGTTAATGAAAGATTACATCGATCACCTCGAAAACATATGTTCCAAGTATAAGATATCACAATGCAATGTGATAACATTACAACTGACTCACGGGTATAATGAACTCGAGCATTATAATAATATTTTACTTGGTCAGCAAGGTGAAGCCCGCGCACGGCGACGACGAGGCCTTATCAATGGAATAGGCGCTATTGCCCACACATTATTCGGAGTATTAGACGAAAGTTTCGCTCAACAATATCAAAAAGATATAGAGCTTATCAAAACTAATCAAAATCATCTTGCTGTGTTGTGGAAGAATCAGACGTCAATTGTCGAGGCCGAATTAAATGTTATCAGAAGAGTAGAAGGTGCAATTAATAAACAACACAAGCTAATCAATCAATACATTACTAGCATGAACAATGGATTTCAACAATTAAAGGACGATATTCAAAAAAATGATATTTATAATGACTTTACAGTATCTTCTATAATTGCCAACAACATGATGTTAAATATGAAAACTATTCAAGAAACATTGATTAATATGTTAATCAATCTTAATAGTGGAAAATTGAATATACACATATTGACGCCTGAACAACTAAGAAGTGAATTGAGTATAATCACTGGACAATTGTCGAAAGATCTCACCTTACCTCTCAATAACATTCAAGCAAACCTTGCCAAATTTTTTCACTTGCTGAAAGTAAAAGCAAGAGCTACCAAGCAGTACATGATTTTCGAGATAAAAATCCCTTTAGTAAGTAGAGAAAATTATGAAGTATATGAACTCATTCCAATTCCACATAAAATTGAAGAAAATATGATCACCCTAGTGCCTATAGCACAATACCTGGCGATGAACATACATAAAGATTTTTATATACCACTAACAGTAACTGATGTTCAAAAATGCATGCCTTCCGATGCCAGTGAGTACATATGTCCACTTCGATCACCTATCTTTCAAATAAAAACAGATGAAAGTTTATGCGTCAAGAATCAGATTACAAATCAATGCCTCACACAAACAAACATCTGCAAAGACATGACGTGGAGAGAATTAACAATATTAAATTCATACATGTACTTCTGCTGCGGACAATGCACTGTGCGCATATTATGCGAGGATAATATTACATCTGAACAAATCAGCAAGGCCGGCGTAATGACATTGAGCGAAGGCTGTATCATCAAAGGTGCCTCGTTTACGATATACTCACATAAAGAATACTCCAACTCAATGAAAACACAAGCAGATTTGATTCATGTCGATATCCCACCTATAAACAATATTATAAATCTTTCGATCCCATTGTTGCCTACATCAAATGAAACAAATGAAATCATGGGCCAACAAATGGACATCAATGAAGTAAGCCTAGCCATCGAGAATATGAAAAAAGAAGATGCAAATGTGATGGCCGGAAGTGTATCTTACCACGACATCCATCATTATGTAGCAATTTACGTAATGTGTGGTATAATGGCAGTCGTGGGTGCAATCTACTTGTGGCGTCGAGTGTACTCGAGGAGCGCTCGTGCCGTCCTTCAGCAAGCAGCGCCTGCGGAGGAGCCCTGCGTGCGCTTTACCGTGGCCGCGGCGCCGGAGCCGGCCACCGCGGTCCCCGAGCCGCGTCGTCCTGACCTAGCTCTCCCGCGCCGTGCAAACACCCTTAATCGTGCTACGTCCCCAATTATTAAAAAACATTTTACTTCCTAGATATACATTTTTAAAATTTTACATTAATATTACTTTATCTTTTATATAATTTTTTACATTTTTTACGACTGTGTTTTATAGGTTTTTTATATTGTACTTTTTATACACTTAGATTGTTTTATAAGTTAATTGATATTGCTTTGACACTTATGTTGAAGATTTTGCTTTATAAGTAATTTATATTTTTTACCTTTTCTAGTGTCATTCATCTCACTTTTATCTTCTCCTGCCCAGAGCATGTACAATGTCAAACAATGCACATTTCAATATTAACTGCGTCAGCATTTTACCTGCGTCGCCTAACATTGTGTAATTGATATTTCTACATGTAATTTAGTACACAATTATCATTCATGTAACGTGGACTCATTTTAATTATTATCAATCAAATAAATATCAAATCTTATATCAGTTTTTATTATCTAAGTTGTGCAATCTTATCAGTGCAAAAGAAACTGTACAGAAATAACATAATGTTAAGTATTCAAAGAAAATATTTTTTTTAATTATAATTTACTTTCAACTATTTCTTTAAAATAACTTAGATTTGGACAAAATATTTACCATTTTTTCTTTCATGAAAATAAAAAATAATGGCTGAATAGCTGGCCGGCTACAGAAAAAAAAAACAAAATAAGCAATCCGATCGTCATTTGTTTTTCGAGTTTTCGAGTTTTGTTTATTTTTCCGTATAGCAGAGATTTCATACATAAGAGAAGAGGCAAAAGCAGAAGTTGTTGATTTATTAAAATAAAATTCACTGATATGTTCTTTAGCTGATTCAAGTTTTTATTTCTACTTTCCTTGTATTCGTAATGAAAAGCACAGTGTTTACCTCGGGTTAAAGACTTATTTAGTCCCTCGAACTATAGGCGCCCTCTCTACGCTCGGGTGTCAAACCCCGTCTCGGGACTAAATAAGTTACTTTCACCCCTGGGGTAACAATGTACTATTTCATTACCCATAACTTATGTAGGTATGTGTGAGTGACATATTGTGTTTGTTTTGTTGCAGAGTGGCGGTCGTCGTCGCGTCGCCGCTCGTCGTCGCAGCCGACCTCCGCCGCGCTGCTCGCCAACTTCGACACGGCCGCGCAACAGGTGACTACCTTTTTATTTATACCCTTTCATCTGTTCGAAGCTTGTGTTTTCAATTGCTCAAGTGAGGCAACGTTCGCTGTGGTCAGGTCAAGATGGGTGACCGTAAATATGAAATATGCCGAGCTCCCCCGTGCTTCAGGAGGCACGTTAAACAGGTCCTACGCCTAATCTCGTGTAAGAACCGTTCTAAAAGAATATAATATGCGATTGAGATAATAAAGAGAGTGCACTAGTCTGTGAACTTGTACATTTTGAATAAACGAAAGTAGTCGTAGTCTTTTTTATTCCTCTAGGTGATGATAAGGGTGGCCCTCTCCAGATTTTCCTCATGTATTGGGACAATTATTGTGGCTAAACTTAGTTCGCGAGTAGAGCATAGTATTGGTATATATCAGTTCTATTCAATGCATATTATCTTAATGTATACTTCGATACATAGGTTCTTATGCGGCGGACTCTTGGTATATTAGAAATAATAAGGGAATTTCACGTGAGGGCCATGAAAGTTTAATAATAATCACTCATAATATGGTTTAATAATAACTAAAAAATCGCTGGACACTTAAATGCCGTGGGCATAAAATGATATAAGGTATTAAAGATTTTTCTCTATCTCTTTCTAGCAAAACGGCAATTTACATGGAGTTTATATGACCATACTAAACAGTGACGTCACGGTCGATGTCGGATCTCTCTGTCTAATCGCTTCCAAATTAACAGTTTAAAATGCTTGTATCTAATGTATTTCTAAGCCGATTTTAATTCTGATTTCACATGATTGCATCTTTTTCTACGGTGTTTTAATATTTTATGTCGGGACGTGAAAATTAGAATTCCGTCATCATCCCAATTGCAATTGTCGCGGGCAGCGCGAGCTTAGCGCTCGTTATCTCTTCCGGCCCACTGGCGGCGGCCGCCCGCGAGCCGCGGCGGGGCGGGCGGCGGCGGCGGCGGCGCTCCGCGAATGTTCGTCGCGTACTAAATTGTAAAGTCGCGCTCCTTTCGCTTTCATCCGCGCGAACTACCATTAATCAGCTGTGCGTTTGTGAAGGGGTTTGTTTTGTTCGTTTGAAGGCCCCAAGAAATTGTATGTTGAAGTCTTTCAATGTTTATGTTGGATTGATTTTAAATCTTCTGAAATTGTCATGAAATACAATCTTGTAGGTGGAGAAGTACTCCGATGAGTATATCTTGATGAATCTGTGTCTCTGTGTGTGGCTTATCCATGCTAATATTATAAATGTTAATGTGTCTGTCTGTCTGTAACCTCTTCATGCTTAACCCGCTGAACCGATTTAGATGAAATTTGTCGTGGAGATAGTTTGAGTCAGGGAAAGGACATAGGATAGATTTCATCGCAGAAATCATAATTTAAGAGGGCGAAAGGGGGTTGGAAGTTTGTATGGGGAATTATAATCACTGAACTGATTAAGATGAAATTTGGTAAGGAGATAGTTTGAGTTGCAGGGAAGGATATATTATGTAGATTGGATTAGAAATAAACTATCCAAATTACTAATTCCACGCGGTCGAAGTCGCGGGCAAAAATTAGTTACAGCGTAAATGTTACTATGGTGTAATGCGTAATTCTAATAGAATATTGAATTATTTCATTATTAAGTTAATGTCATGCAATCAATCAATCATCACAGCGCATATACGTCCCCACCGAAGGGTTCGAGCCTACCCTATGTTAGGGTGATTAGGCCTTAGTCAACCACGCTGGCCCAGTGCGGATTGGTCGACTTCACATACATCATTGAATTTCTCCACAGATGTATGTGCCTCGCGATGTTTTCCTTCACCGTATTAGAAGCGGTGGACAAATGTACATATGAAACACGAAAAACACATTAGTACACGGCAGGTTCGAACCGTGAACCTCCCGATTAGAAGGCCAGTGCCGAGTCCACTGCGCCACCGACGCTTCTGCAGTGAATAAAAGTAATTTCCTTCGTTTGTGCTTAAACATAAATAGGTCCGTATTTCAGTCGAACATACCTCGCCGTCGTCGGTAGGAATTCCTTCACGGGCGAGGGCGCAAACATGAAAAATAATAGCATGTCCGTGGGGATGGTGCGGGGTCATAAACTCCTCAGAGCCTCTCCGGCCGCATTGTATAGGAAAAGTGTGGCGACATTGAATTTCTCGATTTTCGACTTTTCGATTTCACGCTTCCGAGAAACGCCCGAGAATGCAGTCACAGTGAACCTTGTGTATCAGACACGGTTTCCGCAGGTACAGTTATTATTTGGAAATAGTGGAAAATGATATCGAACTCAAAACAGTATTTGTTACTGACTTAAAGTGTAGGATTAGTGTTTAGACTACTGTCGCTAGTTCAGTGAATTAACGAACAAAGTCAAGAATAGTTTAATACAAGCTTTTATTTAACTTGCAATGTATGTTTTTTTGTAAATATCACGTGTCGCGATGTTTGTCCGAGACAAACTCCGAAACTACTTATATAATACTTATATTAACCGATTTTGATGAAGTTGGTCAAAATATGTAAGGAGTTCTTACCTCAATTTTTGACGTCACTATAGTTCATCGTTGCGTTAAACATTATTTTGGCGAAACGGTGACTCACGGGCACAGCTAGGAATTATTTTATATATTAATTAAAGCACTTGTACCCATTACATGATATTTAGAACGGAGATAATGGGTCGCTTTTTTGTCGAGTTGTCACATATAAAAATTATGATGCTTTGTTGTTGATGCTACCAACGTGTCTTATGAATAGTTTTATTTTGTTCCCCGAAAAATATACAATCCCGGACACCTACGAGTAAATCGAGCCACCTTGCGCTTCTGGATTAATCGTCCATAACTTTTAAGAAATGTTTGGCTGAATAAAAAAAATGCAATTTTGTAGCTGGCATATTCATAATCAGCACATCAGATTGAACATAAATATGTCAGCTACAACTTCTTTTTGGTTGTCCAAATATTTTTTTAGATTTTGGGCGATATAAGTGCAAGGTGGCTCGATTTAAAGTGTCCGGGAGTATATTTTACTCAAAACAGGGAAGCGTTTGACCTTCATCTCACCTGATGTAAAGTGACAATAAGCCCAAAAATTGATGCGAGCTCTAGCTGGACTCTTAAAAATTTAGGAACTGGCTAGTTTTCCCCCTTTTCGGAACACAACAATGGTAAACATAGTTATTCTAGTGACAAACTTAGGTAAGTAAGACTGTGGTAGCCCGATGAGCTCAGAAGCCCTATCATCAACTAAATTGAGCATAACAACTTCTGTTACACGATAGAATATTTTCCTATGGGAAAAAGTAGAAATCCCATGGAAAAAACGAAAACATACGGGCGAAGCTGCGAGCGGAAAGCTAGTAGTAATAAATAATTTTCGATTTGAGGAATGCGTTCCGGTAGAACTTTATTGCACTCACGTACGGGCCGACTTTTTTTGCATTTTTAAAGAAAATGAAAGAAAGAAAAAAAATAGTTTATTGGACATGTTATACATGCACTAAATACAATAATACAAAAACAAAAACAATATACAGATAACATGACCAATTGGTCGCCACTCAGCTTGATGCCGAAAACATAGAATGCCACGGCGCTGGTTTTCAGTGGAACCATAACAAACAAACACGAAAAGATATAAATCTAAAACTCTATAAGCTCGGTACAAGTTCGCTTGCTTTTATGAATAAATGAAAGATTTTTTTGTGAACTGAATATTGAGGATACATATAAATATGTTCTTCGAAAACAAAAATAAAAAGGATTTCGAGGTAAAAATATAGGGAACTGATAGCGGGACGCCCGCGGCGAAAGAATCAAAATGGCTCGCCATCCAGCCCAGTCCGCCGGGAACCCTGCTGACCCAGCAAATTAACCATCTCATTTGAAGACAGCTTGTTGAACTAGAAATTCGTAACGGAAAGCTTGATCATCCTTAGTCACCACGACGGTACTGTCATATAACGGGTGTAACGAAATACCGAAATAATTAACAAAAAAAATGTTTTATGACAATTCTTTGTATTTTTATTATATGCCTACTTTCGATTTAATACGCTTTTAAGTGTATTAACGAAAGTAGGCATATAATAAAAATACAAAGAATAGTCATAAAACATTTTTTTTGTTAATTATTTCGGTATTTCGTTACACCCGTTATATGACAGTACCGTCGTGGTGACTAAGGATGATCAAGCTTTCCGTTACGAATTTCTAGTTCAACAAGCTGTCTTCAAATGAGATGGTTAATTTGCTGGGTCAGCAGGGTTCCCGGCGGACTGGGCTGGATGGCGAGCCATTTTGATTCTTTCGCCGCGGGCGTCCCGCTATCAGTTCCCTATATTTTTACCTCGAAATCCTTTTTATTTTTGTTTTCGAAGAACATATTTATATGTATCCTCAATATTCAGTTCACAAAAAAATCTTTCATTTATTCATAAAAGCAAGCGAACTTGTACCGAGCTTATAGAGTTTTAGATTTATATCTTTTCGTGTTTGTTTGTTATGGTTCCACTGAAAACCAGCGCCGTGGCATTCTATGTTTTCGGCATCAAGCTGAGTGGCGACCAATTGGTCATGTTATCTGTATATTGTTTTTGTTTTTGTATTATTGTATTTAGTGCATGTATAACATGTCCAATAAACTATTTTTTTTCTTTCTTTCATTTTCTTTAAAAATGCAAAAAAAGTCGGCCCGTACGTGAGTGCAATAAAGTTCTACCGGAACGCATTCCTCAAATCGAAAATTATTTATTACTACTAGCTTTCCGCTCGCAGCTTCGCCCGTATGTTTTCGTTTTTTCCATGGGATTTCTACTTTTTCCCATAGGAAAATATTCTATCGTGTAACAGAAGTTGTTATGCTCAATTTAGTTGATGATAGGGCTTCTGAGCTCATCGGGCTACCACAGTCTTACTTACCTAAGTTTGTCACTAGAATAACTATGTTTACCATTGTTGTGTTCCGAAAAGGGGGAAAACTAGCCAGTTCCTAAATTTTTAAGAGTCCAGCTAGAGCTCGCATCAATTTTTGGGCTTATTGTCACTTTACATCAGGTGAGATGAAGGTCAAACGCTTCCCTGTTTTGAGTAAAATATACTCCCGGACACTTTAAATCGAGCCACCTTGCACTTATATCGCCCAAAATCTAAAAAAATATTTGGACAACCAAAAAGAAGTTGTAGCTGACATATTTATGTTCAATCTGATGTGCTGATTATGAATATGCCAGCTACAAAATTGCATTTTTTTTATTCAGCCAAACATTTCTTAAAAGTTATGGACGATTAATCCAGAAGCGCAAGGTGGCTCGATTTACTCGTAGGTGTCCGGGATTGTATATTTTTCGGGGAACAAAATAAAACTATTCATAAGACACGTTGGTAGCATCAACAACAAAGCATCATAATTTTTATATGTGACAACTCGACAAAAAAGCGACCCATTATCTCCGTTCTAAATATCATGTAATGGGTACAAGTGCTTTAATTAATATATAAAATAATTCCTAGCTGTGCCCGTGAGTCACCGTTTCGCCAAAATAATGTTTAACGCAACGATGAACTATAGTGACGTCAAAAATTGAGGTAAGAACTCCTTACATATTTTGACCAACTTCATCAAAATCGGTTAATATAAGTATTATATAAGTAGTTTCGGAGTTTGTCTCGGACAAACATCGCGACACGTGATATTTACAAAAAAACATACATTGCAAGTTAAATAAAAGCTTGTATTAAACTATTCTTGACTTTGTTCGTTAATTCACTGAACTAGCGACAGTAGTCTAAACACTAATCCTACACTTTAAGTCAGTAACAAATACTGTTTTGAGTTCGATATCATTTTCCACTATTTCCAAATAATAACTGTACCTGCGGAAACCGTGTCTGATACACAAGGTTCACTGTGACTGCATTCTCGGGCGTTTCTCGGAAGCGTGAAATCGAAAAGTCGAAAATCGAGAAATTCAATGTCGCCACACTTTTCCTATACAATGCGGCCGGAGAGGCTCTGAGGAGTTTATAAGCTCGGTACAAGTTCGCTTGCTTTTATGAATAAATGAAAGATTTTTTTGTGAACTGAATATTGAGGATACATATAAATATGTTCTTCGAAAACAAAAATAAAAAGGATTTCGAGGTAAAAATATAGGGAACTGATAGCGGGACGCCCGCGGCGAAAGAATCAAAATGGCTCGCCATCCAGCCCAGTCCGCCGGGAACCCTGCTGACCCAGCAAATTAACCATCTCATTTGAAGACAGCTTGTTGAACTAGAAATTCGTAACGGAAAGCTTGATCATCCTTAGTCACCACGACGGTACTGTCATATAACGGGTGTAACGAAATACCGAAATAATTAACAAAAAAAATGTTTTATGACAATTCTTTGTATTTTTATTATATGCCTACTTTCGATTTAATACGCTTTTAAGTGTATTAACGAAAGTAGGCATATAATAAAAATACAAAGAATAGTCATAAAACATTTTTTTTGTTAATCAACAACCTTAAATATTATTTCGGTATTCCGTTACACCCGGTATATGTCATTAAAACTTTTAAAAAAAGCTCTTTAAATAAAAATAAAGAAATAGGAACAAATACGCTATTGCAATTTCACAAGGAAATCAAAACCAAGAACAAAGGTCTTAATAGCACATGTTAAGGAATAAGCTGAAAACCGTTGATATGTACAGCCGGCTTCAAAAGTAGATAAGCATTTTTAGCAGATTTAGTACGATGTCACACCAACTATTCCTTTTATTTAGTATAGTTACACCTATATTGCATTGTTAATAGTTGGTATGACATAGTACTAAAATGTTTATCTACTTGAAGCCGGCTGTGCATAGGAACTTTAGAAAGGTCAGTCCAACTAAGACTTGGCCGGCTTTTTTATTTTATTGATTTGTTAATTTTATATTTTTTCAATTAAATATCACGATAAATGAATGTTTGATTAGCAGCTGAATGAAGATACATCTGAATGAAGCTGAGTATCAGCCACTAGCCGCAGGCATCCATAGGCTTTTAACATCAGATACCTACCTCAATGCCTTTTGGCGCACATTCTAGAAAAATGTCTAGTAACAAAATCAGTGCCGAAAATAAATCTTTAATCCATCTTCATCGTATGGAAGCGATTTCATATACGAATATATCCGAACGAAGAAATCCTAAATTTGGAATTGATTTGGCAAATAGTACCATTACGTATATTTCGCTTTACATAACCGTTTTCCAAGCGGTTGGTGTCGTGCTGTTATGGACAGCTGCTACGGTTATGGTATTTTGATTGTAATTTCGATCGCGGGTTCGACTGAGAATATCACCTCTGGAGCCTATAAAATAAAGACGACGTTTAATAATTCATTGGTGAGAATGACTTAATTTCATGCCACAATTACCATTTTTGTTGAGTTCCTCTCGTGAAGGCTCTTCCAACATGCCGATCGGGCTGTAGGGTATATTCTTCCACGTATTTACATCTAATGTAAGATGTATAAAAATTCATGTAGAAGAATAAAATAATAGTGAAGATAACTGTATAATCACAGTCACTTGTAGAATATTGCTTTACTGTCCCTTAAAAAACGACAATCTGTCTTTTTTCTGCCTAATAATGATAACATATTCATTACCTAGTTTGTTCATCAGATTCGTGACTGGGTGTCGCTGGAGTCGGACATGTTGCGCGCACAGCCCGTCGCCGTGGGCGACGAGGATGACATCCTGCATCAGCTCGACAAGCAGAAGGTAAGACTAGACTTACTTTATAATTTTTTATATGTCAGCACAGACAAACAATGGTACGGTTAAATACGACGTAATTAAGTCGTCAATCGGATACTCTTGTTAAAGTACTTTCAATTCAGACACTAGTTGCTCGCGGCATAACATGAATCCCTAGTATTGTTGTCTGTCTAGCAATGAATGCCGTCAATAGACAATATTATCATTGACGTCCAACAGTAACAGAGCTGGAGATAGAACTGAGCCTTGCGGGACGCCGGCATCAATGTCCATGCTCTGAGAACAAGCCTTTAACAATGGCTCTGATGTATCTCTGGACAACAAATCAGCAACCAATTTACATACAAACGCTGAGATCTGTAAGATGGTGTATTTTGATAGAAGAGCCCTGTGTTAGCCCCGAAGTCGAAGGCCTTCGCTCTATCTAGACTGACAGCTAGTGCCTTGCTTCGACCGTCAATGGTTTCAGCGTGAGAGATACACTAGAATATCATCTGTCGAGTGACGATTCTTCTAGTTGTCTTTGGAGTTAAGTGTTACCACACCTTTCATTACCTTAGAGAGGAGAGGTTATAGCAATAGGCATGTAATTTCGATGAATTAAATCTATTGCCCTTTTTGGGAGTAGGGTGCATGCATATAAACCGGATACAACTCAGGAGCTCACAGCTTGAGCACTACTGTCGATACGCCGTCTAGCCCACTCGATTTACGAACATCCAGAGCTAATAACTCCCGCCGTATTTTCCGTGGTGTAATGAAAATTTTCTAGCCTTATTGACATAAATGAAACAGTATCATGACTAAACTCAATTAACTTAATCTTTTATTACCTATCGGTTTGTAGCAACAGCGGAAAGGTGTAATTTTTTATTACTTTTATATTCTGATTCCATGTTTGACATACATTTCTCGCTCACATAGTAAAACACATCATAATCCACCGGATCTATAGCAATTCCTACGGTTAGCATTCTCGCCGCGACTGAAGATAATAGCAGCACTGATTAGTAGCGAACCGACAAAGAAACTAACTGTTGCTAAAACGTACATCCGAATAACAGCCTTGGGAGCCTGTAAACTGATAAGATTTTCCTTTACACGTCGTAATCCTTTCAGGCGGGCTCAGAAGTTGCTCCCTAACAATGATATTGAATTAGTAAGGGCTGGCGAAATCGACAATTAATGTTTAACGGTGCCGTAATAAGATATTATGAGTTTTCGAATGTTATTGAATAGATAAATTTAATGAAATCAAATACTGCGAAAACTTAAATATAAGTAGTAGAATGTCATGTGAAATTAATGAGAATTTTCATTTTACGAGTTATCTAAGTGGGAGTTGGTAATAAGGAAGGACCATCAGAGAAAGATCCTGTACCAGGGTAGACTGCATGGGTACCTCAAACTTGTCTATTTTTGTCGCGAAACAGCGGCGTTTGCATTGCTGCGTTCCAGTTTTGATGGGTAAGACAGGCAATGAATTACTGGATACTGTGACTTGACATCTTATGTCACGAGTTGGCAATGTACATTGGCGTTCTTGTTGTAAATTAGCAAGTGTTACAGGAGCCACATGTCCTATAGGCGACTGTAACTACTATCCATCAGGTGGGTAGCCTGCTTGTTTGCCTACTTAGTTGTTTAAAAAAATTAATGTATTGTAAGAATCCCTTGATACTTGAACATGGGGGGTGAATATTTTAATAACAGATCATCATTCCTGTAAGGAGCAATGAAAATTAGCGTTAAGGTGTGTTTGATGCAATCGGCAGAGGCGTCTTTACCTATGGTGCAGGCAGGGTGTGCGTTGCACCCGGGCGCCGCAGTCTCAGGGGCGCCGCCGAGTGCCACTCGGCCCTCAGCGCGCTTACTAGAGGGCGCTAGGGTAATGATTGCACCCGGGCGCTACGTGAGCTAGAGACGCCTCTGGCAATCGGTTAAATACATGAAAGTGCTGTTAGTCAAAGTTGCAATTCTCATTGAGGAAACGGCCGCAATAAGTAAAAATAACAATTTTCCATTATTGTGTTTTGTTCAATTTACAAATGGTCAAGTTGCGGTTGGTCAAATTGCATATAGTCAAAAATTTCGAAACTACCTATTTCATCGTTTTTTTTATCATAAACAAGAATTTAAAAAAGACACCTTTGTTCAAGTTAATTGGCATTCTTAGTAATAATAGGAAATAATTTAATCTCTGCGACGACACGGAGAAACAAAACCGCCAAAGGCCGCCGGCGGAAGGCTAGCAAGTGACACAACTAATGAATATTTGTCGTCGACTAGCAACCCTGAGGCAGTCAGTGCCAAAGGCCTCCTTGTACGCAAACAAAGGATATATTCATGTTTGAATATAAACACGGAGGCTTATGTGGAGCCACCGTTTAGGGGATTATCGACGATAAAGTTTCACTATTATTGCCAAAGATATGGAGTATTGTTTGCGTTGAAGTCGAGTAATTGCGATGATAAGGAACTGTGAGTTTTGAGTTTGGGTAATAGAGCTCAAGCAATTCTAGAGATAATTAAGTCTGACATGAATGGTATTATTTGTATGTTGGAGATTTACATTCTTTACGTAAGAACGCACAAACGTGATGATGACTATGTATTTTAAATTTCATGAAATTTATATATTCATTCGTGGTCAGAGTGCATGCTACTTTAGGCCAGACTGTTACTTGTATACAATAAACCTTAAAAATTTAAACAAAAACATGGTGTTAAATGCTACTCGTTATATAGTATTTTCACAGTTTTGGACAATGGGCTGATCAACCCATTGCTTAAACTTTGTAATCAATGTTCATAATATTTACTCCTTTTCACCTTGACCATTTTCGACGGTGAGTCTTACTGTAAAAAACTGAATTTCTTTCATTTTACTATGACATGATATGATTTATCATGAAATTCTGCATATTCTTTTTTTACCAAGTACATACCTACATCTTACAATTTCATTAAAAGTGACATAAGAATCAACAATCAACGCATCGATTAATTCGTAAGAGTGCGTTGTTAAACCTTTAAATAATAATACAATGTACGCTTTAGTTTAGACAGTAAGCTCTTTTCGATTTCAGGTTTATCCTTTCTAAAGTGTAGCGTACGACATACTTGTATTGGTGCAACTGGCTGTGTTTTGAATTGATAATAAATTTTTTTTGGCAACCATAATAATGCACATTATATTATTGTATTATTTTGATCCTTCTAATCGTTGATTTAGTTAGATACAAATATACCTACTATTGCGAAAATATTTCATTGAAACGAAAATAAAGCACTAATTATTATTATCACTTTTATTTAAATGGCGGGTTTCGTTTTAGTTTTAATTGACATACTTTTTTAAAATGGCAAAGTTTTTGATTTTGACCATTCAGCCAGATCGATTTGTATCACTACATTTAATCATTAAAAGCATACGACCGGTTGCACCAAATTTACGTTTTACGATTTCGTAAAAGTAACAATAGAAATACGTAAGAATTACACCATAATCTAGTTTCAATTGTAGTTTTATTTTATCTTTTACGTTTAAAAAGGTTACATTTACGGCGCGAATCATATATTTAATAGTGAAACCCATTTTTAGATATTAAGTTGTTACTTTTCACGAAATCGTATAACGTACACTTTGGTGCAACCGTCTGTTAGTGTTTAAATTCGTTAAATAAATTTATTTCAAATGCAAACATAATAGGCTAGTTGACCCTTTTTTAAAGTAGGGCTTAAAATGTTCATAATTGTTGTATTAGACCATAGCACATGAATATTATTTTTTTCTATGGCTAAAAAGTGCAAAAAATCTATTTTAGATTAAGATTTTCAATGTTGGACCGAAAACACGGTCAGCCATGATAGTCTCTTGATTATCTGTGGCATACATCAAATGACGTCAGTCTTATAGTAAACAAAGCACCGAGGCGAAATAACCTCACAAAAATAATGCTTTCTATTAGATATCACAAAATATAGTAAAACTGTATATGGAACGGGACAATAGAACAGGAATATAGAATTACCTCTTCAAAGACTCCAGGAAAGCTGTGGATTAGACGTACCCAGTGCTATAGACATGCGAAATATTTGGGTAACACTCGCTTAAAGAAATCCTGTAACTATCTACTGAAACTCAAAAAAATCACATTAATGTAAGTACTATGAATGAATAACTCAATCTGTGTAGGTACTTCAGTTTCAACTTAAACAAAATAGAAGTTTTTAGGTTGTATGTAAAATCATTACTTAATTAAATTTTTATCTTTCAGTTAGAATGAAAACTGACTGCAGCCGACCAAACAAATTTTAACGCCAGACGTAGAAAAAACTTGACTATTCACGCCTTTTTGATTTAATCTAAGTTATACACTGACACTAGATGATGTTTCAAAGAAAAGAATATGTACTTATGTCCAATTGAATAATGATGTAATTGAATATTAATTAAAAAGTATGTACTACAAACTATCCCAGTTTCATAATAATGAATATATCTAAACAACTTTTACTTGAATTTACTGAGTACCTAATTAAATTTGTTGCTTTCAGAGGTTACTTAATGAGAACTATTGTGTACTAACCTGTTCTCCTCTTGACAATGAGATTGATAAGGCAGTAAAAGTTGTGCAACATAATATAAAGCAGTGCATGCTCAGCCACAACATCAAAATGTGGCCCGTCAACTAGAACAACATTATGTCAACAAAATAACTCAAGTATTCATATACCAAAGCACCATAGCACCATAGAAGTAAATAGGTCCAGTTTGGTAAAACTGAAAGATATTATATCTTCACTGATTAAACCTGCTGCCCACCACCAATCAATTGCAACATCTCCCAATAAATTGTCTGAAGTAAAGTGCTGCAAACCAACTATATCTGGCCAAACAAAAACCCAATAAAGTCATTTAATAAGCACTAACTTGGCCTAAGTATAAAAAAGCAAATACTATTGAATATTTATTAGCGTGACTACCTGATGGTTTAGTCAGCAGGATATGAAAGCTTTATTAGTGATATTAACTTACTAGAAGAAAGTAAATTTCAGAACAGCTTACGTAAGAATATGCAAGTTATCCATTTTAAAGCCGTATACAAATATATTAAATGTGATTGCTGTGTTGTTAGCCTGTGCTCTTCCTAATTTACAAGACCCTTCTTATTAAATAAATAATATAAAGAAATTTTTTTTCTTAACTTTATACATAAAACTAACATCTAAAGATGACATAAATTTTTGTACTACATTAGACATTATGTTCTTCACAAAAAAAAATGTTGTATGTTTATTTGACAATAATGACTTGTAAAGGTAAGCTTTAAGCTTTTAAGTTGAATCAAAATTTTTTAATTTGAAATACATGTGTTTTATTTTTCCGTTACACCTTAAAAGATTTATTAGTACATTATGGTACAAGTGTGTAATGTTGGTGATTACCGCTGAGGCGCATTGAGGCCCGAGCCGTCAGGCGAGGGTCTTAAGAAGCCGAGGACGGTAACCATCAATACACACGTGTATCATACAACGTTTTTCAACACACTTCTGAATAAAACAATACTTAAATAAAAAACCATTTTACATAGTAGATAAAAAGTTTACTTAGAGAAACAATTAGTAAATGTGCAGTAAAATTATAATTAACTATTTTTGATGACATAGCGGTCTCATCAGATAGATTATTTATTGAAATACTTTCATGTTCTATTGTTATTTGTGATGGTTCATTATTCGTGTAGGTAGGTGAAATCCAATCATTGGACGTACTTGGTATTTCGCCAGTAGGATGCGTCTCAGAATCAAGTTTAATTCTTTTTGTGATTTTTGCACAAATTTCCTTCTTGTTTTGTATGGAATCTTCTACGTATGATTCTGCTACATTGCTAGATCGCCACCCGCCATGTCGCTTCAAAGTCATTATATCAGCTCCTGAATTTGCCAGCAATGTAGCTAAAGTTCTTCTGAAACTATGTCCAGTGTAGCTCTCAGCATCTACTAAACCCAAAAACTTAGCGATTTCTTTAGGCATAGAACCAAATTGGTTTATACCTATAGGCTGACAGGTACATTTACCATTCTGGTAATTTAGAAAGAAACGGTCATTTTTTGTTTTTGGCGAACGCAAACTTTCATACTTCTTAACAATATCATAGAATGGACCGTGTATGGTGAATGACCAGGTATTTTATTTTTCGTGATAGGTATCTTCACTAAAAGCATCTGGCCATGGTTCTCTATATCTTTTACAGTTATATTTGTTAATTCTTGTATCCTACAGGCACCAGTTACACCAAATATTAAAGCAACCTGAAACAAAAGAAACAATAATTAAGGTCAACACACAACACAAGCTGCTATTAAATATTTAATTAAAATTAATTTAACTAACCTTTGTAGCCAAATATTGGTTATCTGGAGCATCTTTAATAATTTTTTCAATATCATCAGATGATAAAACCTTCGATTTTTTGCTTCTAAATCCATCAGATAGTCTCTTTAGATAAGCTG
Source organism: Schoenobius gigantellus (assembly GCA_963935595.1). NCBI lineage: Eukaryota > Metazoa > Arthropoda > Insecta > Lepidoptera > Crambidae > Schoenobius > Schoenobius gigantellus. The sequence goes on along the minus strand of OZ012560.1, from coordinate 30,134,301 downwards.
ACAAATTCGAGTATGTTTTTAAGTCCACTCCATTCTTTGTTCGGACTGTACTTTTTAACATTGAGTAAATACACCACAAAGAGCTAGGTTTGTACTTAGAAGATAATTCTTTAAAGTACGCCATGAACACATTTTCTGAAAAAGACTGCGTATTCTTGTTGTTCTGCCATTGTATGAAATTTTGGTACGCTAATAGATATTTTTCCTTGGAGTTTTCTGGTAGTAAACTTTCCATAACGTTCTGGGCTTCACATCTTATATCGGGCGGTGTACAACATAAATCATTTTCTTCATAAATGTATTTGCAGACATCTTAATTAATAACTAACTAAATAACTTCAAAAGAGAAAACGAGACGAGTTGTGAAAAATGTTTCGTAATGGCGGGAAAAATTAATCAGTTTTCCTATGCGCGCGCATCGGCCATAGACTAATAAATTTCGTAATGGCGGGAAAAATTAATCAGTTTTCCTATGCGCGCGCATCGGCCATAGACTAAAAAATGAGGTTTCTTTTTTTTGGGCTTTTCGCGGATAGCATTTTAGCGCAAGTGTAAGCGTAACTCAACCAATAATATTTAAAAAAAACTATTACTCACTCGTGAATAATAGTAATGAAAAAGTCACAGTTTGATTATAGGTGTCATTATGTGCCTAATTGCCATGGGATTAGAGCCACTTTATGAGGAAGTGTGTTGAAAAATATTTTATAGGTTTGTTGTTCATATTTATCATTGTTACTCAAATATATATGTTCCAAAAGTACAAATAGGTTTGAATAAAGTTAGATCAAATTTATTAATTTGTCATATATTGCCTTAAGGTCGCAGGTAATAAAAGTCAAAATAATAGTAAAGTGATTTATTATGAAGTAATACTTTCATATAATTTAGGAAAAATGTAGTATAGTTTCCAAAATGGCACTATTTGATCAATAAGTTTTTTGACATACAGATTTTTAGAACAAATATCTATTATAGCTAATATTGTCACCTTTTTGAGTGTTTTCAAAATTACTGTTAGCAACACAATAGAATATAAGCTTTGCTTTAGCACAAAACATCTGCATCTATACTTGAGTTAAGCACACTGTTCACAGTTTTCCGTCTTTGATAGTTAGCATTTTCTTCAGTAAAAGAGCGTGACAATTTTGTATTAATCTAATTTTATGGATACCGTTTGTTGAACCGACTATTACAGGGTATTAATGTATGATTGTAATGTAATAATGTAATATTAATTACAGGGTAATAATCAGAAATGAAGAGGTCACGTTTTGCAAATTTCAACCCAAATCTTCATCTTTCAACTTTTATCTACATTTCAGTATAGGTGTCTTCAAGATTTCCCACCAAAAATCTTCCCAACGAAAGAACCATCATGTGTTAGGCACTGACTGACTTCATAGCTCATGGAAGCTGTTATTTTTCATAACGAAGCTCAAATTAAAAAGCACTGCTGTATTGATGATTCCTGGTTTAGTTTTCTATGCACTTTATTCTTTCTTCATTGAAGAGGTCTTTAATTTTTTAAGAAATATGTCACAATCTGTGTCTGTGAATGTATATATATTTTTCCTCCCAGTAATTTTCTTCATGCTTGACAAATTAACAACTGCCAATCTTTCTCTTTTTATGTTCATTTACAAATTCTTGCAGTACTACACTGATATTTGACACATGATCCTGATGTTTTCTTTTGAACATTTCTCTTGAAGTAAATACTTTTAGTGTTTATTTGACTTTTGAGAGATAGGATTCTATCCAATAGCATTCAACTGCTGTACAAAATAGCTCATCACTGTGATGGTGCAACCACACCAAAAATGCATGTTTGCAACTCTCTTTTGCCGTGTGACAATCTTGACAAATACACTTGTAACCTGTTCTTCATTATAACAGTATTGAAACTGTACTTATATTGTTTAGAGCGATACACAAAGAATATCCTGACCATCAATCTGTCGATTTTCGGAAGATTTGTACTATCTGCTCTCACAAATCCAACATCAATGGTTGATTTGCTATTGATACAAATAATATGTGATCAAACAAACTTACCTTAAGTGATGTTCGATCATTATTATATGAAGTGCTTCGTTCGAAGATATATACTTTACCATGTAGTCTCTTCACTCACTAGGCAACAAATTTAGAGCTAGAATAATAAAACGGAAAAGTTACTTTATCTATGCTCGCTCTAGCTCTGTGAATCCCTCTTGTTACTTGTCATTCCTTCTTCTATCACAAAATCCCAGGGTAAAGAAAGAAAGCTGCAAGAATTCTTTTATACTTGGGTAGGGTGGGTATATATCTTCGAACGAAGCACTTCATATAATAATGATCGAACATCACTTAAGGTAAGTTTGTTTGATCACATATTATATTTCAGTGCTTCGTTCTCGATATATACTTTACCATGTAGATGTTTAGAGTAGGTATTATAGGGATTTTGTGAACCTTCTTCCAATTAATGTAGTGTCTGTTTATTAGATGCTGTAATTAAACAGTTAATACATCTTAATCAGTCTTTATTAGCACAATAATAAATCTTTCATATAAAATCAACAGTAAAAATTTAATAAAATCACTGTTATATTAATGTAATAAAATCAATGTATTGATTATATAATATTTTTCAATAATTATTAAAACATTTTTTTTCTTCGTCTAGACCATTTCGAAATAGTTAAAGAAACTTCTTATCTTGATGACAAAATGGATTTTGCAAAATTGTTACAATCATTAACAATAGGTCTGTTATAAAATCTAGCGAAAACCTGAGATGTCTCTGTCCAGCCTGCTGTACTTCTAATAGTTTCTATAGATATACCCTTCATATGAGCCATAGATGTTGATGCGTGGCGAGTTGAATGGCTTGTAAAAATAGATGTATCAATACCAGACTCTGATAGTGTATTTTTTATCCATCGACTTATAGTCGATGGTGTTGCTGCTTTATGTGGTTTTTTAATTGTTATAAATAAGTTTTCTATATTTCCTCTGATATCTTTGGAATAGTCAATGTAATATTGTAGAGTTGATGCTGGACAAATTTCAGGTTCACAGAAAAAAGGTAAATTTAATATTGGTTGTGAACGGTTAGGAGCAGAGGTTTTTATTAAGTCTGTAATATTTATATGATACCCTGATTCTGAAGACACAATATTTTTAATTTTAATCAGGGAAAGAGTTTGTACTCGTTGTGCTGTGCATAAGGCTAGAAGCGTAACTATTTTTTTAGTCAATACTTCTAAGATTAATGTGTTGCAAGGGTGCCATGATCTAAGAGTATTTAATACAGTAGATGGATTCCAAGAGATGAGATATTTTGATTTTGGAGGATTTGTTTTATAAAACCCTTTGAGTAATCTTCTAATACGTTCATCATTTCCTATACGAGAACCTATCAATAATGACAGGGCAGATTTATGGGTATTAAGAGTTCCGTAGGAAGCTCCGTTACCTGCATGCAAACTCAAAAATTGCATTACTTTTGGGACTGAAGCACACAAAGTATCAATTTTATAATCCTGACAAAATGTCCACCAACTTTTGAATGTCACATCATACTGTTTTAATGTATTTTTTGATAGTGAAGCTAGCATGGTATCTAAAGATATTGTAGGAACTGCTTGCCTCATCATTGCTTGCCGGAGAAGATTCCGGCCGCCAGGATAAGTTGGTGGTGCAGAGGGTGACTGCTCCTGTAAGGAGAGAATAAAAGATCTTTGTCTGGGCCAAAAAATAGCAGCTCAGATTTAAGCATTTCCTGCATGATAGGAAACCATGGCTGTGAAGGCCAGTATGGAATAATCATAATTCCTGTCGCTTTTTCTTGTTTAATTTTTTGTAAGCTTTTTAAAATTACACTGAAAGGTGGGAAAGCATAAAAAAATAATTACACCAGCTAATAGTAAATGCATCAACATTTGATGCGTCTGGATCAGGTTTCCATGATATGTATTTGGGGCATTTAGTATTGACGCGAGATGCAAAAAGATCAATATCCGGTATCCCAAATTTTTCTATAATTTGAAGAAAAATTTGGTTATTTAATTCCCATTCTGTATCTATATTGATTTTTCGTGATTCTTTGTCAGCTTCTAAGTTTTCTGAAGATTTCATATAGGATGCAAAGAGTACTAATTTTCTTTCTTCGCACCACTCCCAGATGGCTCTGGCAAGATTATTTTATTTTTTTTTTTTCATTTATTATCCAACATCACAATGTGTATTATAATTTTTTATCTATTTAGCAGTTACTTAAGCTAGTTTGCTTATGTGTAACAGCGAGTTGTACTACAAAAGAACGCTTATATGTGTATAGTTTTTCCTATGTGCTATAATAGGTATAGACCGTTTGCTATTATATTATTAATTAATATATAACTTAACAGTAAATATACATTGACGGTGTAACAAATATAACCCTTTAGTACTGTCTGGAGACAGTGAACCTACTTAAGATTTCCTTACAAAATCTTCGCTTATGTAAAAATGCTCTTTTATTTTTTTGGAAGTATTTTTTCTAATTATATAATATTCTAATATATCTCTAGGTAATTGATTTAATATATCTGGAAAAATATATTCTAACATCCTTTCTCCGTACGTGTTATTTGCTTTTGGTATTACAAATTTCCTTAAATAAGATAATTCTCTTAATCTGTCTGTTCTCTTGTTATATTTTAGGTTATTTATTAGATTTGTGTTTTCTTTTATAATATTAAATTTCACTTTATTAAATACGTCAATTACCTTGCAATATGAGAACAAGCTTTTGTAATTGTTAACTTTATGTTGTAATTTAATTTTTTTCGGTACTATCGTTTTAAGGAGCTTTAATTGTAAATTGTATATATTTTCTAAATATGTTTTATACGTTAAGCCGTAACAGCTTACTCCATAATTAATTATGGAATCAGCAAGTGCAGTATACAATGTTCGCCTAATATTATAAGGTAATTTAAATTTTAAAATTGACATTTTGCAAATGACTGCTCTCAGTTTATCACACACTTTTAATATATGTGCTTTCCAATTGAATCTGTTATCGATTATGAGTCCTAGGTATGTGTGCGTGCTTACTCTGTCTAGGCTATTACATTTACAGTTTCTATATTGCTTGTGTTGACAACTGTGCCCATGTGCAACGATTTTCGGTTCGTGTACAGAGATGTTTTGTGATGAATGTATGTGCATCATTTTTGTTTTTTCGTAGTTGATAACTAAACCGAGATCGTGTGCCCACGAGCACAGGTTGTCAAAACAAGACTGCATTTGCTCTTCCGCCACTTCAATACGTTTATGAGCCGTAATAAGACAGGTGTCATCTGCAAATTGGTATACTTGTCCATTTTTAATGATATTCGGCAAATCATTAGAGTAGAGTAGGTATTCTGTAGGCGCCAAAATTGATCCTTGACACGTACCCACATCGCTGGGTATGAGCGCACTGCATTGGTTAGCAATTTTTACCGTTGTATACCTATTGCTGTGATAATCTTTAAACCACTCTAAGAGGGGACCCTGTATGCCATTTTCCTGTAATTTTAAAAATAATGTTTTGTGACTGAGTGTTTCAAAAGCTTTACTGAAGTCTATAAATATCGCTATTATGTGTTTCTTTTCATTGAGAAGTCTGTTTATGTCGTTTGTAAATTTAGATAGTAGTTGAGTAGTGTTTTTATTTTTTTGGAAGCCAAATTGATTCGAGTTTATTATATTGTTTTTATCTAGAAAATAAGCTAATTGGTCTCCGAAATATCTTTCAATAATTTTATCTATTATTGATAGAATTGTAATTGGCCTATAATTGTTAATTTCTTTGCGTGTTCCTTTTTTATGTATAGGTCTAATCACTCCTATTTTTAGTTTATTAGGATATTTTCGGGTAGCAATTGATCTATTTATTAAATGGGTTATGACAGGTACTAAAAAATTACTATACTTTTTTATATCATTTGCTCGGATTCCATCAAATCCGGGGCTTTTCTTCTCGTTAATTTTTTTAATTATTGTTTCTGTTATTTCTTCACTGCATTTATTTAATTTTATACATATATCTGTATTTTTTATATATAATTCTTTCTGTAATAGCGGTTTATCGCATGAAGTGCATATTTTGTTCACATTGTCTCGAAATCCGTAGGCAAATTTATTACAAATGTTAGTTACGTCATCGTTTTTAAAAGAATTTATCACTATCTTGTCAATAGAATTCACGATTGAATATTGAGATGGGGGTACTGTATTCCACCCATCCGGTTAATGTAAGCAATTGCAGTTTTGTTATCTACTCTCAGTAAGACATGCAGTTCTTTTTTGTCCCTAATAAATGTTTTTAAAGCTAAGAAAATGGCCAACAACTCTAAATAATTTATATGAAAGTTGAGTTCATTTTCTTTCCATGCACCATTTATATGATTATTATTACAGACAGCACCCCAACCTGTGCGGAATGCATCAGTATAAATTTCAAGATCAAATTCAAAAGTTTGAATCGATTTACTTACATTCATAATATGTATTGACCACCACATAAGATCAGTTTTTATGTCTGGGTGTATTTCCATAGTACTATCATAATTATTACCACATTTAAGCAAGGAAAGATATTTTTATCTTTCTAGATGTTTTATGTGTACCCAGCCATATTGTACAGCAGGACATGATGACACGAGCATACCAATTAATTGGGCTAGATCTCGTATCAAACATTTATTTAATTTAAGGAATTTATCTAGCAAGATTTTAATACGTTGTCTTTTTTCTATTGGTAATTCCATTATCATGCTGTTAGTATTAAAAATGAACCCTAGAAAATTACAACTTTTAGAGGGCTCTAAATGACTTTTATTATAATTAATAACAAATCCTAAACATTTTAAAATAGATATGGTTTGTCTGACATTATCAAGGCATGACTTATAATCTGACCCAAAACAGAGTAGGTCATCTATGTATATAACATTTTTGTATCCTCTTTCTCGTAAGTGTGTAATTACCACTCTCATAATTTTAGTAAAAATGTAAGGAGCAGAGGAGAGCCCATAGGGTAAAGAATTAAATTCATACAAATCATCATTAAATTGAAAGCGAAGGTACTTCCTATCCTTAGGATTAATTGACAAAACTAAATATGATTCTTTAAGGTCAATTTTTGCTAAAAAACAATTTTGAGTAATCACTGCTGCAGCTGTTCTATGATCTTCCATTTTAAAGTGGAATGTTGATACAAATTTATTTAAAGGTTTAAGATTTAAAATGAATCTTTTGTTACCATCCGGTTTTGGAATAAGAAAAATTGAGGATAAAAATTGATTTGGACTTGGTTTACTTAAATTTATAGCCTTTAAATTAAGAAGCTTTACGATAGCAGCTTTCATTTCATGTGTCTCAAAATATGAATTGGCAAGGTATGGTTTTGGTACAGTATTCTGAACAGGTGTTGATATAAAAGGTATAGAATAACCTCTGATATGTTGTAAGATTGAGACATCATTACAATTTTTTTTCCAGCAGTTTATAAAATGGAGTAATCTACCACCATGACCTACCTCTATTTCTGAGCAGGGGGCTTCATTTCTGGCTTCGATTTCCTCACTGGGTAATGGAGTTGTTTGTAGGGAGGGTTCCTTTCTGTTGTTAAACGTTTCTGCCCGCTTCGGTTGTAAGTCTTTGATGATTGATACCGAGGCGGGCCTCTGAAGTTTCCCAAGCTACTGGGTGTACTAAAACTTCCGGGCCATCTTGTTGATGTGACTTTAAAAGTGTCAGTCTTTTTAATTGTTTGCCCGCTTTTCTGAGCATTTTTCATTGCCCTTATTTTCTCATACAAATTCTCACCATACAAATATTCATCTCTTTCCACATCCTTTATTATCTCCAAGAACTTTTTGTCCAATATAGGAGTTATTAATTTTTTTCTACTCATGGTTTGGCGACAATAGAGGTCTGTCAATATCTTAGAGGCATCGCTCAAAGTTTTGATTATGGTGAGCCTATCACTTGTGTTAGTCACTATTAAGGACAGTGCCTGGTTTAGTGCGGTTATACCTTGACCCAATTGTTGTTGTTCAGCTTGAATTTTTTTGTCTCTATTATTTATATTGTCTGAAATTGTGGCAATTATTTCAGGGTTCAACTTTGGGGCTTGTAGAATTTTACAGTTTTCTGGAATTAAGTAATTGTTGAAGAGAGTATCTCTTGAATCTTTGTCTAACCCATTTTTTAAAACAGTCATGCAGCGCTTGGCTATGTCGGAATTTATATTTGGGCCATATTGTTGTTTTTCTTTGATTGGGTCTCCAAGCGCTTGTAGCGTTTCGTCATCCAATATGGGCTCATCAGGGTCAGGGATTTCTAACACCTTATTTGAAGTTTCATCCAATAAATTGGTATTCAAATCTATATTTTCATTTGCAATTATTGTTGAATGGCATGAAAGTGCATCCAAGCGAGACTCGGCTCGACTATAATGACCGCTTAAGTTTTGATCTGATGGTTCCTCCCTCCTTTTCTTTGGCGTCAAATCCGATTCTGAAAGATAGGTTTGACATTTTTATATAATAGTATTTACCTTCGCTATGCCTCACGGGCATTACCCCGGCATACAATCTTGTGTGTACATCTCGTATACACCTCAAGATATAGTATAACACGTCAGTGCATCACGTACACTACCCGTGTAATCAGATCTGCGGTTTGCAATTTTCAGTTTCAAAGTTATATTTATACCAGAAAAATCTTCATAGTGTTACGTTTTAGCATTACACGTATTCTAGTTTCTTAAGTAAAACAAAAAACAACAATCAAAGCTTACCTGTACGTTTTTCATTATTTGATAATTCATCAGAATTAGAACTCCAAGAACTGCGACGCCGACGTCGATCATCGCGTTTTTATAGTCGACGTATTTTATTTCTATATTTAAGTATCTTTTCTTCGTTATCCATTTTGTGTTTGGGCATGTTAGAAATGCACAAAAAACTGTAAAAATACTTGCATTTTCCTTTTCTTCTTAAAAAATACAGAGATCAAGTTTGTTTATCTGCGTCGGTTGCCGCGCAAACGCAAAGAATGGCAAGTAACAAGAGGGATTCACAGAGCTAGAGCGAGCATAGATAAAGTAACTTTTCCGTTTTATTATTCTAGCTCTAAATTTGCGTTTGGTTGCCTAGTGAGTGAAGAGACTACATGGTAAAGTATATATCGAGAACGAAGCACTGAAATATAATTTACGATATTTACACATATAATAACGGAGATTTGGATGATTTTTTGCCAGTTTTAGGAAGGAATAGAGCAAATCGATGAGTTGTTGAATCAAATTTGACATTTCTTTGTTTACTATATGAGTGACGTCACGGCCCTGACCACAGGATATCAAAGCGTTTACGGCGTGAGATAAAAAAAGATTATTTCTAGCATTTTCAAATTAAAATTTTACAGTAATCCTTCATTGTTATTTATTAAAATCGGTATATTGTGGAACCTTATGCCAAATACTGTTAGCAATAAACAATATTTTAATAAATTTTGATATGAGTCAACTACCCTATTACAGGCGACTGAACCACAAAAAAGTCAAACTCTGTGGTTGGTTTATGACCTGCAATATGTTATCTGTGGTATGGCTATAGATATTTTTAAAATTTTTACCCACCAATACGACATGACAACTTTGCCGCACGATATACAAAAATAACCACTTTTTGAGTAACTGTGTTGAAAAGAGTTTTAATGAGAGGATCGTTAGTCCACATATTAACCGATACGACTCTATTTTTAGACAGAATCTCCCTATTGAATATCACATATAATACTCTATTTGAACATTGATAAGCTTCTGTTCGGTGTGGTGATGGTAGTGGACTGTATTGAAAGGAAACACGCTAGTTCGCATACGGTTTTTAATTGAGCACTGTAGTTACAAACAATGCAGGCACACTGAGATTTGATTACTGTGATTTTAATAGACTTAGAGCACTGAATAAGTTTAATTATATAAATACAATATTAATGAGAGAGGTAATTGACACGACCGTACAATGCGGTGTCCTACGATGGAGAGGGGCGAGAGGCGCGCTTCAAGTAGTGTTGTACACAACAATCGACTAGTGTTGGGTAACATGCCAACATGCTGCGGCCTCAGAAAATGTATTTTTACAATTGTTATGAATAAAAAAGAAAATTATTCTATATTTTGATACAACTACAGCAAGTAACAACAAAGTTCTAGTTCTATTTGAGTATACAATAAATTGAGCATGATAAAGAAAACATTATTTTTATTTTTAATAATTGCTAAGAATTAGGAATTTAACCTTAACTCAACCAAAGAATATATTTTACTTACATACTGCTATACCTAAGATTTAGAAATTCAAACTTTACATAAGATTACTTAAAACAAGCAAAAAATGAAATATACTTAGCTACTAAATGTAAGATTAATCATATATTGGCAACACACTAATTTTTGAAATGGAACGAACATGACATTTTCCATTAGGAGTTCTAACTTCTACAGCTCTTACTAGACCATCATGACCTGGAAAAACTTTTGTTATTCTAGCCATAGGCCATGACATTGGAGGTACATTATCTTCTCTTAAAATTACAAGACTACCAGTTTTTACATTTGGTAATAAATTTAACCATTTTGGTCGATTTTGTAATGTATTAAGATATTGTTTATACCACACTTTCCAAAAGGATTGTTTAAGCTGAGTACATAATTGCCAATACTTAAGTCTATTTTGTTGTACATTAGTTATATTTGTTTCTGGATACATAGTAGGAGCATTACCAATTAAAAAATGGCCAGGAGTTAAATAACTAAAATCATTGTCATCATTTGTACATAAAGGTAAAAGTGGTCTAGAATTTAAGATACATTCAATTTCTGTTAATATAGTATTAATCTGTTCATAAGTTAACAATTGACCTTGCAAAACTCTTTTTAAATGGTACTTGGTACTTTTCACTGCAGCCTCCCACAGCCCGCCAAAGGTAGGCGAATATGATGGTATGAAATGAAAATTTATGCCATGTTGTGCTGCATATTGGCACACCTTACTTTGGTGACTGTGTGAGGACTGCAGATTATATAGTTCAGTTAATTGGTTCCGTGCACCTTTGAATGTACTGGCATTGTCAGAGTAGATTTCTTTAGGCAACCCCTTTCTAGAAATAAATCTTCTAAGGCACGCAAGGTAAGCTTCAGTAGTGAGGTCAGAAGTAAGCTCAAGGTGTATAGCCTTTGTTGCGAAACAAACAAATACGCAAATGTACCCTTTTCCCTCTAAGGAACGTCTTACGCGCGAAAGTTTTACTTTAATTGGGCCAGCGAAATCTACTCCAACTTTTTCGAACGGCCGACTCATAGCAGTCACCCGATCAGCTGGCAGGGAACCCATCAACTGCTTACTGGCCTCTGCCTTGTTTCTAAAACATATTACACATTTTTTTGTAATCTTTTTAACATACATTAAGCCATTAGTTATCCAAAATCTTTGGTTTAAATTAGACAATAACAGTTTTGGACCTGCATGCAAAAGTCTTTCATGTTCAGATCTAACAAGACACTGAGTAATAGGTGACTCTTTAGGTAAAATAGCCTGATGCTTTTGTGTATAAGGTATATTAGAGTGATGCAAGCGTCCAGTTAAACGTAATATGCCTGAACTATCAATAAAGGGAAACAAGTCCTGTAAACTACCTTTTACCTTTTTATTATTTTTTATACAAGCTATTTCCTCCTTAAAATAAATTCTCTGTTCATTTTTAACAATTAACATTAAAGCCTCATTTAATTCAGAACCAGACAAATATTTATGTGAAGGCTTATTACCTTTCAAACTATTTATAAATCTTAAAATATATGCTAACACACGAGTCATTTTATGGATGCCAGAATAATTGCGTATATTATCAAATACATCATTGGGTACCTGACTGCTTGAGAATGCTGACACAGGCACAGCCTTTGTCTCGGGTAAGTCCTTCGGCAAGTCTAAATGAATTTCAAATTTATAGTGACTGTCATGCAAAAACCTGGGTCCACTCCACCATGCTAAGCATGCTGCAAGCTCGCTGGGAGGAACTCCTCTGCTGATGTAGTCTGCAGGGTTGTGGTCGGTGTTGACATAAAGCCAGTGACAATCAGAAGTATTATTAATGATAGCTTTCACTCTGTTCGCCACGTAAGCGTTAAGACGCATTGGTTCCGTGAGCAGCCAAGCAAGTACTATTTTTGAGTCAGTGAACAAATAAGTATGTTTTATATTAACTTTTAGTTTTAATGTGCTTTGAACTTTATTTATTAAAATAGATAGCAGTAAGGCTGCATTAAGTTCTAAGCGCGGTACAGTGGCATTTTTGTTTTGAAGCGGATTTATGCGTGATTTCGAACAGAGTAAATGCATTCTTACCATACCTTTGGGATCCGTTATTCTCAAGTACACACAGCATCCATATGCCATAGAGCTGGAGGCATCCGAGAAACCTATGAGCTCAAGAGTGTCTGAATCAGACACAGATACATTTCGATTTATAAAGATTGGTTCCATTAAGGCTAGACTTGAACAAAATTGAAGCCATTCATTTTTGACATTGTCTTCAGGTATGGAATCCCAATCTGTTTTGGAAGACCATAATTTCTGCATAATAGCTTTAGCCTGTACTATGATAGGCGATACAAGCCCCATGGGATCATAAAACTTTCCTATATATGAGAGAATGTCCCTTTTTGTGAGCTTATTAAAATTAAATGGCTTTGGGCAATCAATCTTAAATTGATCACTTTTAATCAGCAATGTAAGGCCCAATGCCTTTAAACTACAATCATTTTTTTGAAGTTCAAAATCATCAAAGTGCTGTTCAGTTGAGGGAATATCACTTAATAATCTAATATCATTGGAAGACCATTTGTGAGTATGAAAAGAACCCAAATGAAGCAGCTGCCGTAGTTGCGACCTGGCCTTCAAAAGGTGGTGTAGGTCATTATTACTGTACAAAACGTCATCAATATATGTATAGTTATTTATTATGTTTGATGCTAATGGTAGCTTTTGTTCATACATGGTGGCTAATTCTTTAAGACATCGGGTTGCAAGGAAAGTTGAACTTTTTAAACCATAGGTAACAGTGTCCAGTTGGATACATTTTATTGTTTCATCTGGACTGTCTCTCCATAAAATATTCTGTAGAGAGGTATGCTCCGGAATTACACGGATGTTTCTAAACATTTGTTTAATATCAGTAGTGAATGTGTAGCTACCAAATCTAAATAATAATAATATGTCAAATAGATCACGTTGAATTACAGGTCCATTAAGCAACAAGTCATTTAATGAAACCTTTTTGTTGGTTTTCATTGAACCATCAAATACAGTACGTAATTTAGTTGTTTTACTATCAAGCTTTAAAACTGCATGATGGGGCAAGAAGTAAACAGGATCCTTATCCAATTTATAGAGATTTATATCTACATAATGGCCATGTTTTAAATTTATATACTCATGAATAAATTTACTATATTGGTCAAAAAGGTTAGGGTCCTTAGGCAATCTTTTTTCTTAGTTAAGAAATCTTTTTAAAGCAAGATGAAAGGAATCTCCTAAGGCATCATTCACACCACTTAAGTGCAATTTTAAAGGCAGTACTACCTCAAAACGACCTTCTTTCAACTGAACAGTATTTTTAAAAATATATTCACAAAGTTCTTGCTCTGAAGATTTTTCATTGAAAACTTCAGGGACACTTTCAGTTTTCCAAAAGTTAGATAAAATATCATTGATATTATTGTCGCATGTAAAACATTTTAAGGCTACCTTGTTGCAGACAACTGATGATGCCTTATACATAGGCAGTGTACCTCCAATAATGTAACCGAACTGAGTGTTGATGAGATGTGGAAACTGCGCACCGCATTGCGATGCAGGTTGCTGAGAGTTAGGCAGCGCCGCCGCAGACGCACAGGCCGATGACTCCGGAAGCAGCACCTGGAATACCACATCAGCTCCCATTAATAAATCAATCTCGGCTGGTAGATAAAATTCTTCATCTGCCAACTTTACATTATTAGGTACAAAAATATTATTTTTGTCTAATTTTGTCTGAGGTAGGTTACATGTGATCTGTTCTACTACATGGCAGTTGACAGAAATATTGTAAGGGTTAATTAAAGAATGAATTACTAAAGGTAAGCAATGCTTCAACCTAGTTTTAGAATTTGTGATACCCAATACATTGACATTAGCAAGAGTGGGCTTCATGTCAAGCAGCCGCATAGCCTTCTCTGAAATGAAGGACAGCTGGGACCCACTGTCAAGTAGGGCTCTCAAATAAATTTCGCTGCCATCTCGAGCTAGAAGTTTGACTTTTGCTGTAGGTAAAATAACATTATTATCATTATTTGCTGTCATAAAGACAGAAGATGAAGTGGCTACACTGCCAGAAATATTATGCGATAGTGAAAGACTATCGATGTTGTGCAACAGTGTATTATGCGCCTTTTTGCATTCCGCACAGCGAAAATGATATTTGCATTTATTTTGATGTTTACCTAAACATATGCTGCAAAGGCCATTATCTTTAACAAATTGAACTCTCTTAGAGATTGGCATAAGTTTAAAATTACTACAAAGATGTAATTTGTGATCTAACTTACATAAAATACATGTGGACTGTTTTGTAGCGCTGAATGCAGCTAGCCCTGGTTCCTTTTGCTGGCGATGCTGGCCGGAGGACTTGTAGCCGGGATCAGCATTCTCAAGCGCCAGTGCTCGCTTCTCCATATAGGCGAGGAAGGCAGCAATGGTAGGCTCCTCCTCCGTGTCTCTCTCCATTTGATATGCTCTTGATGTATACATATCTAGTTTGCGACACAATATACACAATATAATGGCATCCCAATATTTCACACTATTGTCAAGATTTGACAAAGCAGCAATAATTTGTTTGACGTTACAAATGAATTCCCTTAAATTATTTGCTGTAGATTTAACAATAGGCTTAAGATCAATGAGAGAATTGATATGCTCACTAATTAACCTATATTTGTTATTATATCTATTATTTAAAATTTCGAGGGCTTTCCCATAACTTTCTGGTGTCAAAGGTAAATTTTTAATTAAATTAAGAGGCTCATCTAACAAATAACATCGTAAATAGTACAACTTTTGTATGCTGTCCAAATTACTGTTTTGGTCTATTAATGATTTGAACAAATTAATAAAGGGTACATATTCCGCACACTTACCATTAAATGTATTCAATATTATATTCGGTAGATTAATTTTGCATGACACTGGGGTTGAAGGGGTGCATTCGTTCGTACTGCTAATAGCATTGAGTTGCTGGTCAATTTTTGATAAAATCGTGAAATATTTTTCTTCTACCTCTTCTGGATTTTCACTATTGTCGGGATCTAAAGTTAAAATTTTCACATTTATTGACTCATATTTTTGAAAAGATTCAATTAACCTAGCTTTTCTAGCAAGTAATGACTCACTTGAAACATTTCTAAATGAGATATCTTCATTTACGAAATTAATTAAACGTGTAATGGTACCTTTTAGTTGACCTCGCCAAGTTATCAATTCCTTCAACTCCATTGCCATATTTATACACCAACAAACAATTGAGTGCAAATTAATATTTTTAAAAACCACACTTAAAATAAATTAGTGCCACGCGGTAAGTCCGGTAAAACGATGTTGCACAAAATGGCGGCGTCGCGGCGAGAAGAATAGTCGAACGAAACGACGAACGATGGAAGCGTGGCGTAGACGCCGGTTGATGTTCTTCCGCCAATCCGCTCTGCTGTTCCGCGTTGCGTCACGTACGGCGACCAATCAGATGCGAGTGAAACGACGTCCTCCGCCAATCAGCAACTCCTTACCCACTTGCGCGGTTCGGCCAACCGAAATGAAACCGGAAGCGACTAATCGAATCCTCTTCTTTTTTTGAAAAATCGACGAAATAAAACTCCTCTTGATATAATATGTATATTGCAGCTTACAGCAAAATTCAGCAAATCTTCAGTGCCTTGTTGTTCTTCACTCTCGTGTTGTTTAAGGCGTATTCGTACGGCGAGAAGGACCAATGTTCGGTGTGGTGATGGTAGTGGACTGTATTGAAAGGAAACATGCTAGTTCGCATACGGTTTTTAATTGAGCACTGTAGTTACAAACAATGTAGGCACACTGAGATTTGATTACTGTGATTTTAATAGACTTAGAGCACTGAATAAGTTTAATTATATAAATACAATATTAATGAGAGAGGTAATTGACACGACCGTACAATGCGGTGTCCTACGATGGAGAGGGGCGAGAGGCGCGCTTCAAGTAGTGTTGTACACAACAATCGACTAGTGTTGGGTAACATGCCAACAGCTTCTTAAGAACGGCTTATTTCGCGTGCGAGCTGAGCAATAAATGTGAAATTATTTTTCATGGTAGCACCACCTGCCCCCTCCCCCGCATTTGTTATTCAGCTGGCGTTCGCGACACCTTGTTCCCGATGTGCGAAATTAATAATCAGCACCTCCCTAATTCCCGAAATAGGGATTACTTGTTGAGCGCTCGACTGCGGTGACGTCACAGATATTTTAAGTATTTTTTTTAGAAAGGGGTTTGGGTTTTGTATGGAGGTTGGTTTTATTTTTTTTTCAATAGCGGCCACTGAAATAATTATTACTGTTAGATAGTGCTATAATAATAGCAAATTATTATTTGTGGTGAAGTTTTGTTGTAAGTTGTATAGAAACTAAGATATGATATCTATGGGTAGACATTATATGAATAGCTGAATTCATATAATGTCCCATACCCATACCCATAGATATCATATCTTAGTTTCGTGCCCGCGAACCACGTTCCGCTAGTGAAAGTACTAATATCCCTATTAAAAATAGGGGTTAGTGGTAGAAGGGTGAAAATTTAGGGTTACAAGTATTTTAGATACCAAATCATTAAAAAAAATGTTTGTCCGAAAAAATAATTGTGGAGAAGGCAGAGGGCCACCTTTATCACCTAGACTCCTAGAGGTATAAAAAATAGCCTACGGCCTATTCTCAGACCTTGCTCGGTTTTATACACAAAAAAAACTTCATGAAAATCGGTTAAGCCGTTTTGGAGTAGTTCGATTACAAACACTGTGATACGAGATTTTTATGTAGGTATTAAGTAGATTAGTTCAGCGCAATTCTGTGATTTGGTATTATATTAATATGGTTTTTAAAAACAAAGTATTTACTGAAAATATAATTTTGATCACTTTATTTTGGATTTATTTAGACGCTTTACTGTTTGAAAATTGCTTATTGCATATTTCAAACAGTATTTTATATAGAAATATCCTACGTTATTGAAAGATATAAATTGGTTTTATTAAATTAGTTTTTTTTAATTCCTCTGCCTCCATGCATTTTGGACACACATGTGGAAAACATAGTTTTATTTCTTTATTTTCCATTTATTAAAAAATTTAATGACTGGCTGTGGACTTCCAAAATCATGACCCTTTTACCCAAACTCCATTACTCTTTATTACGCAAAACAGCACAAACAAACAAAACGGTGCTGAGCAAAGGTGGATTTATCTCTAAGAGGTCTCCTCTTCCAGCCAACCTGTGAACGCGACAGAGATGATAACTGTAAACCATAAAAGAGTAAAAATAATAATGACGTAAACAATGCATATTATTATTTTTCCGCATCTCTGAGTTTTCACCTTTGTGGAATTGAGAAAACTTATATGTATACCTAAAGAAAGGTGTGAAATAAAATGTAACCAGAAGAAATTCTTCGGAGACGTTATGCTTTTATTGACGAAAAAGAAAAAAAAAACATCATACGACTAATCAAAGCTTACGATGGTATTACGATTTTTTTCATACAACTCAGTGGCAACAAGTTAACCTGATGGTAAAAGTGGTTTATGAAATCTGAAAACCATCTAAAACATCGGGCTAAATAATTAAAATGCTTATAACCAAATATATGCGAGTAAATTAGAAAAGTGTAGTTTTATTTAAAAATAAATAATCCATCAGCGCATCTTGCCTCAAGTCAATTAACACAACTATGGAAAGGCACACGCTGTTTAATAGAAGACAAAAAACAAATGAAGGCATTGATGACTATGTCACGGATCTCAAGAACATTGCGAAACAATGCAGCTTAGAGAAGCTAGAGGACAGCTTGTCAAGGGACATATTTAGTCTAAATCTGCATCCCACTTATCCCACCATATTTTGTGGTGTTCGGCAGGTTGGGGGATATCAATAGCAACACATATTAAGACAGTAGATACTTTACTGTATAAGATAATAATTATAGAATTACAACAAGGGAGAGCGACTCGATGACAACAACTCATTAATCACTAGTCCAATAAAGATTGCAAATGCAATGAATGCTAACTATATTAACGTGACTAGTCATAAAACAAATAACTGTTGTATTACCCCAACCAGTACCCTTAGTAATTCTATTTATCTTAAGCCATTACATACAAATGATACAATGAAAATTATTCAATTCAATAAGTACAAAGGTTGTCAAATCATGTGCGTTGCAAATGGTGCAAGTGATGACATTCTTGATAAACTTATCGTTCGAAACTGGTACTTTTCCGGAAAAGCTAAAAATATCAAAAATAAAACCCATTTTTAAAAATGGAAATAATGAAGTAATGTCTAATTATCGACCAATAACATTAATACCGATATTATCAAAGATATTTGAAAAAGCTATGCATGAACAACTGTCATCATTTTTCAATAGTTTTGGTATAATAAACACTAATCAATATGGTTTTCAAAAAAATAAATCAACAATTTATGCAATATACAACTTGGTTAGTGAAGTACTAGACTCCGTCAATAAAAAAAACTACACAACAGTGCTGTTTCTGGATTTGTCCAAGGCATTTGATTATGTCCCACACAAGCAACTTCTAGCAAAGCTAGAGAAGATGGGTGTAAATTAGTTGGATTTAGTTTAGCCAGCAATTAGTTGGATTGAATCATATTTAGAAAACCGTTTACAATACGTAGAAATAACTCGACTTAATGCTAAACACATAACTGAAAACTATAAATCGGATATAAAGGTCAATAATTGCGGGGTGCCACAAGGCAGCATACTGGCCTCTTTATTATTTCTGATACATGTTAATGACTTGCCACGTGTGACAAGCCATAAAACAACTATGTTTGCTGATGATGTATCCGTAATTGTAACATCAGACAAAGACTGCTCACTAGAACAACATAGAATGGATATAATTGATGTGTTGACAACTCTAATTGAATGGTTGAATAAGAACAATTTACAAATTAATCTTGATAAAACAAAATTAATGAATTTTAATAATTTTAAAAATAAATCTTTTGACATCAATTACAACAATGCAATTATTAATAATGAAAAAAATGTAAAATTCTTAGGACTAATTTTAGAACCTCAACTTAATTGGAAATGTCAAATAGAAAAAATCTGCAACAAAGTAAATAGTTTTGCTTTTGCGCTGTACAAATTAACAAAAATAGCCAATAGGGCAACTGCTGTAGTTGCTTATTTTGCATATGTGGAATCGCTGTTAAGATATGGACTCCTAATCTGGGGAAATGGAACAGATATTGAAAATGTCCTTATATCTCAAAAAAGATGCATTTTTTTTTTATTCGTAATAGGTCTACGTTTGACCACTAACTCGCCTGATGGTAAGCGACGGTGTGGTCGAAGATGAAGCACGTAGATCTAGATAATATCTATTCACTCTAGCCTTGAAAACCCCAAGATTATAGCTCTCAGGAAACAAGGAAGGCGGCAGAGAGTTCCAATCCTGTGCAGTACGCACAAGAAAAGTGGACCTACGTAGTGCGCATACGCGCACTGTGTAATATTGCACCAGATATCTCTTGCAAACCCTATTTTAAATCATTAAAAATTCTACCCGTTCCATGCTTATATATAATGGAAATTGGTATATATGTCAAGAAAAACTATAACAACTATACAGAGGCAATAAGTGTAACACAGAGATCCTTGAGGAATCCAAGAAAACTAATACTCACAATCGTACCTAAAACCAAAAGGTACCAAAAGAATGCACCGCTAATGGCAATTTCTATTTATAATAAAATACCAGAACATATTAAACAACTACCTCTCAATAAGTTTAAAATAAATTTAAAAAAATGGCTTGGAGACATGAATTTTTACTCTATAAATGAATTTTTAAAACATAAATAAACACAGAAATTATATATAAGTCACTATAATTATTTATAGAAAATAATGACACAAAGCATTTACCAGTTTAGATTACACATACAGTACCTACGTATCTTGTCTAAAAATGGTTTCAAAAATGACCTTTAAACAAGGAAAAATGTAGAATTGAGTTATATACTTTTGAATAGAAATTATGCATGATTAGTTTTATAATAATTTGACATAGAATATGATTATAATAAACTTACATATATAAATATTACGC
This sequence comes from Schoenobius gigantellus, assembly GCA_963935595.1. Classification (NCBI taxonomy): domain Eukaryota; kingdom Metazoa; phylum Arthropoda; class Insecta; order Lepidoptera; family Crambidae; genus Schoenobius; species Schoenobius gigantellus. The sequence continues at coordinate 30,113,781 of OZ012560.1, read as the reverse complement.
GGAATACTTTAACAAAATCAGCATTATTCTTAAGATAATTATTAAATTGACATACAATATGAGAATGGACAATTTTGACAAAAACAATGGTACTTACAGAGATACGAATATATAAAGAGAATCACTTAAAATAAGATAATCTATCATAAGCCTAAGAAATAATTTTTTTATTGAAATTTACATAAAAATTATATAAAAAAATCGACATACACTGTAATTATAATGAAATTGTATAAATATGATTAAAAATATGAATTGACATAATATTAAATTTAATAATTTTAAAATATATTATTTGCATGCTGTTTATTAATAGTTAAATAGGTAAAGGACATAAAATTTATAAGATCAATACAATGTACCCTATTTAAGGCAAATAAAGTGATTTGATTTGATTTGATGACACTGACAGATGTAAGATTGACAGGTAATCGTTGTGCTGCCAACAGAATGAACTCTCTGTCTAGGTTTTCTCAAGAGACTACAGCATGGGGCTCTCCAAGAGGGTATAAAAAAAGTTTCTAAAGAGTCGTCAATGGGCAAACGATACACCCAGTAGTGTTACAAGCGACCATAAGCTACGGTAACCGCTTACAATCACTGGCCCATCGATAGCATTGCTTTTTAACCGATTTCGAAAAAGGAGGAGGTTCTATTTTCGTCTGTATTTATTTTTTTATGTATGTTCACCGATTACTCGGCCATTTGTGGACTGATTTTCAAAATTCTTTTTGTATTCAAAAATTGTTCTTTTTGTAATCTCCTGAAGTGATCTCATTGTCACCAAATCTTGATTTGATGTTGGGATTACAGGAAAATTCCAGGAAAAAAGAGGAAAATCCATAAATTTCGTAGGCATGTCCAAGGTGTTTTATGTTTTTTCTGCAGATTCAGATATTTGCATCTGGTAGTCGTCATATCATGTTACTGAACTGATTATGAAAGGTTTCTGGTAAATTAGGAGTTCGGGAATAATTCTTTCAATATTGTTTAAAAGGAAAGATGTTAATTTTAAATTATTCTGGTGTTTGCCTTGGTTGTTATTCATCCATTGTGCTTATATCTTACCTATGTTCTGTATTTACCGTGCCGCGGCAACTCAAGTTACGAAATAAAATCTGAAGGTAGCAGAAATGTTACGAATGCGTAGACGAACGACGACGCTTCATCGCGCGACGTGGGTGTCCCGAGAAGATATTTATACTGTAGGCTTCTATGTAAAACGATGTACGAACGTAATGTTATTTTATAAATAAAAAAAAGGTATTTCACATTCATGTGTATAAAAGTATGTATGTTCATGGTAGCCCTTGGTCCGATCACTTCGGTGTTCCGTGTCCGTACTGCCGTCCGGAACGCATTTGGGCCTTTATATACCGCCTTAAATCCACTGGTCGCGCATGCGCCACCTTTAGTGAGGGGCAGGTGTCGATATAAATAAATATTTAACTTTCTTTTTACATAACATTATTCAACTCTTAATTCTAAATCAATTATTTTTTCTACTAAATAAATAGTGACATTGATAATAAACCATAAAAGTTTTGAACATTTCAATTTCTTAGCTTACGTTTCAATACGATAATTTTGTTAACAAAATTCGTTGTGTGAATTGACAAGCATACTAAAAAATACACTGTTTGGTCTTTAAATAAGATAGGAAAGCTACGTCTTTATCCCATCTGATTGTAAGTGACAATAAGATCAAATATATAAGTGAGCTTCATCTTCATTACCTCCTATTTTAAGAATCAAGAGCGGGGTTTAGGTACTATATTTAATATTTAAATTAAAGAGAGAGAGAGGTACAGCGAATCGTTTATTGGTTTAATGTGTGGTCTGACGGGTAATATCTCTAACTTACAGAAAACTGCAGCCAAATAACGCCACGTTTTGTATCTGTAAGAGAGAAAAGCAGTATCAGTACTCTTGTGCTGTCAGCGTGCTGTTTTAGGGGCACACAAGTGACTTGTCGGGAGCGTCTATAGTGTACGGTAACCGTTCAGCATCAGATGGGTCGTACACTTATTTGCCATCCATTGTTTAAGAAAACGATATTATTTACATACAATTATTATAGAAATTAGTATTTTAAATTGACGCAACGTTATTTAATGGTTATGTTCTGTAATACATACAATTTGTATTTTATAGATGCAGTACCTTTGATGTTCGAGTATCATTGCCTGAAATAAAATTTATTCTATTCTATTCTAAATAGAATAATAGAATAAATTCTACGAGTATGTTTCTAGCAACACATCGGTATTACTAGCGAAATGTGTTTGTTAGTTTTTTAAAGATTGGAATGATCATCACTCGCCAATCTTTAGCTTTGCTAATTGCTACGTTAGAATTGAATAGAGTTCATGTATTTTTTTTTTGTTTTACTTAGAATCGAAGTAGAGTACCTATATTTTTTTCTAAAACACAGAAGGGTACACGAAAAGAAGGGGCTCATCAACAATTAGCATAATTAGAGAAAATCGTAAATAAAAGATTTGAGATTGCAATACCATGCTATTTACCATTTACTTAATTATTTAACTATGTTATAAGATTAACATAAGTCCAGTGTAAGTAACAAAGGAATTTTTTTGTGAATGTTATGTATAGTTATCAGTAGACTCATTTTTTTTTTAAAGTAAAACATAAATGAACACGGCAAAAAGGGGTCGATTAGTGTAATGAACCCGTTATTATCCCTTTCATAACCTGTTTGTATGTTAAATAAAAATTCCTGAAATAATTCAATAAATAAAAAAGTGTGATGTTTTAACATTATTCTATTATTTTAATTAATATTTTACTTATGACAAATATTAGTATAATATTATTGAGCCTTAATACAACAAAACTTCTTTAATACTTGTAGATCTTCATATTTTTCTTTCGATATAGGAAGGTCTTCATTATAGGTTGAAGGAGGTAAAAAGAAGTCATTCTTACTCAAACTATTTCTTTTCCGCTTCACTCTACCAGTGATACAAGCTTCTTCCTATGCCCCATTATAAAAATCGCGAAAAAATGTTTTTTTTTGCTTTCATTTTCGATTTTCAATTCTTTAATAGGGCGAGATGGGACTGTAGATTTTTTCCTCATTCCCATCTCGCTCAATGACTAGATGACAAGACAATCGGAGTTTTTTTTATACATACGCCATTCGCCTAAGTATAGGATTTTCTCTTCTTAGTTTTTAGATACAAATTATCACTGTCGATTTTTGAGAAGATATTCTTATAATTCCACCGATACAAAACCAAATCCACATAAGCACTTAAAAATTACTTCATGTTTTACGTGACATCGCACCACTGTATGATAAATCATTCAAAATAGAGTCGCAATGGACTTGTTCTAAAAATGTTAATTCATAATGTACCCGTTCTTAGCAAGTCCGAACGAAATGTGCTCCTTCTAACCCTGTTTTGCTCACAATAGGCCCCTTTTAGTAATTTTCGGATATTTGAATGTTCAGATTCAACAGGCAATGATCCCTTTTTTGTTTGTTTTGAATATGTCATCGAAAAGGCCCGTATAAAATACACTTAATGCCAGTATTAGATAAAATTCGTAAAAAATGTTGATGAGCCCCTTCTTTTCCTGTACCCTTCTACGATTAATAATAATGTCCTCCAAACCGATATTCGGCTACGCGGCGGCCAGTCTTAACAGAAGCTAGCCATCTGCGCATGAGACCTACAGTGCACAAGGATTTGGCAAACGCAAGTGTACTCTCTGTTCCTTCACTCGCATAGTCTGGTGGTAGGAACACGACTGGAACGAGATCAGGTACAGCGCCCACTGTTTAACGTGCCTTCCGATGCACGGAGGAGCTCGAGATGTTTGGCCACCCAGCATAGGACTGGCCACAGCTAACGTTGCTTAATCTTAGCAATCGATCGCGGTACGCACGCGCCAATACGCTACCAAGCTCCGTAGACGACTATTACTATACTGATACTATTTTTAGACAAGATTTGTTTTATTTGATATTGAAAAGAGTGTTTCTGGTAAAATACATTTTTTTTTTGTAAAAACATCATATGATGTGATAATGTACGTTTATAGTAAAATTTCGTATTATTTTACTAGTATTCTTTAAATATCTTTTTTTTATTTAAATCTATCGATAACTCCAAATTTACAAAATATCGATATCGACACAAGAACGAAACTATTGCCGCACTTTTTAGGGCGAGGGTGGGTGTAATGGGAAGGGTGTTTCCGGGGGTTGGTTGCCTAGCAACGGAGCCGAGCCGGCAAGCCACGTGTGCTTTAATTCACCCGTCAGACGGGCGTGAGTCGCCGACTAAGTTAGACCTGTGTTCACCTTCGTAGCCCTTCTGATACAAATGTAGCCGGAAATAATATAAATCGATTAATCAAACCGACCCGTAACTGCTTCCTATTTCCTGGATACCATGTTTTATGGGTATGAGAATATAAAAGCAGAGATGCTTGATTGAGAGCGAAGTCAGTTGTATTTCGTTTTAACTGTTCTGTAATTAACACCGTTTGATCTGTTGAGTTGATGTGTAGTTTGATTCCTTGTACAAGTATGTTTTTTTATGTTCTTGCTGGTTGGTGACAAAGCCCAATAAGTAGACTTGGCTGGCTGCCAACACAGTAAGGTCTGTCGCTGTTACACCAGCGCTGAGAACATTATTATGTTCTTTTAATTACAGATAAGATAGTTTGTCTGTGTTTGTAGTATTTAGGTGCTGTAATTGTATTGATGGTGGGTTCAGGGTGATGTTTATTGCTTTTTTCGGTCTTGTCTTCATCTCTCGTCAAGTGAAGGCAAAATCAAAATATTATTTTTTCAAATATGACTTTATAGAAAGCTTTTGAAGGCCAGCCAGTATTTTGTCCGTAAAAAAGGAGGTCCACTGTTAAATTCTAAAATCGCTGGAGTATCTGGAATAATTTCATATTTATAGGGCCATTTTAATAATGTGAAATTACGTTGAAACGTCATTTCTTCAAAATACTTTAGCTGAAGGATAACTTATAAGAAGTTTTACTTGTACATTGTGAAATGGACCTTCAATAATCATATGTTTTCAAGCCTTAGTATGATCCCTATGTATTATTTACATAGATATAAACTTAATTTGGTCTTCAGACACACACACACATGCCCACAATAATTTAGTATGTATAAACAAACAAGTATACAAGGAAGTGAATGACAAAAAAAAATATGACATATATCAGTTATGCCGCATAGGCCTGTCTTCTATACCATTACTATGTATGTGTGCTGTAGCAGCACAAAAATGCCATAGCTCAACGTCAACTTTGCTCTTAATAATTTTAGTGCGAATAATTAATAACTCAATCACAAACAATCAAAACAAAATTATTATGTGTGGACTGGAGATATACTTATTTCTGAAGCTACAGAGAAGCTCAACTTTCTCAAATACATTAAGTGCGTTTTGTTGGTACTATTCCGGAACCAGCATAGAGGCAAAAAGTTTTTGCATAAGTTGGTAATCTATGTGTTTGTTTGTTTGTTTGTGCTTCGGCAAACATCCCAGAAGCACTACACCTTCGTAACCCTATTAGCGTTCGGAATGCATTAATAAACTGGACCCTTAAATCACTACATACCCGATGTCTATCTAAAGTTGACCCCAAATTTTCTAGTCCTGCTTGTCTATTTATACAATGTTAATTCTCTGGCATTAAATAAAAATCAACCAACACATAAAACGAAAATATTTCAGTTTATAAATCGTTGCTTTAGAAAAGTGTTTAAAAAAATATTTAATCCAAAAGAAACAGAATATTTCTTTACTACATATAATCCATTTAGCCTTTAAAAAAATTTGAAGCGATGTAAAGCAAGTTTCACTTTAAAAATTAAATACAGTAGATGGACGGCCGTCAGAAGGCAATCGCGCGAAAAGTATCGATAAAATTTTACCCGCAAATTACGAAGATAAAATAAGGCATTTGCGATGGCGGATGAAAAGTTACAAAGGTTCACCTGGTGTGGAGTGACCGTATTAAGTTGAGCTTCGAGTGCGTTAGCTGGACCTTGAGGTTTGTATGCATTGCTAACCAAGCTAGGGTTCATGGTACGGTGGTTGGTATGCAAGGTGGTGATCAATAAGGGGTGAGGCGAGGCCGCCATCGGCTTCCCGCCAGTTCAATGTTTGCCGCTGCGAAGAAAAGAGCATTCCTTTGGCGGGGACTTCGTCAATTTATTATAAACTTTTACGAAGTTATTACATCCATGTCGAAAATCTTCCACAGTTCCCCCTGATTTCGATTTTGATCAAGATTACTATGATTAAATAATAATCTGTCTGTGTTGACGTATCTTGGTGTTTTTGCAAATAGGATAACTAAAATATAGGTTGCTTGTAAGAGAACGGATTTAGGGATTAGGCTATTCATAGCTATTATATATGAGATTAATATGGACAAATAGCCACTCACAATTTTACTGCGCGAAAACATGGATAATTTGAGTTGGGATCTGTTTAATTCGAATCCTAAAGCATTCGGAGCACCTGTGGCACTGTTAGTCTACGTGCATCAAAGAGCTATTGATTCTAAGGTATCTAAGGTTTGAGTTAGTATTGACGCATCGGTTACTCCTAATGCACTATAGTATGTGGATCAACTTCTGATTGTGGAATTGAATATTTGGCTAATTAAGATTTATAATCGCGGCATAAATGAAATAGGGAATCTTACGGGGGAGTAAGACTCAGTTGTACGAGTTAATCACTTATATTCTGTATCTCAAATCAGTTTTGTATCTCGCTCCATACACAAATTAAGTTTAGGTACTCTCTCCTATACTAATTCAAAGTTGAAATCCTTTAGATCTCTCGAATAATCCCGCTAAAACTTGGAGATTGGCTAAACTTTCATCCGGCAACACATTCTACTTTATTACGGGTAGGAACTTATATCAATCTTGGACGGGGCCAGAAAACACCGCTCGCTGAACGCAAGTAGAATCGACTTACAGACTCGCGCAACTCTCGCCGAAACTTTGTATTGGTTTCCAGAAATTTTGCTACCTCGGCGTTTGGGCATAAGTATATTTCAACTTCTCATTTACTTGGATGTTTTATATACGTTTGCTCGTCCTGGGATTTTTTTGTAAAATCATAAATTAATAAAATTATAATAAAAGTAACACGTAATCTTGTGTTCGAAGTTAATTGTTTCTGTATTTTGTCAGTGGTATCGCTTGTGTGCAAAAATTGTTATTCACTTATTTGTTCAATATTTCATGTTTCGATCCTTTTTTAGGTAAGTTTCGGGTAGGATCGATTTCGAAATTTTTAATTAAACTAATATTAATCGAAAAATGTTATCGATATAACATTTCTTTATTTCGCATCACTACATATGAATTCTTATTGTATGTACTTACCTAATATCATATTCCGATTAATATTATTATTTTCACGATATTATTTTTTTAATGCCACATTGGCAATGCTCTGGAATATCGCAGCACATTTGACTATATTTGGAGGAAAAGTTAGTTATCGATATAACATTTCTTTATTTCGCATCACTACATATGAATTCTTATTGTATGTACTTACCTAATATCATATTCCGATTAATATTATTATTTTCACGATATTATTTTTTTAATGCCACATTGGCAATGCTCTGGAATATCGCAGCACATTTGACTATATTTGGAGGAAAAGTGGTGTGAAAAGATATAATGAAGGGATGATACTCGTACCCCTTATCGGACTATCGGTCCCGGGTGCCTCCGGCGCCGCAGGCCTCGGCTCGTTTCCACCAAACAAAACACATTTAACCTATCTGATGTAAACTTTGACTTAACTGCTGTTCGCCGCCTGCTGTTTACGATGCCACGTGATTGGACCTGTGTGTATAACTTATCAATGCACATAATTGCGTAACGTTTATAATTATGTCGGATATTGTTATGATGTTTGTCAATGAATTTTGAAATTTTTGAGATAGTAACTGAAATAAGGATGATGGCTGAGTATGGAAAATAAAAATGTTATTAGTCTGTCATGTAGATAATAAAAAATGTATGCAGGAGAGACGTAACACGACCAGCAAAAAAAAAGAAAAAATACGTCTCCAATATTAGGCACATGACAGAAATTGGTGCGAAGTGTAACCGGGCAGTTCAATGCTGCACACCCTAAAGTGCTTTTCTCGAAATGGAGAAACTTACATAATTATGCCTGGCAGCGGTCGTTCATCGGCTGATGATGAATGAAAATATCCAAAAAAATAGAAAAATAATCTTCTTCTATATTGAAGTCGGCGCCAAACGATGATCTCCTAGAAAGTGTTAAAATTTGTCACCGACTTCAATATAGAAGAAGATTATTTTTAAGTTTTCAGTGTTTTTGAAGTCGGTTCTATTTTTTGTAAAAATAAATTATTTTTAACTTTTTAGTGAATGAAATCTTTTTAGTGAAAGAAACCCTAATTTTAATAATTAATTTAATAATTTAATACCAGCTCACCGAAGGTGAGCTGATATTAAATTTGTGTTTTCTTCGATTTTCTATGGGATCCCATCATCCGATCCTGACTTTGGTGACCATGGGACCACCCTTACAGTATACTCTATCAAATACAAAAAGAATTTTGGAAATCGGTTTAAAAATGACGAAGTTATGAGGTAACAAACATAAAAAAAATACAACCGAATTGATAACCTCCTCCTTTTTTGAAGTCGGTTAAAAAAGGCTTGATCCCATAAGCAATCAAGCCTATTTGTAATTGAACCTTTTGCCAACTCGGTCAAAGTTTAAGAAAATCTATTGTTTTCGTGTACTGTGTACTTTGTTCCCGTGGATTTTTAAGCGCTGATTAAGAGGGCTTACCACAATTACCTTTGTGAAGACAGTCCGTTTCATCAGCGTAGTAAGCCAGATCCTCCTCACCATACAAGAGAGCCGAGCCCAGTAGTGGAACTTATATGAGCCAATGTATGGTGATGATTCCAAGCAATCTGTGGTTGAAGTGAAACAAGCGACGTTGATTTCCTTACCGGGGCATTGTTCGACGGACAAAGGTTTCAAAGTGCTTTATATGCGTAAGGATCTCTTCCTGTTAAGGGGCAGGTGTTTACACAGAATTTATGGATATTTATAACATCCTTAGTGAAATAGTTTTTAAAGTTCTGTAAGTGAGATTCAGTACTGGAATCTTCTGCGCTGGTACCTTTATCTTACCTATTTCTGCCATCAAGCTGCGGTGCTTATATTTTAAAGATAAAGGGGAGTATAAGCCAAAATTGTTCGTAATACTTTATTTCATCAGATACAGTACTTATTACTTAAATCCTTATATACAAAAATAATTAAAATGCTTCACGAAGTACCGGCCGCTCTCGACACGACAACGCCTGACTGCCTCGTACCTGCGTTTGACATCAGAACTGCGTATTTATTTATAAAGCAATCTTGTTTTAAAATTATTATAAAAAACAAAATAACAATCTCCTTCTTTTCTTATATATAAAAATGAATCGCTATGTGTTAGTCTCGCTAGAACTCAAAAACGACTCGACGGATTTCTGTGTGTGTTTGAATAGGTCTAGGGAAGGTTTATTAAATACCTACATTATGGTTAGACCCTGTAGGTAGCACTGAAATCGGGCAGGACAACGTCTGCCGGGCCCACTAGTACAATTTTTTTTTTACTTCAATGATTCGCTTTCACTTTGCTGTGTTCTGCTTTGAAGAGTGACAGGCAGTGAAATTATTGGGCACTGTGACTTGTCACACGTTTGCAAAATGCATTGGGTCCTCGGAGATTGTATTTACAAATTTTAAAAAAACTACATGTCCTACCATATTTTACTTTATAACTTGTTTGTAAATTTTGTTGCATGAAAAAAAATTTAAATCGAAATGTCAAATGAACAGATTCATACCTACGCAGATTATTAAAAACAATAAGCTTATTAAGGTCGGGACCTCATCCAATTTTCTCCGAGATATCCTTATATTTCATCGTTCTTTAGCAATTTTGATGGCTTTATGTATTTCGATGGTGAAGCCTGTGCCCATCAGCTTAGTATGGTGGCGTAATATGTCCGTAGTATTGATATGTGTGGGTGTAATAGTACGTATAAAGATGACTCACGAAAAAAAAACGAATATCCGTTCCAAAGGAGGTATTCAGTGTCTTGCCCTTAACCGCTCTGGAGACAATCGCGAGGGTCACCAAAAATATTGTACGAAGAAGTTTTGCGTCGCTGAGGCTTTGTGTCGGCCCTTTGAAGACCTGGGACAAAGGGCTCTGTCTGCCCTTGTATGCGACGGTTTGCTTCCACGTTCCCGCATTAGCCCGCCTTACCGTCGAGTGGTGTCTTCAAACGTTCAGGACATATATTATTATGTTTTTATTGCGTTATTGTTTGGTCAATTGACTGTTTTTTCATTGTAATAAGTATGTGTTAATAATATTGTTCCTAAAGTTAAACTCGTGAAATATGGCTAGCAATATTCTTTCATTTGTCATATTCTGAAACTAGGTCATTGCTTACCTAAGTATAGGGCTCAAATTTATACATCGCGACCCTGGGGCCAACAAGTAGTTTAAAAAATAGAATGTCTATATTTGTCAATTTGTCACAGACGGCCAAATATAGTTCACTAAAAACAATTGTATGTCTAAAGGACACATATCTGAAAGAGATTCTTTCCGACCACCCTTGTTGATGTAATTAAAAATCGTCTAATGTGGACCAGAATAACCTAAAATAATTCAAAATGTAGATTTTTTTTTACTTTTTAAGCGTATACTATCTTATTGTTATCACTTATCAATAAATTTTATTGAATTATACAATCGAAGTAGGAGTCGTCATCCTGAATTTCTTGTATTTTATCGTGTCAGGAAGGATTTTATACAACCCTGCTAATATCGTATTATAAATTCGAAATTACTTCTGTATGCCTGACTGTTACGCTATCACGCACCATCAAAATTGGTCCCACAATTTTAATGAAATTTGGTGTGAAGATAGGAATGACATAGGCTGCTTTTATCCTGAATTTAATTGAGTTCCCTAATGAACGCGGTATATAAGCGACCTCGCGCTACGCAGGATTCCAAGCGGACGAAACTGCGAGCAACGGCTAGTGCAAGTATAAAAGTGTTATTACAGGGCGGTCGACAGTGTAACATGTTTATTTTTCATAGACAAACGTTCTCCCGGTAGACACGGAGTTTGATCGCTTTGTTTTTGTTGAAACAACGAACGAACGGCGCGCGGGCGTTCGGTGATTATGTGCATATTAAATTGAACCCTTGGGTCATTCTCGGGTCCCGTCGAACGAGATCGCACGGGACGGGAGAATGTTTCAAAAACTCCGGAGATAAACCGGGCACACGTAAAGCGTTTGTGCTTAAACAAACAGGCTTTTTAAATATTTGGTTCATCGGAGCCCCGATAATTTATACAGACGCTGGAATAATATGTCGAATTTTTAGTCTGTTTGTGGTAATGGACTTCCATTTCAACTGGCTATTATTGTCCCGGATTTCTTTGGAATCGATCGTGTTAGGAGTTTTGAGTCCACAGGGGTAGGTAGTAGTTTCTGTCAGTCCCATGGATATAATGAGCTCAGATTGATAGTCAAATAGCGTTGGCTGTGCAAGGCCTAGCCTGGCTGCCTCTGGCGGTTCGGAGACTTGACCAGGACACTGGATCGCTAAGTTTTCGCGGCCGTTAGCGGTCGGTTGATGACGTATGTTGATCGTCCCACGCAGCACGACTTCGCGGTATGTGTAACATTACCTTTATGATGTTAGTAGAAGTTGCGGCAGGTACTAATCTCCCCTAATTTTTCTTTCTTTCTCTTTTGCCTTTTTGGTTTGTTACGGTGTAGTTTTGTGTATGCATATGTGCCAAACAAATGTTTTTTATCCGTATTCCGTATATCAAGAGGGAAAAAAGAAACCCTTTAGCATCACTTTGTTGTCCTTCTATTCGTCTATATATCATGACCCTTTTTCTCGGGAACGTGTAGATCATCATCATCATCATCACAGCTCACATACCTACGCCTCCACCGCTACCACTATACGGAAACGGGCTGTTCGATTTATTTATAAAATAAAGCCTGGTGACTACTTAAGAAATAAATTCAAAGAAATTGATACATTGTTTTATTGGAACTAAGTTGGCAAACAAGCAAACTGCCCACCTAATGGTAAGTGGTAACAGTCACCTATATATGTGGCTTCTGTTAGATTCGCAACAAAACTGCAACCCTCACAAGAACCACAGTGTACGTTGCCAACTTGTGACTTAGGATGTAAAGTCACGGTACCCAGTAATTGCAATGCGAACCGGAACACAGCAATGCAAGCACTGCTGCTTTGCGGCAGAAATAGGTAAGACGGTGGTACCCAAGCACACGACTCTGGTACAGAGTCTCCCTCCCTATTCTGACATTACCATCGCTTTACATTTATGAAAATATAATGTATATCCGTAACGTAAAAATAAACATAACTTTAAAAAGAGATGTGACGTCAGGGATTTGAATAATAGGAGCAAAAATAAATTTTTGTTCCCGGATTTACAACTTGCAAAGAGTTGGGCGCCAAACTGTCGCGAAGCGGAAGGCTTCGTACGTGATCATATCACTTCGTGCCGGTTCCTTCACGCGTCTCCACCGCGCCTGCTACGTGGGCCTGCTGCCTACCTGACCACTCCGTCGCGCCTTCTAATGGTCCCTGCTACCGCCTATCCTGAGGAGCGCCGTTGGGGGTGCTCTGGCCCTCCTACCTGCATAACGCTGCCGCCGGGTGTTCCTGAGCCGTCTGCCTACTGCGTGCCGTTGGGACGCTCCTATGCTGACTACCTGACCTGCGCAACCTATCCTGCCTGCTGCGTTGCCGTGCCTACTCCTGCTCCGGCTAACCGGCGGAGCTGCTACTCGTCCCCGCGTCCTACCCTGGCCAGGCTAGATTATATTATTCTGTTGTACATAGTTACCTTTTAGGCTAATTTAGTTATATAAGTCCTGTCGTGCCCTCCTAATATTATTCCTCCCTACCTCTGCCTTTTCTTGTTTCCGTTTTCTCTTGTAAATATACCGTGTTAATTATCTAACTTGTTTTCTTTTAGCTTCCTCCTCTCTTTTTTTGTACGAAGCCTTCCGCTTCGCGACAGTTTGTCAATTCATTTGTAGGGAATAGCGTAAGGTTTTACAATAAAATACCTGCCCAACTCTTAATTATGACGGATACACAATTTAAACAACAAATTTAAACAAAATTAATTACTAAAGCCAGAGATTTAAATCTCTGGCTAAAGCATTATTATAGAGTACAAGACATCGTCGAAGACAAACATCCTTGGCAATGAATGCTACATGTTAATGCAGTAGTCTATTTTTTATTTGTATCAAGTTTCAAACTTATGTTCATTTCTGTTTTTATGACGTCAATAAGTGCTTTTAAAGCCCACATTGATAAAAATGTGACTAATGAGTAATGACTAATGAGCGAGGGGCTCGCTCGAGCATTAGGGTGATTAGGCCTTATTCAACCAAATAAAATGTATATCAAATATTAGGGTCTACAGCCTTTTTCAGCTATGAAAAAATCGTACTTTAAGCCAACGCGACCAAAAGATATCACCGTTTATGTCGCATATATTTGCAAATTTTACGATTTCACAATCGAATCAGAATCTATAGGGTACTTTCCATTGTCCTAATGAAGTTTGGCAAGAAGCAAGGTATTATAGTGCACGTTAAGCAAAAAAAAAAAATCGAAAAACGGAAAATATGCACGTACGGAATCTCCGATGCGCGGTTCCAGCTCGCACTTGCTTGACCGACTTTTCTCTCTTTCTCTTATGTCTATTTGGCGTGTTACAGTGTAATTCTGTGCATGCATAATATGCCAAACGAATGTTTTTTCTCTCATTAACTAAATGTTTGTCTCTCTCCCTAGGGTGTGCTCCGAGAGCTGGAGCAGAAGAAGCCGCAGCTGGACGAGCTGCTGCACACGGCCGAGAGCCTCAAGGGCACCGAGAACCGGCAGCAGCTGCACGGCAAAGGTAGGCCTAGGCTATGCTCATCCTTGTAGGAGGACATGTTTTTATGAATCTATTCTAAACTCTCAATTCTGTACAAACAATTTTCAGCTTCTGCGTAATTTAATTAACGCGTTGTCTAGATAAGTAACACCCAGTTTCCGAAAGGCTGTTCAGCGATAAAATTAACTAACAAGCTGTAAATCTAATGTTAACTATGAATTGAGTTGCTGAAAGCTAAATCAACTTATCACTGTGTTAGTTGACACAGCTGTCAAATTTATTTCAAAATTATTAAGGAAAGACCCATTTTGGGTTTTCAAAATACATATGAATAAAACGAAATATATGATTTCAGCGATGTGACCGTGTCAAAAAATATTTCTCACGAGAAATCAAATTATTAAAGATAAGTAAATTTTGTCTAACCAACGTTTCGGAAACTCAAATTGATTTGACACTGCTGTTAAGATGACATGGATGTTAGTTGAACACTATTTTGATCAGCCTTTCAGAAACTGGGGGTAAGTTATGCAGTTGTTAAATTCCTTAACCCGTACCAGTACCCTATAAGGGCACAGGAACATCAGTAAGATAAATTAAAATTTACATTACAAAATTACAAAAGGCAAACATAAAATAATGGGTGTGAGCAACATTAATAACTTAAAATTACACTACAAAATTATAAAAAAAGTTTAATGTATAAAAGTCACAAGTTCACAAACAAGTCAAAATTAAGTTATAATGTCAATTTAGGTATGTTAACCTATATGATAAATGTTATTTTCTCGAAATTATTTCTGAAAATATCAGCCAGTCGAAAGCACGCCGAGCTTAAACTAACTAATAGTATAACTAACTAATACGAGTAGTATTGCAAAGATTTTACGTGTCCTACGCAACAATCTTCCAGCATATACCTACCTACATACTAATATGGAACAACTGTAATTGACACAGATACATTCATTAGGTTTTAATTACGGCTGATGGAAACATCAAACATCTAGATTGGTGGAATACCGGGACAATCGTACCAATGTATATAGCGATCGACGTCTATTTGTTGGGAATTGGGATTAATGTTGTTTACATCGATTCACGAGCGAGCCGTTTTAAAATTATTACGCCTTTCGTAATTAATACCTTTCCGAAGCATTTGTTTGAGTGCTTAGGGCCGCCCGGGACGATTCTCTGGCGTATTTGTCGTTATTCCCATAAATGTTGCCCTGCAGCATCCAAATAAGCAGGTTCTCGAAAATTGTAACTCATTTTTCACGAAAAAAAGGTTTTTTTGATCAGATCAGTAGATTTTGAGTTTATTCGTTACAAACAAAAATACATTTATTTTCTCTTTACAATATTAGTATAGATTTTACGAAAGAGAAATACAAGATTTTCATGAAGAGAAATGATTATTTTGTATTTCAGACTTCATACATCTGGCATATTTTTAAAAACTTATTACCTATAGTCGGTGTGGTTCTTGTAAGATTCACGACTCTGCAAGCACACGATGACCATAGGATTCGTCGCCAATTTTTGATAAAATAATAATTAAGTTACATTATCCAGTAATTTTACTGGTTATCTTACCCCTCAAACAGGAACACAGCAATGCAAGAACCGCTACTTGGGGGTAGAAATAGGTAAGATGGAGGTATTTGCGCAAACGACTCTGTCAAACTTTGACCTCATTTTATCCTATCATCACATCAAATTTATTTATTTACTAACAAAAAAATAAAATTACCTCTCCGCCCACAAAGAAAGAAAGAATGAAAGAAAGAAAAGTTATTTATTCTGGCCACACAATAAATTAAAGCATCATATTAGAAATACACATAAAGAATAATGTGGTGTAAATATTATGCGAGGCCAAAAAAGGTCCGAGCCTCAGCATATGTTTCCGCTACAAATAAGTGCAGCGAAGGCGCTGGTATTCTGGCAGGGCCTTGTAAAGAAAGACCCAAGAGATGCCAAACTACTTCAAAATCTTGAAAATTAATTTAAAAAAAGAATGATTAAAGATCTGGCACAAAGGAAGTTATTACCTTCGATTCGATAAATAAATTACGCGCCATTATTATGTAATGTCCACTTTGACGGCCCGCTCATCAGCTCCGCTATCTAAAGAACTATGACGCTCAAAGCTCCCGGAATAAATTGATTCCCACCCCCGGGAATAACAGCTCTGCCGGTAAATTACTCGCATTAAACCACTCGCGAGCTAATCTCGACTAAACCCACTGAGCTATAAAGACGTTTTTTCCTCACTATCGCCCCGTATCACCTAGTTAGACTTCAATGAATACTGAACTTCAACGCTAGGTGTTAGATGCGAGATTGTCGTGCTCCGAATTGTGCATTCGCTTTGGAGCGCAGTTTTTTTTGTCTCCCGCGGGACTCCGAAGCTCGGGTACGAAAGGAGATGTTCTTGAACCTTAGTTATTTGCATGGTTTTGCTTAAGTTATGTCAGGGAAAGCGAAGTGGTTGGGATTACTTAAGGATTGATGTAAATGTTTTTTGTGATTCTAAAAAATATTTTACAAAAAATAAAAATCGATGATCTTCTAGAAAGTCTTAAAACGATGATCTCCTAGAAAGTCTTAAAATTTGGCAACGACTTCAATATAGAAGTGTGATGTTGTCTGTACCTATTCTTATATTTATTTTTGACTTTTCAGTGTTTTTGAAGTCGGTTTTTATTTTTTGTAATATATTTTTAATTTTTTTTTAGTGAATGAATTTTTTTTTGTGAATAGTACTAGCTCACCTTCCACCAGGTCTAAGGTTGGGTCAGGTCAGGTCAAGTCCAAAAGTTAACAATCCTTCATCATCAGCTCGGTTCATTACTACCAGACGCAAATACGTGAAAGCTTCGGAAAAAGCACAAAACACGTTGGACATACCTATAAAATTTAAGGGTTTCCCTCGATATTTATAGGATTCATAGGATTTATAGGATTTATAGGATTAGGTGACCTAGGGACTACTCCAGGAGTATACTCTATCGAATACAAAAAGAATTTTGAAAGTCGGTCCACAATTGACGGCGTAATCGCGTAACACATCTTTCTTCTTTTTTGTACATCTTCTTTTTTGAAGGCGGTTAATAAGAGAATATCGAATCTTAGTCTGGGTTCTAACCTCATTTAATTTTCTTTTAATTAAGTTAATACCAGCTCACTAAAGCAGTTTTAAAGAATACAAATACGATACGTGATCATTATTTTATATTGTCTATTCCCCAATTCCTCATCCAAAAAGAACCCTTTCGTCATCAGCTCACTATTCATGAGACAAAGTCTACCAGACGCAAATACCTCAATAGCTTTAGATAAAATGTGAAAAAAATTTGGTGTTTTGAGACAACAAAAATGTGAGATCCCATCATCAGATGGCAATGGGACCACTTCAGGAGTATACTTTATTCAGGAGTACCTATACCCTATCAAATACAAAAGAATTTTGAAAATCATTGTGTGCAACGAAAAACATATGCGTGAAATTAAGAAACTTCTCCTTTTTTTACAAACTTTCACCTGTCCCGGTGTCTGTAACCTTAAAAGTTAAACTTGACATACTTGCCCGTTTCCGATTGAGCTGAAATTTTGCATGCATATGTATATCGCGTGACAATGCAATATCATGGTGATATTGAGCTGATCTAATGCTGGAGCTGGAAGGTGGCCGAAGGAACCCCGCAATTAACGACACAACCCAGGCTCGTTTGATTCGTATTGACGAGTACTAAAAACTTGTACCTATTTAAAAAAAGTATATCTTGTTTGAATTCTGTTAAAAACAAGAAGGCGCAATGCTATTAAAACAATTATTTAATTTCAATTTTTCAAAGAAAAGCTAGGTGGACGTTTTAAAAACAAATGAGAAGGTATACTATTATTTTATATAGTTTGGTAACGTCCATATTGGTTTGTCTCGCCTGCGTAGTGCACTCCTAGCGCGCACGTTACCTAGGAAACATACATATTAATTCCAATTAAAGCGACCATGGCTAGCTGCGTTCTGGCCGTGTGGAATGCTTTGGTCATTTATACCATTTAGGAATGACTCTAGATCTCGTTAGAGCGGACTGGGGCTGTATCTACTATAGATAGATATGTTGATCACAAATGAAACTGCCTTTTGTGTTCAGGTGGATGAACTTTGAGCCGCTTGGTTCAGATCTCACAGAGAGACTCGTGACGAATTTTACCAACTTCACCGCATGCCACCTAAGTAACCTAAGCAACGATGCTTAGGTTACTTAGGTGGCATGCTGTCACATTCTTTTCATTAAATACAAAAAATGATAATTTGCATACATTTATTTAAACAAACAACACATAACAAGTATACATTTACACAATTGCTTCTTATAATTTCTATAGACAAAAAATTACATGCTGCAGTTTAAGACGATTGTGAAGCTGCAAATTTTCACACAAAAAGCGATAACGCTTTTCTCCATCTTCACATAGTCCAATTTTCATAATTTTTGGAAATGTTGTAGATATAATGAAGATCTAGGTTTGTTGATTTTGAAGTAATATTCCTCAGAATATAAATTATTAGCATCTAAATATCTATATTTTAAACTTAAAAACTATACACTTAATAACTCGAGCATTTTTATATTTTTTTTGACTAAATTATACTGAATTACAAAAAAGCAAAACGTACAAACATAGCATAAGGTGTACTAGATCTAATGAGATAAAAAGTATCTTATTTCGTAAAGGTAAAGGTGGGTAAAACCGTTATCGCCCGAAACAATATTTAAATAAGAAATGCAGGCACTTGCCTCGGACTTTCAACACTAAGCGGTGTGCAACAAACTGCATTTTTGAATGTGCATAGTCGAGCCATGAATTGGCACTTCACACTCACAGTCCTTTTAAAAGGGACTCGACTCAGTATTAATGCCCTAATGAGTACAAGGCAACACTTATTTCCAGCCAAATCCATAATTTTACCTTCGCCAGGCAAACCGGAGACAGTAAGAGAGAATAACTAATGTATGTGATACTCACTAAAATACCAACTAATCAAGTGCTGTAGCAATGTCCGCCATCATATTAAATTAACCATTATACCTAACTTTTGCTTTTCCAATGAAATTAACTTTAGTTTTCTTTTAAAATTAGTCTTATTTGACAATATTCGTAAAGATGGTGGAATATTATTCCAACATCTTGTGGCTGGCGAGATAGCTGAAACTGCAAGTGAACGCAGCTGTTCTATGCCGATACAATGCCAGTAAGATGCGTCTAGGCCTACAATTATAATTATTCCGGAATCGTAAAAAATAGCATAGCATACTTCTTAGGAGTTTCCTAAGCAAAGACACGTTGCTGAAATTGCTCATTGTTATAGAAAATAATGGGGGGGGGGGGGGGGGGGTATACGAGGGACATAGTCGTTTGTCGTATCAGCCGACGCCGTGGGTAGTGCAATAAAAAAAGGTAATTACAGCTAGTTGCAATCTCGGCGTTTACCAAGTTGCAAGGAGATGCTATGAAATATTCCGAGTGTGATGCAAATTGCTCTCGACGTCGGACATTATGTCAGCTAATTATATATTATGTTGATTTGCTGCTCGACAATGTCTCGCGACGCGATGCCTACGCTCTTAGCATCTCACACAATTTCGCGTTGTTAGCGAATCTTATAGTGTTTTCACACTGCACGTACCTACTAGAGTTAACGTTCGAAAATGGATTTAATTGGTTCTATATAACATTGTATCAGTAATCAATACTGATACAATTTTACATAGAACTCTTGGACATTAATGGTAATTTACCATTAATATTTTTTTAAAGTGGGCAAATTAAGTAACCCACCTCATGGTAGTGGCTACAGCAGTCACCTATTATAGTACACGTGGATTCTGTAACATTCGCAAATATGCAACCACTACAAAGAGCAGTGTACGTTGCCAACTTGTGACAAGATGTTACTAACTTGTGGTAAAGATGCCTGAAAACACGGCGATTCCCCTTTTTACTAAAATAATCAATTACCTACCAACTAACCTAAAAAAATAAAAAAATGATGAATTAATATAAAGAAAAAAAAAATCGTCTGGGGTGGGATATGAACCCGCGTCTAAAATTATTTTATTGGCGTACCTACATAACAATATTTATTCATATCTAAATCGCCTATACAAATAACATGATAGAATACTATCTATCAAAATTTCTATCAACCTCTTGCCACAAATATTCAGCGATGACATTGGATGCGTTTGCGGCCGTGATAAAGCAGAAATTTACTGGTTTTATAGACTATTCATTGCTGATTCACTCGCGATTAACATCAGAAACTTCGGACAGGGACACAGCAATGCAAGCTCTGTTGTCTAGCACCAGAAAAAGGTAGGACAGGTACCCGCGCTGGTGACAGAGTCTCCCTCAGGTTTTTATGACAAGGTTATATAACCAACAAATCATATAGAGACACACCATGTTAAAATAATTTCAATGACCATATTGAAATTAATTGTTGTGTGAATGCACCATTACAATCCTCCGTAGCGTGTTACTACGACGTAGCCGTAGCGTAGCTTCTACAAGCGTGCGGGCGCGGGGGTTGCACTTTATGTCTGCTGTGTCGGTCGGCGAAGCGTAGTGATGCATGTCGGCTTTGTAAAGTTCATATCGGCATAGTTTAGTTTACTTGTTTTAGTTTGAGACTTTTTTGGTTACATTAGTTATTTTTTATAGTATTTAATCATTGATATACAACCAAACGTAGATAGAGCGCTTCATACAAAAACGTGCTTGAAATCTGTCACCTAATCGACTATACATTTGTAGTCGCTGATATATACTTGAATATGCACGCCCGAATGAAAATTACCATAAAGAGAGTACCGTATATTCAACCTTATTCTGCATTATTACGACAACTATTTTAAGTACAACCGTGGGAAGTTACATCATTTCATACCTAGCCACAGAGCAAACGACTTTTAGTAATTGCTACAAGAAAATATCAACTTTATACTCTCAAAAATAATGCTTGAAATTGCTTATCGCGTTGTCGCTCCAACGCATGAATGAGATAGCACATCGTAATACGATGCCCGTGCGA
Source organism: Schoenobius gigantellus (assembly GCA_963935595.1). NCBI lineage: Eukaryota > Metazoa > Arthropoda > Insecta > Lepidoptera > Crambidae > Schoenobius > Schoenobius gigantellus. Next base: position 30,092,629 of record OZ012560.1, on the reverse strand, counting down.
GCGAGACGATTGTGATGTACTGACACTGACGCGAAGCGACATGTTTATGATTAAAATAATTGTTTTTTAATGATTTTTACGTATAAATCGAATATTTGAATACATGATAAGATGTGTAATGAGTTTACTCACGCAAAATATGAAATCCCGTCTTTTTTCTGCCGTTTCTGGCTATTGTTACCACAATTTTTGAATGCGCACTTCAGCATGTTTACGTGCCGACAGCTAATCACTCACTATGGAAAGGAACTGCACGAGTCGCGATTGAGCAGTTCTTCACCGGCCGACTTTTCGATCGTTCATGCGTTATCTACGTTTGGTAGTAAATCAATGTATTTAATAGAGAAAAAAGTACTTTATGATTATGTACAGTACAGGTTACAAAATGCAGTATTTACATTTTTTACATTTGAACTATGAAACTTGCCAATAATAAGTATATATTGTCATTTGTGTTTTTGTCCAAATGCGTCGAATCTGTCTCAGTCATTCAGTGTAGTTTGACTTGCTGTCGTTTTTATGTATTAAGTACATAAAATGATTGTTTCAAACTTATCCACGCCTTCATATTATAAATAATTTGAAACCAAGGCGAAATTTAAGAATAATTTTCACTTAAACATGTAGAAAATAAGGTTCAAAATAAGAAATAGCATTTGAGTGACAGACGGTCGTCACGGCTACTGACTTTTCGTACTAGTTACGTAAAATCATTAGCGCCCTGCCTCTATATCGTATTTCCGTGGTCATGGGGGGTCTAGGGGGGCTGCACTCAAACCACTGTATTATGAGGTCAGTGCAAAATGCTTTCTTCCATTTCATAAGGGACAAATATTGTATTGGACGCCAAAGATTCTTCAAATTCTATGCAAGGATATAAGAATAAATAACACAATCGAAAAATTTACTACGAAAACGTGGAATAATCTGACTATATCGATAAATAGTGCAGCGCTCCCAGACGCGTAAACATTAGCAGTGTCCGCGCGAGTCACAACCATTGCTTATTACTTCTTCGACTATACCTGAAGTTGACGTCGTCGCAAACTGAGCCTTATCACAAAGCGGATAAGTAACAAAATCCCTCTACTACACTGCAGTTGACGTAAAGTTAAGAGCCCAGTGAAGTTGGTCCCCAATTGTATTTTTAGAAGCAACTTCGGTTTGAATTAACTCGTGCAAACAGACGGTCAGTGGTGTGTAAATACGAATACGGCCCTTCCCGTTACTTTGGGGCGCGATGTTGTCACGATAGCTTTCTTCTTGACGGTCAATGCGCATCCAACGCTGTTTTTTAAGATGACATTCGTGACGGCCTTATGTTGTCTCCGCAATGGTTGTGTTTGTAAGCGGTCGTGTGAATTTAGAGTTATACAATGGAGGGGTGGATTCGTAAGTACGATGTGGACGGTACACATAAGGGCGTTTATTTAACGTTTTTTCGTGTGCTATGGAAAAAAGAACATGTCGTTTTGAGATATTAGAAAAGAAAATGTTATGTTGCAAGATATAAGACGACATGAAATTACTTTGATAACCGCAAAAAAACTATGGATTACTGTTAACAGACTTTTCAATGAAGTTAGCCGCCCGGCAGCCGCCGCCCGCCCTGCATGTTCAAAGTTCCGTTTTGATTTGAACGTAATTAAATAAACAATAATGGATGTTCCGGTGCCGCGTCTGTAATTACACCAATTTATTATAATCATGGAATCCGTAATGTTTACGTCGAATGCGTTAACGTTCGGGGTCTTTGGCGGGTTTTCACCTTTCGCAACTAAGTATCCCATTCCGGAATACTACTGACATTATTATGAGGTATTGTTTCATGAAAACAAACAATTTTTATTTGTTTTGCAATACTTTTTTTACGCAAGTGGGTTCAGGGGTAGAAAGAAAACTATTCGTACATCGTAAGTAACGTCTTGGACACTTCACGGGTGCGGCGTGGGTTTACGAGTATCTTCTTGCAGATACATAATGTCACTGCACAGTTACTTTTGAACTTACACTTGTTCACTACAATTTCTTACACTTTCTACTTCACTACTTCCTTCCTTTTAACTTTACATCTTTCTTCTTCTTCTCTTACTTTCCTCGAACTTTCCCTTAACTGTGAACTGAACTTACTCTGCTTGGTTGGTTCCTTCTCTTATACTCTTGATGATTTTCTGGACTCCAAGACAAAAGCCGAAATTAATTTCGGTCAAAAGACAAAACATACAGAAGACGAAGACAGCTGACGCCTTGCAAGGGGAGCATAAGGCGCATTTTGGGAAATTGGCCTGTCAGCAGGAGGAGCTAGTATTGGCTCTTGAAAAAGGCCAAAAAACATACTACACGCAACTTCGGAGTTCAGTTAGGAGCAAGTTCGATGAAAGGAAAAGAAGAAAAAGAAAGAAAAACAAAGAAAAAGTGAAGTTAAAAGTGGAAGACAGTGCAGTGAACAAATATTAAACTAAAGTGACTCTGCAAGAAAAGCAACAATCTGCAAGAAGACCAGATCCCTCGTCGCCCTCATTAAGTGACTCCAGAGATAGAATGAATGTTACTTTCAACGAATATGAGTGGATTTAACCCAATCTATACCCTCTTTAAAAAAAAGTGAACATTAGGTACGTGGTTCCAACGCCGAACCTCTGTCACTTTAGCCAATTTGGATATTGCGCAATGAGTCATTGCTTTGCTTACGTGGACTTTCGAAATTCAGAATCTTTGATTAAAATTGTGTACCGTGGACTGTCAATTGCTAGCGGCTGGCTTGAATATTTCAAGTTTTTTTGAAGGTTGCCTAATTAATAGACAGCAAGACCGGCTTGCCCTGTTAACGCACGAGGAAGACGGAAGGACCGGTCCAGTCCCGGCGTAACCTTCGTCGTGTAGTCACAAATCAGCGGCGGCATTATCGCGCAAGGAAACTTGATCGTTAACCTATATCGCGGCCGCCCGCCCCACGCCAGTCGCCGCCCGCCCTCGCGCCGCGCCGCTCGCGTCCCGCGCACCGCGCCGGCTCCACTCCCGAGGCCTATAACTCACATATCAACGCTTCTAGTGCTAAGGTGTCGCAACTAGTGCCAAGTGTAGCGAGCTTAGAGCGAGCCAATAGAATCGCCTTAAGCAATATTATCGTTTTTTCTACGTTTTCTTATTGTTTTTGTCACTTGATCAATATGTTTGAATGTGTCGGTGTTTATGCAGTGTTGTGGCCCAGGAGAAGTATCATTCAAATTGAAACTTCAAATGCAATCAAACAGGTGACACTAACTTGTTGCTCTGACTAAAAGTCATCATTTACAGTAAACAGAGTTGGGAATGTTCTACCACGAATTATAATGCATCACTTATGTGTGCCTTACATATGCAAAATATTAAGGTTTATTAATATAAATAATAAATTAAAGGGAGGGAGTCTCGTATTTTATCTGCGTTCGCAAGGAGTCAGATAGCGCTCTTACATTCATTAGGGAGCTTGTGGAAAAGTCTTCGTGAGAGATTAATGTGTATTGGCGCTTGGAGCTGGTACTGAGTTGAGTTTAGAGTTACATTGAGTTGTAGTTGTTGACCTACGTGAGCTACCTAGTTACGATTATCTATCTTTATTGCCACGTGACAAATAACGTAGATTTCACTCACCAACAGAAAATTATTTATTATTTTAATATGATACGTTCCTTGTAGAAATTCATGTAGTAAAACAAGGAACTTCTTTACACTATGAATGTCTCAATTTCGTATTTGAGTTAATATGAAAAGATGATTCTTTTGATTCAGTTGAGCATGCTGAAATTAAAAAATAAATAATTTTTAGGTTTTAAAACTTTACGTTTGAATCAATGGAGATAATTGATATTTTATTATATATTGAACATATTAATTTACTTGAAATGTCTTAGTCATTAATATTAATAACATTGAAAAGAAAGCAAGCGGCGCCACGTGTGTTTGTTAGTTAGCAAAAAACCGTTTGATTTTGAAAGCATCAAACTCAAAAACATAATTATCACGAAAATCTTGATTATCTATCACATCTCTACGTTTTTCGCACAAATAATTCACCCTGGCTTAAGATGGGGATACCCATCTCGTTGAAAACTGCAGCGTCAATTTAATGTTTCGATTCTGCGTGAGTGAAATCAAAATTAATATAGTCTTTGTTCAAAATAATATGACTTGGTGAAATGCTCTTTTGAATTGTCTAAAAACGTTTTTTACCTACCACCTATTTAGTTCGTATTTAGGATGATTTGAAGAACGGGAGCAAACAATTTATCAGCTTCATCAGAAGTTCGATATCACTACTAAAAAATGCGAAACAAGTATGTTTGTTTGTTGTGCTTTCACTCCTAACCAGCTCAACCAATTTTGATAAAATCTGGTATAGAGATATAACTTAAGCCCTGAGGAAAGACATATGCTACTTTTTCTCTCGAATTTTAATAAATTCCCTAGGGAATGGGTGATAAAATAAAACTAGCGATATAATTGATTACTACGCTGACGTGCTCGCGCCGAGCTCACCACAGCTAGTTTACAAGAAAATATGTCATTAATCATTATCACGCACAATAAAATTTGTTTTTTTTTTTAATTTTTAGGTCTTTATTTAACATACGTCATACAGCCTATAATTGTACACATTAAAACTGAACTAAGTCTAAATTAAAAACTAAATAAAAAATAAACTAAAAGTAAATTAAACCTAAGAAAACAAGAGCTATACAAAATTCTAAACTTATCTATAATATTTGTTAATATAGAATACAATAATATTTCTTTACATTGTAACGAGTAATATCGACCGATCCGCACTGGGACAGTGTGTATGTCTAAAGCTTAAACACTCCAACTTAGGGTAGGCTCGAGCCTACCCCTCGGTGGGTCATATTTGAGCTGTGGTGGTGGTTAACACTAAGCAGTAAGGTGGATTTATTGGAGGGACACTATTAGTTTCTCAGTACTCTTGTAAACGCTAGTGACGTTTGTTACAAGCGTCCATAGACTACGGTAACAGCTTAACGTTATGTACGCCATATACCGGTTGTAACGAAATACCGAAATAATATTTAAGGTTGTTGATTAACAAAAAAAATGTTTTATGACTATTCTTTGTATTTTTATTATATGCCTACTTTCGATTTAATACGCTTAACAGTTAAGCATATTAAATCGAAAGTAGGCATATAATAAAAATACAAAGAATAGTCATAAAACATTTTTTTGTAAATCAACAACCTTAAAATATTATTTCGGTATTCCGTTAGACCCGGTATATTTCTTTCATCCTGTAGTATAAAAATACTAACTTGAAAGTACCTACCCCTCAAGATAGGGTAGCCGGTACACGTGTCGGCGACGTCACGCGAGCCGATACCATCGGCACAGCACATAATGGCTCAACCAATTAGAATCCATTAAAATTATTATGGTGTTTTATTAGATGTAGTTCGATTTGCGCTCGGTATATTAAGTTTGATGTGCACAGATTTTTCCAGTTATCATTGCCGATGTGGTATGTTCATTTTTAGCCGATTTCATAAATGGAGGTGGTTCTATTTTCACCTATCAATATCCGCTTAAACATGGAATACGGATCCGACTTGAAAACGTGTTGCTACTCAAATCACAATATTGTCATACTCAATATCAGTTCACGTACGGATCCAATTTGGAAACGTGTTGCAACTCAAGAGTAGGTACGCTAAATCACAATATCAATAAATATATTTGCGTGGATCTTAATTGCACTAATCTCAGTGTCGTTTAATTTACTCGAGATCCGCTCGAAATGGAATACCGATCCAATTTGACGTGTTTTACAACTAAAGAATATGCAACATCACAATATCAATGAAATTCTTTGCGTGAACCCTCAGTGAACTGATATCAGTGATATTAATTATAGATCCGCTCAAAATAAAATACGGATCCAAATTGGCGTTATTGCATCTCAAGTGTAAAACATTAATGTATCCCATGAATAATATTCTTCATAGTTAACCAAGAAGACTGTGAAGTGCAGTGCCAATTCATGGCTCGAGTATGCACTTTCAAAAATGCAGTTTGTTGCACACCGCTTAGAGTTGAATGTCCGAAGCACGTGCCTGCATTTCTTATTGAAGTATTGTTTCGGGCGATAACTATTTTACCCCACTAAACCTTTACGAAATTAGACACTTTTGGTCTCATTAGATTTGGTATACCTTAATCTATGTTTGTACGTTTTGCTTTTTTTGTAATTCAGAATAACTTAGTAAAAAAGATAAAAATGCTCGAGGTAGTTTCAAGTTTAAAATATGGCTATTTAAATGCTAATAATTTATATTCTGAGCAATATTACTTTAAAATCAAAACGTACAAACCCAGATCTTCGTTACATCTACAACATTTCCAAAAATTATGAAAATTGGACTATGTAAAAAGGGGGAAAAGCGTTATCGCTTTTTGTATGAAAATTTACAGCTTCACAATCCTCTTAAAAAATGAAGGCGACAACTTGAACTAAATAATATAAGAATAATAAGGCGGCGATTGAAACCGCGAGACCTACTCTACTTACTAAGATCAAGAATTAAGTAATGATCAAGAATTAAATCGTTTCCTAGAATAATATGGTAATCACAACATTAATGTCGCTCGATCGGATTTGGCTTCCAGAGTAAAGTTGCGGATCATTACGGAAATATAAACCCTGTGCCCTATCACTCTTGAGTTTCATATCACAATATAACAACAAATCCATCTTCTTTTCCTTACGTATATCACAACACATCAAAGTGCGCTGAACGCGGTAACTAAGATAACGAAGTAAATAAGATTAAGATGATAGGATAAGATTTCCTTTTGCCTTCTCCCCATTAGCTATTAAATTATATTCGGCAGAATTCCATCTGCACATTCAATACATAGGATGTTGGATCACGTAAATAAAACGGGATATATTTATTGGCTTTGTAAATACATTGCTGGTATTGTATAGAATGGTCGCTAGAAACATGCCGCGGCCCGCCGTGGAGTTGATCAAAGATAAGCCGGCAGATGCCTTCCGCTCCGGTTTTACGTAATTTTCTTTTTCACGGGGCTGTTGACTAGTGCAAGCGATAATATCCTTACTTACTTATGTTATAAACGCGAAAGTATGTAAGTATGGATGTATGTTTGTTACACTTTCACGCAAAAACTAATGAATGGATTTGAATGAAATTTTGTAGGTAGACGGATTACGACAGGGACTAACATATCGGCTACCTACTTATTATCCCGGTAAAGTAAATAGTTCCCGCGAGAAAGTAGATTTACAGGATTTTCTTTGAACTTTTAAGGCGAAACATAATTCGCGGGCACAGCTGGTTAGTGCATGTTTTCAGAATTTGCACTCCTAATCTATATTATTTTATTATATATTTCCGGAAGTAATGAATTCTACGGTGTCTTAATTTCCTAAGACCTTATAGGTTTATGAAGGCAACTTATTAATTCTGTTGTTATATGTATAGTAAGCGCCTTCGGATTCAAAAGAAACAGAGTCCCAATACAGAAAAAAAATCCAGTCCCAGTAAGTTTATTAATGAAATATTACATAATTTTTACCAACGAATTATAAAGGCCAATATTAAAATACATACGAGTAACAAGGCAGCAACCTGTTAATAATAACGTCGTCATGAATTCACTCCACGGTTTTTTTGTAGAAAACGGTCTCATAATTTAATTAAGGTACCTATTATTAATCAAAACATGGCATTCGCCAGCGGCATAGCGTGCTGAAACACATAATAAATAAGAGTACTAAAGTAGCTGAAGGTACTAAGTGTTTCATTGTTGAAATGTGACATTTCATCATTATCGATCTATACTTGCCCACTTAGACCTCTCCACGTGCTACCCACTTCCAGAGCTTACCAGTTATCTGGCGAAGACGTTCTATTTAGTCTCAAGTCCTACACTACATTTGATGATACGCGTTCCCCACTTAAATTTCGCGCTCGTTTCCTTCAACGTTTCTTAGTTCTGCGGTTAACGTGCCCATGGCCAGCTCACTGCCACTTGAAATTCAAATTCAAAAGAACTTTATTTCATAGGCCCTAGCGGGCACTTAAAATCGTCAATTTTACAAAATTAATAAAACATTTAAATATTCTACTAAAAAAACATAACCAGTGCGCTAGTGGCAAGGACATCCGCGGAGTTGATGCCGCGCACGCTAACATGAGAAGAACCGGGCAAGAAACTCATGTGCCAAAATACTTTTAAAATCGCCAAATGTCTTACAAATTGTAAATATTACAAAACTATTCAGAGAACGAGCAATTCATTTCTTTATACCGCCACGCTGCCTTTATCATTCAAAATATTTAACACTATAATAAGCTTTTTTGCATAACTGAGCTTTAATTAAACTTTTAAATTTATTTACTGGCAACTCGTGAGTGCACATTATATGGCAGCGTGTTGTACATTCGTATACAGTGACCTGCAAAGGAGTTTCTTATTTTATGGAGCCTCTACGTGGGCATTACTAGCTTGTCTTTATTTCTTAAATTCTAATTATGATAGTCACTATTTTTACTGAATCTTTATTCTTGTGTGCATACAGTAAGTTTTTAAAATCATATTGTAAATGTCATAGTATCAATTTCTTTGAATTTTTCTCTTAAAGACTCACGGAAGCCCATCCCATCAGTTTAATAATCCTATATTTATGTGGCATAGAAATAAAAAAACTACCAAATGCATAGAAGTTATTAAATACAGCTCTTCGCTCGCGTTGGACGACATATATTAAATCTGTTGATTCGCTCGCAGTTCCGAGTCGCGTCTGAAATATAATTCATTTGTGGAGTCACTCGCTGGGGCTTCGGCCCGGCACTGATGAAACGGAGCCCCGAGTCCTGCGGGATGTCTGGGAGCGGGTTGTATCTTTTTAAGCATTTATAGTCTCTTACGATTTGCGCGGTTTGTTCAAATGATATAACATAAAACTAGTGTCTCAACAAACATCTAAACAACAAACACAGCTTCTGGGAGATATTGAAAAAACAGCTCTTTGTGGGTGGAATTTTTAAAATTGTTTTCGTGATTATTTATACTTAAAAATCGTAAAGTTCAACTGTTTCGGCTGGGTTTTGATTGATATTATGGGGTTCGTCATTCACTCAGCATGCAATATCGTTGAGGCGTCACATCTTCGAAACTTGATTTCTTATATTATTTTGACGTCAATAAGTGATGTTAAGGTCTATATTGAATAACGTTTTTTTTTATTTTGACTATAGGCAGGCGTCTCCTTTAGTAGGGTTAAGTGACGCAAAAAAAATAAGCGGATGGATTTAAGTCGTAAGATGAAAGGTTCGGCTAATACTAACTTGATCTCGATCGATATGATTAACCTTGCTTTTATTTTAAGCACTCCATAGTCAATAAGGAACCGATATAGCTTCGCCATGTCCTCCTGTCTTTCTGTCCACGGCTTAGCTTAGAGAATCTTAGTAGTTGAAAGCTTTAATTTGGCATGGGTATACTAACTCTGTCAAGAAAGTACCGGGGAAAACTCAATAATACACAAAATGTTAGTTATTCGTTCAAATTTATTGTATCGCCTTCAAAATATGCTTCTTCAGAAACGATACACTTATGCCAACGAATAATCCAATCATCAAAACATTTTTTTAAACGCTTTTCCGGAATTGAGTTCAGTTCTCGACGCGAATTCTCCTTCATCTCTTTAAATAAAACCATGAAAGCCTCAATAATCATAGTATGGAACTGATGGCACCTAAAGTCGACGCCACCAATTCGGCGTTTCGCCGATTAATACTTTCAATTTTAATACCGACTAATGGTATTGTATTTACCTCTAATCCGGTCCGGTCTCCGTATGTAGCCGGTGGACTTCCTGAGCTAGCTCGAAGGAAGTCGCGGCTCCTGAAGGGCTGCTGTCAATCCACCGAACCACGACCGGAACATTTGGGCCTATTAGGCCACCACGACTCACTTAATTAACGGACCGATCACTCGCGACATTCGCGACGATAAAAATTTTGGCAAACACTCACAAGCGGACTTTTGCAACCACAATATTAGGTGTCCCGCGCAAAACACAATCAATTATAGATTTTCTCGAAAACGCGCCGCGTGGTAACCTATTTCAATGTCATTACAAATTCGACTCGACTGACATGTCACAGCGGTCGGCCGCCACAGGCCCTCACATGCACAGACTATATGCAGTGTTGCCACTCGCTCTTCCTCGAGTGTAAACAGGAAGCCTATATTGTACGTGGCGAGACTACGAGATAAAAGAATGCGTGTATATGTCAGCAATAAGTTCTACGATTTGAGACTGATCAGTCTAAAAATGGTGGTGCTAGTGAGGACAGAAAGTAAAGAAGTAAACTGTGACCAGACCGGGTCGAGGTGAATTAGCGTCATTGTCATAAAATTCTGTTCACTGTCAGTTTTACATTGTAACAATATACCATTTTGTTTTTATAACAAAATTGGCAAATTGTTATTTTGCAATTTAGAAGTAGGGAACGTTTGCTCAATGTGCTTTAGATCAATTTAAAATATAAACGAGCTAACGAGGTTTTTGCTTGTTACATAAACTAAATATTTTTGGCTCGATTACGAAAATCATATAATAAAATCGATGAATCAGCATCTAATAAAATTATATTTAAACGATTTGATTTACCACTAACAACGAATAAAAGATTTTATTGCACATATTTGAAAATAATCGTCAATTATTTACCTTACTGTCTCCGGATCTACTAATAAAATATCGATATGATTAAATAACCACACATTATTATATTAAAATTTCGTCTGATTATTTGGATTCAGGCCAGCTGAGACGCCCATAAATATGCATGGACTGGACACGTCATATTCCGTAAGGGATAATATCCGGGCCCCCGGATATTGCCACTATTTCATGCGGACATTTCGCACGAATATTTTGCATCGACACGCAAAGCGAAGCGGTGCATCATTTCCGTTCGAGCCATTAATCTGAATGTTCGATAATTAACTCGATTTTTACACGTGTGCTCTGATAAAGTTAAAATTTTATGTACTGGCAAGTATACGCTGTGATTGGTTAATATTTTGGATGGTTTATGTTTTTTATCGTTATCATTTCATTTCATATCTCGTACCAGGATTGTTTCATTGGTTGGTGATAGAGCTTTCGAGCCCGCCCTTTTTAACCGACTTAAAAAAGGAGGAGGTTCTCAATTCGATGCGTATGTTTTTTTTGTGTGTATGTTACGCGATTACGCTTCCAATTGTAGACCGATTTTCAAAATTGTTTTTGTATTCGGTAGAATTTACTTCAAGGGTGGTTCCATGGTCGCCAAAGTTAGGATCTGATGATGGGATCCCATAAAAATCGAGGGAAGCCCTTAAATTTTTAGGTGTGTCCTACGTGTTTTGTGTGGATGTTACCAATTTTATCTTAGCTTGTCGCGATAATAACATTACTAACATTGCTGTGTTCAAACTATTAGAAGTATAGCCAGTTAGGAATTCCAAATAAAGCTCGCTGCTTCCATCTTCAACGGTCAACCTTATCGCTACTAACCAGAGATAATGGCCAAGAATCAGACTCAGAATCATTTATTCATGATGGTTCATCATTTATTCGAGCAAGGAAAGGCTTCTCTGTTGAAATAAAAAAAAACGAAGACGAATAGTTGTTGGTGTAGGCTTTTATATTGAGTGTCTTTGCAGAGACTTTGCTTAGTCGGCTTTTACGACATTCACGAGAAGTATTACTCCAGATTCGTCGATGCAAGGATGACGTGTTTCACAGTTTTTACAGTGGTGAATTAAATAGGCAATCATTAACTTTGTGCAGTCAAACTGCACAAAGTATATGATTCTTAATATTATTAGTTACTGCCGTAAACTTAAAAAATAAATGTTAATATTTTTCCCATACAATAGACATGATTCAGCAATCACCACCTAATATCGAACAAGTTCAAAATGATCAAAATTCTCATTCTCTTTCAATCGGTTTTCTACACCATTGGCTATACAGTGTTTATCGATGTTCGATGTTCTCGAATAGGCACGTCACTGTTGTTTTGGCGGGCGCTGTCGGCGATCTGTCAAACATTGCGGTGTTTAATGCGCGCGCGCGTTCGCTATGCTCTAAAGTAGGCCATACACCATTCGAAAAGCAATCATAAGCAATTTTGTTTGGTGTTAAAAAATGACATTTTCCTTGGTATGACTAAATTCTAGTAAGACCCAAGGCGTAGCCCTTATAAAAACTTCGAATTCGTAGAATTTCGTAAATTTGCCTTGCTTGAATAAATGAATTGTACGTAAGAAAAATGGACAAATGAAACGCGGCATTCGCCCAGCAATGTTGGACTACGGAGAGCTCTAGAGTAGTATTGGATCCGATCAGTGAATCGTTGTGGATTGAGGGAACCTTTCCAATAAACCATTTCTGAATAAACCTGATTATCATTTAATTTCTGTTAGATCCCAGTATATCCAATCCTCTGACCTTCGCGCAGGTATTCGTAATGTTGAGTAGGGACTTAGAGAGTAGCCCTTCGAGCCGGATGCACCCGCGCAGCGAACACAATCGTATTTGGCAGGTTAATCTTGTTGTCTGATATGAACCGCTATCCGATCAGGGTGGTGATTTTGTAACTCATCGATTGATCGGCAATCGATGTCAAACTGGATGACTTGATAAAGAAAAGCGAAATTATGTTCTTTAGCCATAAGTATTGGTTGATTTATTCAACAAATATACTAAGATCACTCGACGATGACGTCACAGAATGTTAAACATACATATTAAAAAACAGTTTTAATCAAATCTATACGATGGCCGATTGCCGATGAGTTACAAAACCACACCAGATTTCGATTTGTCGATACTTTTTTACACATGTCATGTGTTGGAATAAATATTTTATCGCAATTACACCATTGCGAAGAAATACAAAATGTGTCTGGCGAGTATGATGTGGTGGTCTCAGCAATATGTTATGGATTATGGGTTGATATTATCAGTGACGAATTAATAGTTTTTCAAGTAAACAAATAATTTATTTTATTATTTTTTATTATCTTGATATTTCTTCGAGTATTGTATTATTTTGAATATTTAAATAAATATATGAATTTTGAATATTTGAATAAATATATGAAAAATATTTTAAAAAATATTTGAATTTTGATTAAATGATTATAAGGATGGATGTTTGTTTCTTTCTCACACAAAAATGTTTGCACAGATTTCGATAAAATTTGATAAAATCCTAGATTAACATATAAATTACTTTTTATCCTGAAATTGTCACGGGATCATTACGGATAAATATCAGGAAGATTACACAAAAATAAGACTAAAACGCAGATCTCTAGTGGTTGATGATCGGGAGGTCCCGTGGTTCGGTTCCCCGTGGGGGTAAAAAAAAATTCTGCTCGGTTTAGTTGGTGTTAGGGCTTTTGAGTCCGAGACAGAGGTAAGATAGCGAATTCCTCAGTTGTTAAGGAATCCAAGTGAAGCTCACTTCAACCTTCGGCCGTATCGTCACTTACCATCAGGTGAGATGAAGGCCAAGAGCTTCCCTGTCGTATGTAAAAAAACCAACATCGGGTAAAAGAATGCCGCTATTAGATTTTGACGTCAGCTCAGCACGCCTATTATGGATCTTTTATCGTATGTAATGGTATGACATGGTATAGATTCCACTTAGTTGTAGATTCAACTTTTTTATCATTGCTACTTGTATTTGCAGACATCTTGAGTAGGTATATTCAGGATGTATGCACATACAAGGTTAAATATGTTTCCTTTAAATTAGAATGTTTTGCTTTGTTTTGACGTCAATAAGTGCCTGTAAAGGCCTATGTTGAATAAAGATTTTTGAATTTGAAATTGAATTTTAAATTTTGAGATAAAGAAGTCACGAAATGCTTCATTTGGTATTACCGATCTCCAATTATATCGCGTCACTATAGCTTAATTTCAATGATGTCAACATGATACGAGTATAATGAACGAATTATCAAAAATCTGACCGAAAATCTTATTTTTCATTTTGAACTATGATATCATTTGAAAACCATGAGATCGGTAATAGGCCTGCAGGTCCGATTCTGGGCCTCAAGTCAGTACGATACGATCGCGATAGCGCAACTAACAGAACTCGACTCAACCGGTGTAAATTTGACTCATGTATGATGAGTTCGTTTGTGACTTCACTTCTCACGTACGAATTTATCGTATATGTGGCCAGTCAGACACTTTCTCTAGATTATTTATATTACTACTACCTTAACTAGCCAACCCTTCAGTGTTTGCTGAACGTGGAAGGGACCGCCGATGTCTATATTTGGGTTCTGCAAATAGATTGGTTTATGGGACGTGATCAAGCGAGTTCATGATCAGGCTAGCTAAGTAAAGCTGCGCACACACAAACCTACATTGTATGTATTTATTGAAAACTTACATGTGGGCGTCTGAAGATAACTGAACCAGGGTTGTTGCTTCTGCAGGTTCCACTGTATAAGCGGTAATAAACAAATTAAATAAATCATATCCTTCTATGAAATTATTTGAATTTTTTTTATTTATTAGAAACAAACAGTCGCATAAATTTGTTGTTACTACAAACAAAGTATTTTAAGTTGTAGACTTACAGTTTCCTTAACTAAAGTATTTTAAAAACTACATACACCTAATAAAAAAAATAAAAACAGAGTCTTAAATTATAATGGCTATAATAATTCACGAGGCAAAATTTCATTGTTTAATTAAATTCAAATTTATTATTTTGAATAAAAGACAAGCTACACTTAATTATTGTAGGAGGCATTATGAATTTGAAAATGGTTTATGGATTATTAATTTCGCGTCACACAATAATTAACTAGCGACCAACCAGTAATGTTGACAAAACAATCGAATGGGAACAAGTGACAATTTTTTATCACTCTGCCTATGATAGGTTAACACTCCACGCGACTTCAACGAAAACGTCATGACTAAAATATTACCATTACAAATCATTCATAGTTATTTGTTGCTGATATTTTTAAAAAAATCTGATAATCCGCGAATGCTCATGCTGATATTCCCAACAACCTGCCCCTTGATTGTGTAACAAAAAAATCTATCGCGAATCAATGTTTACAATCAAAGTCCATTCATCACTGTTTTTTATCAGACTGTCGACACGGAGTTTTGTATTGACGCCGCAATGAAGATAGCAAAGTTTGTTTAAGAGATGGATTTTTGCTAAAGAATTTCTATGTGCAAAGTATGAATAGACCAAAATAAGTTAATAAAACAAGAAAATTTATAAATTTTAGGTTTTTTTGACATCAAATGGTAGCGTTTACACAGCACGCGGTGTCGTACTAAAAAGTCCAACGAAGAGCATCGTCCGCTCAAGGGCGATCGCCCAACGTCGAGCGATGGTTTACGAAAGTAGCCCAGACGTGGAAAGACTGTGTAATAAACTAACTTGCCCGCGACTTCGTCCGCGTCGAAATCCCTTTTTATTGATTTCTTTTACAAATCCCCCCCCCCCCCCTTTTACACCCTAAAGGAATGATTTCGGGGATAAAAACTATTCTTTATCCTTCCCCACAACTCCATACCAAATTTCATCTAAATCAGTTCAGCGGTTATTGATTCCCCGTATAAACTTCCACCCCATAAATCAACAATACTTACGTGTATATGAACATGAGTCCACCGTGAAAGGTATATAATATATTGTAACATAATAGATAGTAAGCATACATTCCTAAAAATTTAGCTATGTATAGAATGTGACGCCATCGACGCACTTACACATACTGCCACATGATAAATAAAATATAGATTACATAATAGTATCTGTTGACTATGCTAAGCTAACCTTTTTATATAGAATTTGTATTTTTATATTTTTCTTATTCTATTTTTCTGTCATTATACGTTTTACAAGAGATAGCGAGCGTACGTTATTTGTAGCTTTTCCCAATTTCCTCAACAGTATCAATATGATACGTCCTGCTTAAACACAAGTATTTGCTAATGATTGATGTTTTAAGCCGCGGCGTGCCTGTCCGCCCGTCAGCTGTCACGGCCGCGTCAATGATAGGTCGGCTGACGTCCAATGAAAAATGGAGCGCGTGTGCCCTCCGCTTTACATTATCGTCATATTTAGTGACATAAATAATATATATATATTACCTATAACGCTCAATGTTTTCGCTAAGCTGGATAGCAATGGGCTTTACGAGGCTGACTGAAGTGGTGAAATGGGGTACAATTTGTTGTAAGGGTTATTAAATTACCATACCTATTTTTTTATTTTGCTGACGACAAGAAATCTTGATTCATAGACTGAATGCGTTATTGAGCATTGCAATAAAAATCGCAAGTAAAGTGCCACCATTGAATTTCATATCTTGTAAAAATAAAAAGAACTTTAACAAGGTTTATAAGTAAAATTTAAAATTTGGCCATTGTTGATCGTACGGTCGTACCTACATTCTTCTATGTTTCCTTTAGAGTAATCTTATTAATCCTTTTGATTCATTATAAAAAGTGCCCGATAAAAATAAGCCATACAATGTTCATTGTATTTTAAGAGAACGATATTATTTGTCATATCTTAGCGAACCCTAGCAGGTGTAACATGATTTTAACTGCGGGAAAAAGTGTACACAGAGTAGAATAAGATAAAAATAATAATAGGCGTACACACTATATACATATTAAAAAAAACAAATCTTCTGACATAAATAGAAGAATAAACTTATATTGTGCCTTCTTGTGTCGGAGGCCAAGGGCCAAGACTCAATTTGGGTCGCTGATTCGCTGGGCCAAATGAAGTACCAAAGTAAGTAATAAATAACACTTATGAAGATATTCCTTCAAAATTACGTAATAATACTTATTTATTGGTAGGCAGTGCTAATTATGCTAGAGCCGTTAATAGAATTAATTTACATAATGAATGATTTTTCTTCTTAATTTGTTTGTAAGGGCAGTTCTAAGCCCACTTGCTAATTATATTTGGCCAAAACACTTACACCGCTTAGTGTGTTGCGACAGTAAGAAGTGGGGTATCCTATTGATTTGTGACTGACGTAACTGTAATGCTCGTTTCCAAATGAGGTCGGGCTTTATCTGATGATAAATGATGATATGACACGACGATAAAAGCTCCCAAGCAAAGCTTTTGTGAATGAAGAAAAAAGAAGTTTAGAAAGTTGATATTTTAAACGACTTCACCAAAAGGAGGTTTCAATTCGATTGTATGTTATTTTTTTAATGGATGTTGCCTCATAACTCTGTCATTTATTAATCAATTTGAAAAATTATTTTTTGTTTGAGAGGGTATACTTCCCGTTTGGTTCCATTGTCATTAGAGTCAGGATCTGGTGATGGTATTCCAGATAATCAAAGAAAACCTTATTTATATTTGTTACCCCAAAATTCTGTCATTTATTAACCGATTTGGCATTTTCTTTATGTTTGAGAGGGTATACTTCCCTACTGGTCCCATGGTCACTAAAGTCTGGTGATGGGGTTCCAGGAAAATTTAAGGAAACCCTTAAATTTTATAAACACATTCAACGTGCTTTTTCAGAAGCCATTCAGGTATTTGCGTCTGGAAGTCATGAGCCGAGCTGATGATATAAGGATATTTGATATTTAGGAGTTGAATGTTAGTTTTTTTAAATACAATAGGTACGTATTGACCCTTAGTTATATTCTTTCAAGTTATTTATTCATTAAAAATATTTTTTTTTTGAGTTGGTATTTATTCATAAAATTTTTTTTATTTATTTTGTGGTTTGTTTATAATGGTCGAGGCCCGTGCCTTTTTCATTCACACTATCGACCAGATGCACCAAATTTACCTACGTTTTACGATTTCGTAAAAGTAACAATATAAATACGTAAGAATTACACCATAATCTAGTTTCAGTTGTAGTTTTATTTTATCCTTTACGTTTAAAAAGGTTAAATGTACGGCGCGATTCATATATTTAATAGTGAAACGCCCCATTTTTAGGTATTACGTTGTTACTTTTTACGAAATCGTATAACGTATAACTTGGTGCAACCGGCTGTTAGTCTATCAACTTTATGTTTTATTTTCATATCACAGATTTTTAACGTTTAGTCGCAATACTGCCGTATATATTTCTGTGTTTATGAATATATTTAGATTTACGACTACGTCTGAAGTTCAATAATAGAAAATAATAATAATAAACACAAGACGTAGGTAGCTCTGTGGCGCGGTGGCGTGTGCGCTCTGCTAACAATTACCAAAGCTGATCAATGTTGACGCGGTCAGGCCAGTGATGGGTGACCAAAAAAGGCGCATTAAACAGTGGCTCCTGCACCTGAGATGTCCGTATGATCTGTCATTGTCGCCACAAAATTGGATCAATTATTTGGTATAAAATGTCCGCCGTTAGAATTTATAACCTTTTTCAATAAACGACGAAAAACGTTACAAAAATTGTTTACATTGGAATTATTTATTCCAATATCCGACGTGAACTATCTTCAACCGGTTTGAACGAGATAAACAAGTTCCAAACATAAAGAAACTCCTTTGGATGTAAGAACTGTCGCGCGTTCCATATTTGCAGCTAGTATGGGACATGCGTATGTAAATAAGTGTACATGTGTATGAGATCGCGGACGGGCGGTAATGAGGCGCTTCGCAGTCGGAGCAGCTAGGCGGGCGCCATTCGCCACGTTGGGCGGGCGGATCACCGGGCACGTTGCCACTATGGCATTGGAAATTCGCTAGATATATTCTTCAAACTTGAACTGTAAGCGTAGCTAAGGTACGTGGAAGGATATGCATGGGAAGAATGTCAGTGCTGAGAAGATTTACCGGAGGGAGACTCTGTACCAGGGTCGCCTGGTTGGGTACCTTCGTCTTACCTATTTCTGCCGCAAAGCAAGTGCTTGCATTGCTGTGTTCCGAAGAATTTGAAGGGTAAGATATGGCAGTGAAATTACTGGGTACTGTGACTTTACATCTGATGTCACAAGTTGGCAACGTACACTGTGGTTCTTGTGGGGGTTGCAGATTTGCTGCGAATCTCACAAGAACCACATGTGATCACGCTATAGGTGACTGTTTTCACTTACCTTCAGGTGGGCAGTGTGCTAGTTTGCCAACTAGTTGTATAAAAAAAGATGGGAATGATGTTGCCGTGTAACTTCGAAGCTGCTGTTCTGTGTGTATTAAACTATCTATTTATTTGTATCAGTGAACCTTAGGTGATCCATGGTAGAGACGATCTGATGAAGAAAACGTTTGCGACCCCGCACAAGAGTGGAATAAGGTAGAGTGATAATGGTGAATGCTTTAGAGCACCATGCTGATTGACGGGGGTAGAAATGTTTTACATTATTTGTTAGCAAGCATAGACTTAACCAGAATAAGAGACTCCTTTCTAGAATCGTGTGTGATTATACCTCTATCTTGTTCTATCGCATATTTTCCGTCGCCAACCTAACGTTACTCGCATTAGTCCGAACGCACACGCCCGACTATCAGTGACTGATTTATAGACGGCGAAAAATGTACCTAAAAAAGAGACGGAAGGGACGTTGCCGAATCAAGAGTGAAGCATTTGAATGGCAGAACATTTGTGTCTTGCTCGTCGAGAAATGACGGCGGTTTGTCTTACCTGGTGCATCTGTGTGAGTGTAGGTCGTGTACAAACAAATGAAATTGTGGGGCCTTGCATCTTGCATGCTTCACATTTGTTTAATGCAATACTAAACTACGTCCGTATTTTTTGTAGGCTTGTACGAGTATGTGCTTGATAAGAAAGTGCGTGTCACTGCTCAGCGATGGATGTACCAAACACTTGTCAAATGCATTAAATCCATGATGTGCACTTCTCCCGATAGCCACCGACAAAGTGACAGATGTGTGTGTTGAGTGGGTCATAAGTGTCGGAATAAAAATTGGGCCGATTATCGGGACTACAAAAAGTCGGTCGTGTGCATTTACCGTTACTGTAGGCGCGTTCCAGATAAGCACGGATTTGCAACATTTTTAGCATCAACGCGTATTTCATTAAACATTTTTGCCAAGAAGAGTTAACATCAAACACCCTTGCTAATAGACGGTTTCTCTGATACCGCTTTTTGACAGATTTTAAATTGGACAATTGCACTGTTTTCATCAAAACGAGGCTAACATCAGATGTCAGCACCAGCAAAGTGCTGATGTTTATCTGAAACACAGCTTACCGAAGTCTGAAGTCTGCCTGTCTACTGTGCACAGTACATACAAAAAATAATAGAAGGTCTGTGTTAACTTGTTCAAATACATATATAAATTATTTTAATTTATGAGTTTTACAACTTTGCTTTATTTAAACGTTTAGTTTAAATAAAGCAAAGTTGTAAAACAAATTCACATCGTTACCTTGAAAATAGCGTCTCAATAATCCAATTAGGCGGGGACTGGTGTTAGACAAATGACGTCATTAGTGTATTGTAGGGAGATGTGCCAGTTTAACAAATCTCGCCTCAACGTCGCCTCTTTTAATTACTAAGGAGCCTGTGTTATGATGAATGTACTTAGATTCGTTTCAAAATTACAATGAAAAGCTTTAATTGTTACTTCAACTACTAAAAGATAGCCGCATATTATCTTTTATACAGTCATCATTAGTCGGCCAAACGTGTTCGAGCCTTTATTCGGAGTTTTACATTTGTTTGAAAGTGACAGAGACAGAATGATGATTAAAATGCACTTAGCGCAAATCGTATATAGTGAGATAGGTGCAAGCCGTTCTTGGAATAAGAAACATTGCCTGTAACTATGTTTCATTCTAAGATCATAAAAATCTATCCAAATTTGTTAGGATTTCAAGTGTTTCAAGTTTGACAATGTAGAAAACAATTTTGAATCCTTTCAATTTGTTTGAACATTAGTATTTCTAAAATACAAGTTATTACGTGTGGTTGAAATGAATTTGTATAATAGTTAAATCCAAGTTTGGGTTTAATTATAAATTAAATTCAAACATACCAGTATCGCCTCTTAGTCTTATTATATTAATAAATTTATGGACTAGATAAATAAACATGATCGCCTTATTTCCACAATACATCTAGTGTAGCTTATAACAGCTTATATCACTTTGTGAGTATGAGACGATAACTTTAGCATTCCATGGATTCACCGTGCGGGTGCCGGGTCCATCGCGTTGCAGAGAAAAGAGTCAAGAGCAGTGCCTGGGGCTTACGACCCGGGTGCAGGTTTAAGTAGCTACTTTACAATGCATCAGCATTCACCTTCACCACTTCGGCTCCTCTCTGCCTAACCATATTTGATATGATTCCGTCAGTGCCGCCTTTGTTACGCGGTTTAATATTGAGCTCACGGACGTTCTCGATAAGCCTAGACCTTTAAGCAGTGTGTATAAGGATTTTGCCGGAATACCTCTCGCGCCTACTTCTACCGCATATAAGTGAACATAATAACCGTTTTTTTTTGTGATATCGTTGGTAAGATCGTAGTATCTATTCAATTTAAATGTATGGTCTTTGGGAATGTTATTTTCCCACGGCACGGTGAGTTCGATGAGTAGCACGCGCTTTATTATGCGAGAGTAAAGCAAAATGTCTGGCCTGGATGCAGTAACGCTACGTCAGACAGAAACTTGTATTGTTTATCATACGTACATATCCATCACAAGGGTCCAATCCGGTGCCGAGCCTATGATCGAATAGGGTTTATTTATTGGTTTTGTTTTAGAGCCCTCTTTGGTGAATTGGATGAGGCTTGTGGTTGTTGTCATCCCTTTCTGGGCTCTTGCGACCGCTTGACTGACTGCTTCCCGTATGATTCCCAAAACCTTATCATGACGTCGCGAGTAATGACCTTTTTCTAAAAGAACTCTGCATCCTACCAGTATGTGCCTAGATGTTCCAGGTGCTTCGCCACATGTATAGAATGTTTTTGTTCGTCACCGTACTTTCGATGTTAAAAATTTTAACGCCGATAAGCTTTTACTGTTATATGAAGGCGTATTGGTGATAAAGTTGCTATTATCCGTTTCCTCAACTTCACTGCTCCGATCAGAGTATTTCAGAGATCAGATTGCTAAAACTTTCTATATTAGGACTCCATAGAACTTTAAAGGAGATTGGATTCATCAGAACATTTTCATGATGTGCAAATTACGTACTTGTTACTCGTATATTTTAGTATACTTACCTTAAAAAGTTTAAATATGGGAAGAAACCTTTTTGGACGTAGCTTTAAATTCAAAATCTTATTTGGTCCTGTACGTTTTTACATCGTGATTTTATTTCACAAGTACGCGTTGAATGAGCGTTTGTAAATTTCCACCGACACGTTCAAGCTACTCGAATTTCGACCTTGTCTCAGTACGACTAAGGGTTCAAGCGGTCGGCTCGTTACACGAGGCATCAAAGTCCAATTAAGTACTGACGGTGGTTTCGCGAAATACCACCGAACCGTTGGATATTAAGTAGGAACGGCGAATGATAAACGTTTATTGGGTGCCGTCAATATTTTGACGATGTTGACATTCGATCTGCGATCACCGCGGA
Organism: Schoenobius gigantellus; assembly: GCA_963935595.1. NCBI lineage: Eukaryota > Metazoa > Arthropoda > Insecta > Lepidoptera > Crambidae > Schoenobius > Schoenobius gigantellus. The sequence continues at coordinate 30,070,023 of OZ012560.1, read as the reverse complement.
GGTATGTTTATTTTGTTTGTGCGTATTTATGCCGTGTGACAAACAAACTCCTTTGTTGTTGTCTTTTATTCGCCAACATCTGTGTCCATTAGCTATTGTTCAATGGGTTGGAATGTATTTTAATTGAAATTTAAACGTGTTTCAGCGTACGTTGAAGAATGTAATTGAGATCCATCTCCTTCAAAAAATCATTTTGCCGTTTTAACTTTCAGGCTTCAGAAACTTTAGGCTCTTTTATGGGAAAACGTGTAGATGTAAGGCGCATAACACATTGCACCGGACACGGCTCCGGTGTGCGGCGCTGCGGTTTTCAATTTTGGCTGAAGAATCTTAATTTCTATACAAAAACCGCAGGGTATAACACACTCACACCGCATGCCCGTGCGGTTGTGCGGCGCGCGCGACGGCACCGCACTCCCGGCGGTCCGCGGGGTATGCCACACTGTGCCGCAGTATTGTACGGATTTTTGCGTAGAAAGGACGTGCATACGCGTAATAGATTTTGACATAGATAATGCGGTGATGCGGTGCGTCGTGCACCGCAGCTCCGGACGGTGATACGGAGCAAACCGTACGGTGGCACGGTTCCGTGCCGCCGCAGCCGCATGCGATTTTCGTCCCTCCGGACACCGCAGCGGGATGCGGCGGCAATGTGTTAAGCGCCTTACAACAAAGTTCCACAAAGTGTTGCTGATTTGCCTTTTCATAAGCTTAAAAAGCAGGTAAAAAAGATTCTTGAGAAAAGTTAGATGTTATAAAATCGATAATTATTTAAAAGATGTATGAGAACCTAATGTGTATGGTAACGACTTATTGTTAATGTCGCCTATTATTCCTATCAGCTAAAAGTCTACCTGACGTCTTTTATCTGATAAGAAGAATAAAAAAAATACGATTCAAAAGAACTCTTTCTGAATTCTTATTTTAGAATAAATATAATTTTGATTTTAATATCTTTTTCTACTTCGCTCGTTAAAATGGACGTTGAAAATAACTACTATTAAAAACAAAGCTGAACTAAGTTCGCGTAAATAGACAGAAGGTAATATTTTTCTTCTAATCAACGTTTCATTGTACCATTCAGTAACAAAATAATTGTTGTCTGGTACTCGTAAACATGTATGTAGACATCGTGCTCAAGTCTAGCTCGGCGGCGTAATAAAGTGCTAGGTGTATGTAATGGATTTGGGAAATTTGCTGTTTCATATATTCACAATTTTGCTTGCGTTCTGTCTCGTTGAAAGTCAATTATAGAGTTAATACCGTTTAATTGTATCTAAGATTTGTAATTTTGTTTTAAATCGAGCTTGACTCTTTAAAGTTATTCTAGCGAATATAAAGTCTTAAGTTACTTTAGCGAATATTATACTAACTGAAGATGTATTAAGAATGCAATTGTTGTCTTTTGTTCTCAGAAGTTTATAAATGTATTCATAAATCCACGTTCTAGAATCTAGATCATCACTTTATTGCGACTTAAATCGATTCAGGTTTAAGTTTTCATTTTATAACTTAGAGTTGAATTTGCTTAAAGACACAATGCCATTTTCTTAGGGCTCATGATTTCTCACGATATATCACATTGTTTTTACGAATATTTCTTCAACATCAGGATCATATTCATCTTCTTTGATTGATGATAATCCTATGTTATTAGGTATATTATTGTAAATTTTGCTCAAAGCAATATCATCCGACACGCTTACTATATATACAATTATCTCACATGTAATCACTTCCTTTTCCTCAGACATGTTTTGATACAATTTTAGCAATAAAGACTTTACCCAATAGAGCCCTGTAAATCTTGTAGTAGATACTAATAGAATACAGGCCGTTTGAGTATTTCGAGATTTACTTTCAAGCTTATTGCGCTGGCGGCTGACTTATGGTCCTATTAAGTCGCAACAGGCCAGCACTTTGAATTTGTGCAATAAATATATCAGGGGCGCCAGCCACGCTGGGACAATGGCGGCGATGCATGCGCAGGTAATCACGGCGCTGGCTGCGCGCCAGGCTGATTACCGCCCGTCGCGACGCCATGCAAACCTTTGACCTCTGCTCTTGTTTTCTAAACTAGATTCCCCGCCGTGCTATGTCAACTTAAGTATTCATTAGTGGAACCGATTTAGGATTGCGTTCAAGATTGATTTATGCATTCTGTGAGTAGGTAGGGTGTTAAATTATTCTTCTATGAGAGCCAAATAATGTTATTGAAATACTCTCTATAATAAATAGTGATATAAATAATTATTGTACTAGTTTTATTTTCATTCAGGTGAATTTGCTATTCAGATTTCAATGATCGAGTTTCATTTGGGTGCAGTAATTTTGGAGGGTAGATTTCTTAAGTCCACTATCGTCGTTGAAATAATGACCGCGGTGATCATTTTAACGATTGTGATTAGTGGACTTGAGAAATTGTGTTGCTACAATCCTTTGTACACTCGTATCCCGTAATTACTTGAGTAAAAGTCGATAGTTAAGTTGTGATTTTTATACAATACACGAGAATTTGAATGAAGTGAAGAAAGGTATGCTAATATGCTTATCACTTAGTGCAGGTTGGTGCATTGAACGATTGCAAATACACCTGGGAGCAACGGCTTAACTAGCCTTTTGAAAGACGGACGAGCTCGAGATACTAAGTTTTTGTTCACGCATCTCGCGCCATTATCACAGGCCGGGCGCGCGAGCTACTGCGCCACCGAACGCAATAATAAGACAATTTTTTTATTATCACAGTACTTATTGTATAAAAATCACAACTTAAGTTACGACTTTTACTCAAGTAATTACTTTGACTTGACTATAGATACGAGTGCTGGACGAGTGTTCCTTTAAAATTGAGGTATTCAAGTGAAGTGCGTTTCTTTAATCTTGCGTTAAAAGGTGTTGAAATAATGCTAGTTTTACTATATTAATTTCGTCAATAAAACGGTAAAAATAGATTGAATTTTCATGAATCAACTCTACTTCTTTATAATAATTTCCAAATTCGGCTCTCACCCTTTCTAACAATCACATGAGATTATGCCGTCACATATGCCGTAAGCCGGGAACAATAAAATATGGCCGCACCTGTGACTGGCCGCCGTCCAGGCTATTGGCCGCGTGGCCGGTGCCGGTGGTCGGATCGACCGATTTAGATATTCCACCGGCTAAGCTTCGACGGTTGATAAATGACCGCCAGGTATCGTGCGGTCATCCTGCTAATGACCCATGAAGATTTTCGACGATATCGATTGTCTTCCGATTTAAATATAATCAAATTAATACGTTAGGATGTTATATCAATTACTGTAATTTCATAAATTCCTTGCTGCATTGTTTGATTCTTATATCTTGATTGTATAACAACAATTAAAGCAATAAATTATTAATAATTAGGTATTATATTTTGTTTTGAAACAAAACGAGAAACTTGATATTGATATGTCGATGCTTACATGCTCCGTAAGTATTTACTATCGTTAAATATTTACAAATAAATCGTCTAAATAGAGAACTTGCTTCAAGAGTTATATGGACTTAAATAAATAAATATGTACCAGAGATAAACTGATCATGTTTTATAATTTTAATCTATTGAAATATTTAGAGAATTTATCAATAATCGAATTCGTCCAATTTTATTAACGAGTGAGGAATCTGAGCGTCAAGTACCCATCGGAATCCACCGGTCACCAATCTCGATTTTAAATTCCTGCTAATCTCGGACAATACGCGCACTCTCGCCTGTCTAACCATTACTCACTGCCCCAATCAGCCGGGGCGCCCCCTGTCAACTGGCACGGGGACCTGATGCCCGCTTGTCGGGTATTGTCCCACCTAAGTTTGTTTTTACATCATCCTTTGTTATCAAAACTGATTTAAAAAGAAAAGCTCCATTCGTTTCATATAACAATACACCTTTTTCTCACAAAGATTTTTCCACAAGCTTCGTCCTAATTTTACATTAAATTTACTGTTGTATACACAAAAGTAGATATTTTGATAATCATTCATTATAGGACTTATTTAATATTTCCAACTTATGTGCTCTGTCTGCATATTTTTCAATTTGAAAAATTATATTAGGTTCTAAGTAGGATACGGTGTCGTTTGAAGTGACAAAAACTTTAAGAATTACCGCCGCCGCTCGCTACATGGCTCTGCAAGTTCTGGGATTAGGGATTATACCTTCTGAATTTAGGCAACGGTTTGATACTGATTGCAGATCAATTGGGAATGTTTTCTAAGAAACAGTACCGATCGCCGCAATATAAATCAAGGCGTTTACTAAATTTAGAAGATCATAATCAGTGCCCAACAAACAAAATGATAGTGCTTGAGGATAATTGTCACAAAAACTAAAGTTGGTGTTTTCTTTCTAGTCTGTGTATTTGGTTGTGATTATTTATCCTAAAATATTACATCACATGTAGCTGTTTATATAAAAATATTATTGTGTATCATAGTTTATAAATTTCGTATGTAAAGACTTTTGATATACGGAATATTTGTGAAGACAGTGGTAATCATAGGAGTATACGTAGTATAGTGTAAGATTTTGATGATTTTACGAAGATGTCTCAAGCACCGCAAGGATCGGTAACTGAGAAAGTCCAGGAGTTCAATCGTAGAGCCTCCCAAGACATGTCGGAGACGACAACTCCGAAACCTCAACGGAGTTCTCAAGAGAGCACTCCGAAAAAGGAAGTTCAACTGAATGGGACTGATAAACCTACACAGGGAGGTAACGAAAAACCACATAAAACTGACGAGAAAGCAAAGACCGAGAGCTATACATCGCGCCACGCCCAGGATAGCAAGAACCCATTCTCCCCCCATTTTTATAGAAGCAGCCGTCCCCATGGGCATTTCGAAATGGGTCCTCGTGGGCTGGACTACTCTCCTCACCGCATGGGCGCGGATTTGTCGAACAGGCTTCGAGATTATGGACCTCAGAGGTCTACATCGATTCAAGGGCACGAATTCGTAGACGGTCCAATGAAGCCCGAGTACTTGGGACATAGGAGTCATTTCGGCAGTCAGATCGGCCCGGGTGGCATAACTGGGCACCCGGATGTGGTGTTCCGGCATGATTACTACAACCAGATGGGGTTTTCTCCTCCGCGGGCGGCCAGGTTTTCGTCGCAGGAGTACCTGAACGCGCCCGCCCAGTACGGTCGCTGGCCGGACTACCGGGCCGAGTACCGGCAGCGGCGGCGCTCGCAGCAGGACCTACACTCCCTCGAGCAAGGACCAGAATCAGGTATTTACAAGAGATTTTATTGCTTTCAGATATCGCTTTTATGTTCCGTTTCTAAAAGCATTTGATTTTAGCGATCGAGTTAGTTTTAAAGTATTATCACCGATCGAACCGGCATAAGCTAAGTGGTATGCCGCTAGATAATGTAGGTGGTAACAAAAAGCAACAAATTATCTGCAGACTTTCATGTATAGTTCATCGTTGGAATGGAAAAGAACTTCAGTAGTATTTTAGCTTTTAAAATATAAATAATCCCATAAAAGAAAATACGTACGTCAGTCAAGAACACTGTATATTTTTTTCACAATACAGCGGAAAGTATCAGATATGAATGAAATTTGTTCTTGTATAGCATTCAGAATAGTCTGTCGAGGGAACCCGTCGGATTTCGAGGGAGGCCAGATAAGCCACGCGAAGTAGACTCGCATGATGGATCGCTTCCTCTGCCTGAGCCTCCCCTTCGATGGAAAGACTCTTGAAGCTAACACAGAAAACTTTACGCTTTCTATCAAATTTATATTAAATTCACATCTCATGCATACATAAATACCAACTGCTCATTACTGTTAATAAATTTCGAATCCATCAAGAGGAATGAATATAGAACAATTTTTATGGTAATTTTTCCAAGGCCGGGGGGTAGAAGCAGGTTTTTATTCCAAAGGTAATGTTATGCTTGGAATAACACACCTATATTATGTTTATTAGGCACTCAATCTCCTACAACTGTACCTTGAATTAAAGCCCGTATGTCGTAAAAAGTTGCCATTCTGCTTATAAATTATGCATACGTGGATAATTTAATTGGTATTTAATTCATTCATTGTTTTTGTTATATTCGAAGAAGATGCTTATTTTATTCATTTCTAAAATGTTTTTAAGACAAGAGTCTGCTATGTTTCATTTTTCGAAGTTACATAATTGCTTCGTGTTGATATTTTTTAACATAATGGTTTATTTGATATCTTCCGCTTAAATTTAAATACGCATGGTAAGATGAAAAGATGTCTGCTTTGTGTTTATATTGTTTTTTTATTATTTTTCTTAACTTTTTCTGAATATGGCATATTGATTTTACTATTGAAGGTGCGAACAATAAATTGTGTATTTGAACAATACAATTATACACAATACGTCGATAAAAACACGTTAACAGAGATATATTACGCTTGACGTAATTATTAACTTTATTACTTTCAGTTAACATCATTTTAACAAATTAACTAAATATTAGTATAACTGTTTGTATTGTGCGTGAATTCAATGACGCGAAGGAGCGACTTAACTAGATTTGTAGGGATTAGGGAAATAAAAGTTTGCTATTCGGTAGTAACCCTACGCGTACACCTCGAGCTGTCAAACGGTGTAATATATGGGCGTTGCGTAGTGGAACGTGGAATTAAAGTAGAATTAGAGTTTTCATGTCGGAGGTATTAAACCACCCTTCGTTGTTCGCCGTGGTGTACTTACCATGGGAAGGGTGTTAGACAGGGTAAAGTTTTATGGGTTTTATTAGGGGTTCAAGCTGTCCAAACTTTTGATGTGGCGAACTCAATTTCATATGTTGTTCTGATCGATGTTTTATCTTTTTTTTCTCGATTAATTGTTTTCATACATCAACAGTTTTGAATAAGCTATGATCATTTGCAAATCGTATATATGAAAAACTGAATACATTGTTTTTACAATACACGATATTACGATTTGTTAAATGTTCGGTTAATATTGTGCGTTAGAAATGATTATTAGACATTTCATAAGAGTTTGTGACGGAAGATGTTATGTATTATGAAATTGAATTATTATTAAGACTTAAAAGCTTTGAGTGTCACGCTATTATAATAAAATATGTGTTTCATTACAAAACTTTTCATAGTTCAGTTAAGTAATATCTGTTTTAATGTTTCTGTTTGCAATTTAAATACACACTCAATTTAAACACAACAACGCTCCAAGTAATAACTTTGAGCCTTTTAACTATTACCACAATGTGTCCTATAATAGGTACTTTCAAAATTAGCATCAAATCTTTTTTACAATCACAGATGGTTAAAAAATTTTGCACAATTAGCTTCCATCAATCTACAATTTATAGTTTCCTTTATTAGATTTATAAGTAGCTGCTCTCGGTCGTTTAAGGATAAAAAGAAGGCCTCTTCTGAAATCTGAATCTTTGTTCTCTTAAGAATCGGTCTCTCGAAAGTCTCAAAAATTTCAGTAGCCTTGATCTGAATGATTAGTGAATAGTACAATTACAAACGTATGATATTAGTTAGATATACTATAAAGGGAGGGGGGACTCCCCCTTTCGTGGATAGCAAAAATGTCTCGCCAACTCGGAGTGTCGAATGTGGGACTTACGTTAGTGGTGAGGGCGGCGCCCCATCTCGCGAAGCGTAATGCGCGGTTATTGCCAATCTTGCTGAGTTTGTCAGGCTCGGAGATTGCGACAGCATCAGAACTATTACTAACTTATGTGACCTTCTTTAGATAGCTATAGAGGTTTTGGGTTCAAATATAACTGGTGTATGTTTTTTAGTCTTGTTAAAAAAAGAAGTTTGCGATGATTGGTCTATTTTAAAAAAGAAGATTTAAATTAGATCCATTGTTATAAATAGCTCCTAATTATGTAACGTAAGCTAAGATCAAATATTACAAATCATAATTTAAGGCCTCTAGTGAAGATCGCAGGAAGCCGGTGGATGCGGGAAGCGCAGGACCGATCGGTTTGGAGATCCCTGGGGAAGGTTTATGTCCAACAGTGGGCGTCTTTCGACTAAAATAATGAGGAGAATTTAAGGCCAGGACAGTTCGGGAAATGTACTCTCTTACGGCTTAGTGCATTGGAATATGGTACATTAGTTGTATAGCTTTAATTGTCGCTTCACTAGTTTCACATTGTAGCATTATTTGGTAAATTTTTATTGATTTTTGAAATACTGGATCAATAATTAAAAAGCACACTGGTTTTTGCGTTAGATCGATAAAAAAAATCTATCATTTTCATTAAAAAAATCAAATAACTGTCGTTGAATGGGCTGTTTATTTTTTGTGATATGTAGATGACATTTTTTATTTACTAAGCCATTTTTAATATTCTGATTCGGTTATTGTTATTTTTCTTAGCACTGTCTTCTCTTTCTTGCTTGTTTTCACCAGTTTCCCCGATATCTTCGGTAGAGTTCCGTCGGCCATTATCTTCGGTCCCACTAGCGAAATTCCAGAAACTTCCTCAAGTCATTAGCAACTGTTGTAACTCGAACTGGGAGGACCAATCAATTAGCGAGATAGTCGGCACTCGCCAAATTAATTTATTTCATATTTTAATTGTGTTACGGCGGAATTTGTTTTGGCACGGGCCGAGGTAATAAGATTTGCATGTCTGAAACGAGCCGCTCGCCCGTTCTTGGACTTGTCCTGACTTGTTTGATAAATCGTTTTTGTTCTCATCCTTGAGATAATTATTGAACGTTTAAAAAGCTTTTGGGTTGGCTGAGTTAAGCTGGAAACGACTTTGTGACTTTGTACTTTTTTTAAGTTAACACTCTTGTCTTTAGCGAGACTTTTTGTGGAAAATCTGAATAAGTGAGAAGTGAGAGCTTGAAAACGGTACGTTCATTATTGCACAGATATTGAGATATTTCGCATAAAACTTAAAATACCATAGACGTCTTATAAGTTAAATAGAATTATTTTCTGTAGGTTTTTTAACTACCCAATTGTTTCGGAGATATGGGAGGGGGAGGGGGGCGTTAATGTTATTTAATTATACAAATTTAATTATATAAACGGACAGACACTCGAGTGATCCTATAAGGGTTTGGTTTTTTCCTTCTGAGGTAGGTACGTAACCTTTAAAACGAAACACCCACTTATAATTTTTAAGCAATAACATACTTACATTAAATTTCAGCATATTCAAAATGAAATCCACCTTTTTGTTTGCGTAGAGATCTACTTAATATTTTAAATCAGCTTTCAAATACTTATCTTTGTTATTTTAAGCCTTGTTCGTGTTTTATTTTGAAGCGATCCCTTCTAATTCGCCGTGATTTAAGTCCATTCAAACATTGCTCAATGTCTCATATCAAATGTTCGTTTATATATTTAGTAGATAACATCAAACGTGGCTTAAACTTTTTTCTAAAACAATTTTGCGCCTTTTACAAGCTTTCGTATACTTTTTAACTGACTTCAAAAAAGGAGGAGTTTCTCAATTCGATGCGTATGTTTTTTTTTGTGTATGTTACGCGATACGCCACCAATTGTGGATGATTTCCAAAATTCTTTTTGTATTCGATAGAGTATACTACTGGGGTAGTCCCAAGGTCACCGAAGTCAGGGTCTGACGATGGGATCCCATAAAAATCGAGAAAAAACCTTAAATTTTTAGGTGTGTCAGAATCAGACAATTACCGATAAAGTAAGTCGGCGAAATTAACATCTAGCGTTGGACGTTTTGAGGTTGTCTTAATAATTACGTAATAACTTTGAAACCGCTGCTTAAATGTAAAATGGTAGAGATATCTTTTGAAATAACATATTTTCAACTCTCATTTGACACATAAATGAACGCTGTAACGTGTTAGAGCTCAGCACCTTGCTGAGACGGGCCATGCTCCTCGCATTTAATAAAAAATATCTGAGTACATAGTTCGCAAATAAAAATGCCATGGAGGTCATAAGTTAGTTCTAGAGGTAAGGGATATACTTAATTTTTATTATTCTCCGTAACTCGTACACCGTCAATATTTTCTCTCACACCTAATCGGTGACTGGTAGAGATAAGAGAATGCCTTTTGCATTAAGTCCGCCTTATGTACACCGTTTATATGTTGCACGAAAAGTTTAAATAAATGAATATACTGACCGTATTTTTAAGATCCGACAATAGGGAAAGGGACAGTTGTTTTTATTCTTTAAAAGCCATACACCATGAAAAAAATTGTTTATGTCTGACTTTTATTACTAAAAATATTGCACACGAATTTTTTTTACGTTATCAACAGCTTGGGATGATACATTGATTTGAAATGTCAGAAATGACGTCATAAATAAGGAAATTTTCTAACTTTGGACGTCATAACTTCAATTTGCACTTTATTTCAATATTTTTTGATATATCGCCAAAGCGAAAAACACGTGTCTGCTTTTTTTTATTATCCAAACTAGCGCAATAGATATTTGATAAGCATGGCTGCAAAGTTGATTTTTGTGGCGAGGTTGAATTTTAATCCCGAGAAAGCAAAGGATTCTAAATTTCAACCAATAGTGAAGCGAGTGGTTTAAAAATGGAATCCTGAACGTAACGAGGGATTCAAAGGCACGAAAGGCAAATAACTTTCAGCCGAGCGCAACACACAACTTTTCAACTCACCTCAGCGAGGAAAATATCGTGTAATCTTTTTTAGGGTTCCGTAGCCAAATGGCAAAAAACGGAACCCTTATGGATTCGTCATGTCTGTCTGTCTATCTGTCCATCCGTATGTCACAGCCACTTTTCTCCGAAACTATAAGAACTACACTGTTGAAACTTGGTAAGTAGATGTATTCTGTGAACCGCATTAAGATTTTCACACAAAAATAGAAAAAAGCTACAAATTTTGGGGGTTCTCCATACATAGATCTGAAACCCAAAAAATTTTTTTCATCAAACCCATACGTGTGGGGTATCTATGGATAGGTCTTCAAAAATTATATTGAGGTTTCTAATATCATTTTTTTCTAAACCGAATAGTTTGCGCGAGAGACACTTCCAAAGTGGTAAAATGTGTGTCCCCCCCCCCCACTGTAACTTCTAAAATAAGCTAATGATAAAACTAAAAACAATATGATGTACATTACCATGTAAACTTCCACCGAAAATTGGTTTGAACGAGATCTAGTAAGTAGTTTATTTAATACGTCATAAATCGTACGGAACCCTTCATGGGCGAGTCCGACTCGCACTTGGCCGGTTTTTTTAGCATGTAGACGACATTCATTTTTAAACGAAAATGGTTTTAACCAAAAAGTTTGAATTCATATTCCCAGTCAATATTCAATCACTTTTCCCCGCTTGCGGTTAAAATAGACTTTTCCACGCAGATTTCGAGGGATAAAGAAAGCCTTTCCGAGCTGGTGAGGTGAAAATTAGATTTTCACTTGTCATAACTAGTCCCGACGCCTATTGATTGGGAAATACGTGACTCGTCGGCTCATCACCGGGCCAGCTCGTCGTCATGACGTGCAGCAGCGCCCCCTGACCTTCGGCGTGACCCTGAGTGCACCAGCTGGGCGCGGGGTCGCCGCCCTATCGACCCATTCAGCCGCCCGCCCCGCGATACTACCGGCGTACTACGCTCGCTCCGCTCCCCGTTGGCGCTCCACGCTGCCGCTCGGCTGTCTGCGCCGTGGAAGCGTGTTGATCGTGGAGTCCGGATGTCGAGTCGAATGGGCAGTTTGTCAATTAATTGTCAAACTTCATTTTTTTGCATCATAATACCTTGGTCTCTGATTGTGATTGATAATTTTATTTTATTTTATTTGGGATAACAAACAGTTATACATTAAGAGTTTACAATATTGTATAAATTAAAAAAGTAATTCAATGTACAACCAACAACATTATCGACAAATTAGCAAACTACAAATACGACCCAGTGTAATAGTAATTAATTTTTATTGGTAAAGGGGATAAGGAATATGCATAGAAACTGAACTCTAATTTTCTTGATTACATGTCCAAAAATATTCAAGATCTTTACATATTGAGAAAAACGGTCCGATTAAGATTGCAAGTTATTTAAAATATAGTGTAAGTAAGTTCTCCATACAATAAAATGCTACTGTTTTTATAATAACAAAAATGTGTGCATTTTCTCTAATAATTCGATACTACAAAATTAAGTCAGTTATAAAATTAATGGGTTGACTGGAAAAATCTCTATAAGGACACCAATTAATACCAGATAATGATAAAAATTAATTAAAATAAACTGAAATACTTATGTGATATATAACAGATGCTTTTTAATAAGAGGAGATGAAGAAGGTTTGTCAATATGCGATTAAAAAAGTTTGTCAATATGGGTTCAAAAATTGTCAGACGAATTTTATTCCAGACTAGCTGTGCCCGCGACTAAGTCCGCGTGGAATAGCGGCATTTTGATTTTTGTAGGCATTTTTTTTAAGATCTTGATAAAAAGTAGCCTATGTTATACCTTATATAATTAGCTATCTATTAGTGAAAGTCCCGTCAAAATCGGTCCAGCCGTTCCGGAGATTAGCGGGAACAAACAGACAGACAGACAAAATTTTTTTAAAGTGTGTTTTTGTTATTGGTACCCGATATTTATTCATACCCATTTAGTAAAAACTTGTTATTTTGACATTACAAACAGACACTTCAATTTTATTCATTTGTATAGAAGTTTGAGAGTAGATCCGAATTTGTGCCGATAATCCGTGACAGTTAATAAATTAGTGCTTAGTATAAAAAGTTTTCACGATGTTTTCACACATCAATCAGTTTTTTTATGATTATTTCTTATTAAAAAAATAATGTGTTAATTTAACTTTAAGTATAATGCATTTAAGTATAACAATAATAAAGTATAACGTTACAAACTATATCTCTTTATTTGCAATAAAAAGAGCACTTACAGGGCTCTATAACATCACGCTATTGTTATTTTCGGACATCCACGCGAACGAAGTCGCGGGCACAGCTAGTTAATCATAATATTTATTTAACATTACAAAATGAGTAATCTTTAATGCGAACTCCTCGTACAAATTTATCACTTCGATGTCTCTATTCTGTGACTCTATGGTATTTTATTTTGTTCCTTATTTCATTTTACTGTAACAAGTACACGACGCGGAGTTAAACACGGAAGGAGTTGTTTGAAAGCTCTCCCCAGTCAGGACGGGAACTTGCAGAATAAAACCGGGAAAGAAAACAGAGGAGTATACGCGGTAGTGGGACCATACGTTTGACTTTTAAACGTTTTGCTCAGTTAACTGTTTAATTGGGTCTTTAATTCATTTGTCTTGCCTGGCGATGTTGTAACAGAGATGTTAGAATTTGAAAGTCATGGGCAGTCAGTTTGAAGTCCCACGAGGCAAAAAATGTGTGATAAGTAACTGTGAAATAGATTCATCAGAGGGGCAATCGCACTAATTATAACGTTTCAACCAAATCAGGTTGACTAAGGCCTAATCACCCTAATATAGGGTAGGCTCGAGCCCCTCGGTGGGGATGTATATGGGCTGTGATGATGAACCAAATCAGAAACGTTACCGTTTCCATACATTTTGACACAGATGTCAAAACATATGGGAACGGTAACGTTTTGGTTTTAGTTCAAACGTTCGTTAATAGTGCGATTGCCCCTCAGATCATTTCAATGGTCAAAGTGAGCCTTTTGCTCACTTTGATTGTGACTTTTGTCACGGTGACTTTTTTTCACTTAGTCGATAGATAATAACGTGACATTACGGTGACAGTCATAAAATATCTTCGTAGCGTTCGAATTTATCAAAAAAGTCACCTTGACGAAAAATCACAGTGAGCTGCGCCTTAATGATCTTCGCATAAATAACTATGAATACCTATTAGATGATGTTGTCAGTGAAATTATAATTCCATCAAGACATTGTTGGGGAATAGTGTATGGCAAAAGTGTCGGGTAGATGTAACTTGGGTTTTAAAAAAATCAAGGAAAAATGTTGCGAAACATGTATTCCGTGTTAAGTTATCTCGGGGTGGGGGCGGCCCAAACATTGAGCCTTCGCACTTTGATTCTCCAAAATAAACTTATTCCGTGTCATTTCCATTTTGTTTTTGTGAGTTAATGTTAACTGTAGGCTTCTGAAAAATAATTGTTTGCTTAGCTTAAAACGCTTAATCAACGATATGATACAGGACCAACATTATCGGATACAAAAAATATCCATTTACACTTAACTTAGCCATGCGAAACAGAATGCTGTATACAAAACATCCTGTCTTAAAAGCGCCTGCATTATCCGGAGGGAACTCATTTATCTCTCGGCCAGCGATCTGCAGTCATCGCACGCGCTGTTATATCCTGTCTGCGTTTACGTAACGGGAGCCCACCTGGACCCTCCCGTCAATTAATTATGTGGAGCACTGGATTAATATTTGGCCTGGAATATTGTTTTTCTCATAAGAAAACGCCCGCATGGGGGTATGCGTCAAATGTGATTGAAGCAGTTATCAGCTAAATATCCTTATTCGTGCTCTCATAATAAGACATTTGTATTTGTTACGTAATAGTTATTTGTTATACATGAGTGCAAAGTTGCTCTTTAACCGCGTGCTCAGCTTTGATGACCGAGCATGCGAAGGATTCTAAAATTAGAATTATCTTAATTAAATATGAATTATTAGAATCCTGAGCGTTAGCGAGGGTATCAAAAGAGCACAAGGTGAAAAATCTTTGCACTCGAGTGCAACACGTAACTTTTCATCCCCCCTCAGCCAGAAAATGATTAAATTCAAAATAAAACATTTACAATCACAAGATACATTTATTTCAGTTTAGGTACATAATATTAACAGTTTCTGTCAATTCAGTTGGCGTTAAATTAACTTCTTCCTCGCTGGAATCACTTATTTTCGTTTTTTTTACTTGTTTTCAAGTTTCTTATTTATAACAATACGACGCGACGTCAAAACAAAATGGTGCGCGCAAAGCAAATTAAAAACAAAAGTACACCAAGGAGGTTCAGAGTCTGAGTTTTTAACAAATTATGGAGATGGAAGTAAATAGGTTTAATGATGTTTTGCAATCACATACATAGTGCACGCGATGTTCTAAATTCAAATTTACTTTAACCTCAAGCGGATAAAAACAGCTTTGGCGGTCAGATATCGAATAGCAAAAATACTCTTTTCATTACTCATACTCTGAAAGTAGGTCTGAAGTTGCCTGCGGAGAGGGTTGAAAGTAGTACTTTTCAGCCCTAGGGAGAATCACTTTCAACTGACTGCTGCTGTCAAATTTTAAAAAGAAACAAGTTCTATTTTCATATTTTTATTGAACCATGTTCCGACTTTCTATAGTACAACCACTCAATTACAGCACGGTGTAAGCGTAAAATTTAAATAACATAATGTTAAGTATTTAAGGAATATATTTTTAAATGACTGTATTATAATTTACTTTCAACTATTTTTTTTAAATAACATAGATTTGCGGAAAATATTAACCATTTCTTCAATGATGAAAATGAAAAAAATAATGGCTGAATAGCTGGCCGGCCACAGATAAAATAACAAAATAAGCGGGCGGCAATCAAATCTTCATTTGTTTTTTCGAGTTTTTATTGTTTATTCTTCCGTAGAGATTTGATACATAAGAGAAGAGGCAAAAGCAGAAGTGGTTGATTTAATAAAATTAATTTCACTCATATGTTCTTTTGCTTTTGATTCATGTTTTTATTTTTACTTTCCTTGTATTCGTAATGAAAAGCACAGTGTTTACCTCGGGTTAAAGACTTATTTAGTCCCTCGAACTATAGGCGCCCTCTCTACGCTCGGGCGCCAAACCCCGTCTCGGGACTAAATAAGTTACTTTCACCCCTAGGGTAACAATGTACTATTCCGAGATGGGGGGATGAAAATACAGTTATTCAGTCAAGTGGTGCTGATTCTTTTCTTCCAGTCAAGTGGATGTCATAAAAACCGACAAATTGCTGACGTTCGTAATTTTTATTCATTTATTTGGGTAAACAAACAGTTTCACAATAAGCATATTTAAAAAAATCATCATTACAATGTTTTTGTAATTGTGAGACCAGCATCGTACACCACATAGTACTAATAAATAGTAAGACACTTATGAGATTACTTACATTACTAACAATGTTAAAAAATTCCAAACAGGATACATAATCAATGTCCAACAAACTACAGATAGACATACACAGAATATCAGATTCCAGATTAGCAAAAACAGTTTCAATGTAGTATGTGGTTCTATTACTAATTACGTACTATCCAAAATTTTAAGGGTGCATATAACTGTATTCTTAAACCGGAGGGAGACTCTGTACCAGGGTCGTGTGCTTGGGTACCATCGTCTAACCTGTTTCTCCACCGCAAAGCAGCAGTGCTTGCATTGCTGTGTGCCGGTTTGAAGGGTAAGATATGGCAATGAAATTACTAGGTACCGTGACTTAACATCTTAAGTGACAAGTTGGCAACGTATACTGTGTCCCTTGTGGGGGTTGCAGTTTTACTGCGAATGTCACAGGAGCCACATCATGTATTTATAGGTGACTGTTACCACTTACCATCAGATGGGCAGTTTGCTTGTTTGCCAACTTAGTAGCAATAAATAAAAACATGTTTTTATTCATGGAAAATATATCAATTACACTAAATACCTAGTTCATTATAAGTTTTTACGAATCTATAGAATGGAGATCTAAAACCAGTTTTGATACGACATTTTGCCATATAGAACAATAATTGGTGTTTTCACTCTCTATCACGCTTTTGAGCTGATGCTAGGAGTAGTATGGTGGCAGCATTAGACATATTTAAACATAAATCATACTCGCTCGGTAAATTACACCTAAACATACATCAACCAACATCTATAATTTAATTTGATAAGCACGAGGCGTCGGCACTGCGACGTACACCGTCGAATTAATGAGAAGAGCAAACAGCCCTTGGAATGGAGCCGTGGGCTCAGGGGACCTACCACGTACCCTTGAGTAACCCTTGTATTTATGATATATGTTAAACAAAGTTTGACTGAATCTGATAGTCATTGCGGCGGTAGTACAGGACTCTGTTACTTCACCTTTTATAGACCGACGATGGATGCACATTGATTGTCAAACTGGTTGCGATCACCACAAATTTTGAGTTACACAATAGGGGGATGATTGAAACGTGTGAATCGCAACAGCAATTTTGACTTTGTTTTGAGTGCTTTTATTTACATAAATATTAAACATTAAAATGTGTAAAATAAAAGTAATTTAATTGTTGATCAAATATTATGTTTATAATGAAAAGCTCATTTGAATCGTCGTTCCTCCAAACTGATATATTTTACAAATCAATTAAATTATTTTACAAGGCCTACCTTATTGGCTAGTTAGTCACAAGGCACTACTGTAAGTGCCGGGTTTGGTGCTGGATCGGACGAAATTTAAATAAATAAATGATAAATGATAAGCTTTATTGCCTTAATTAATTAAGATACATTAGTAGCGAAAATAGTAGTAGGTAAGTAATAATTTACACAAAAAATATCAATATACTTATAATAAATATAAAGGCAATGGGCACCAATCTCAGCAAAATGCTGGGCACAGCCCAGCGCTGGTTTTCAGATTGGCCCCGTTAAGGGGTCTTTTACAACTCTATCATATGAACAGGGCGAATACCGGGGTAACCGAACGTGATAACACTCATTTTAATTCTTTTCAAGTCATTGTCATCGCAGATGAATAAAAATTATTTTAAACTTGCTGACCCGGCGTACTTTGTATCGCCATGTTTTTTAACTTAATTACTGAAATGTTTCGAAGATCCTGTTTTATTGTAATTTTTTTTATATTACACAAACCTTGTCCTAACAATAACGAATACATAAAACCAAGAATCATCCAATTTGGTGCAGTCGTTCGAAAGTTATGGGCGTACATACATTTCGAAGATCCATTTTTATTTATATAGAAGATATAACAAAGTTAAAAATGAAAGGAGAGGCTTTATTGCGACTTTATTGCTAGAGCGCTATTCTCAAAAGTTAATTACATCAATAAATAATTGTGGGCACCTTATAATACAAATTATGTCTGAATGATAATACAATAAACGTGAAGGAATAAATGAGGCTCAAGCTAGGCGCTAGGGCTGAGAAGGGGGCCGTTGCCACGGCGACCAAGAAACAAGAGTCACTTTCCTTACATCATTATTACAAGTGTTTCGCTCCTCAATATATTCAGAAGGATGGCCCTTCCCTTGTTTATTGTGAATAAAGAATGTACGCATGACTGGATTATCTTTTTGTTAAATGTGATGTAGAGTTTGCCACGGCTGTAGGCAGCTTTATATTTTGCTTTCTTTTTGTTTTATATCATTTTTTATATTTTTTGCTAACGACATTCAAAATTAAATAGTTCTTTATTTAATCTTCTGTTACGATATGGCCAAAAATTTATAATCTAAACAGAAAAGCTCTGAATTTATTTTAGGATTTAAGGTGGTCAGAAATGTCAGAAAATTAATTAAATAATTACATTCCTAGACTGCTTCTATATTGTAGACTGATCTATAGGTCTGCATATTGCTGTTTATGTCTGTCTGTTACGTTTTGTGCAATAAATTTTGCAAGTTAAATTTGACCCATTTTCCGGTTTGTGATTGAGCTGAAAATTTGCATGCTTATGTATATCGCGTGACAACGCAATATTATGATAAAATAGAGATGATCTGATGCTGGAGCTGGAAGGTGGCCATAGGAACTCCGTAATAAAACGACACAACCCCATCGAGTTTGGGTTCGTTCGAATCGTATTGATTACTATATGGATCATATGTGGTAAAAAAAGCTTACTTAAATTTTTTTTTTACTATTTTACTAGTTATATTAGTAGAGTCGCATTAACTCATAGCACGGTAAAATATACACACCATTTACCTTGCTTAAAAAAGAGCGGTGATAATGTCCTACGATTAGTGTGAGTCATGGTGTCTCTACAAGCGAGTGCTACAATGGCTCTATCAATACCTAGAGTTCCCGCGGCGGGCGGCGGCGGCTTGTGTGAATTGCATCGGGCTGCAGCGCAAATGTTCATCTCGTTTTATACAATTCTATGTAATTTTCTACTTCATTTTGTATACATTTAGTTTATATTGAATATGTTAGTATATTCCTTTCTTTAGGTAACTGGGCCTGTGAATGCTTCTACAATGATGCTGTCGACTCTACCTACCCATTCACATGCCTTTTGGGTCTTCAAGTTCGATCTAAATAATCAAAAAATATTTCACAAGGAATTTGTATTTCACTTATAGCTAAAAATTAAACAAAACAAGCCCCTACTGACTCTTCTCGTATAGTTTGTCTTTCCCGATTAATTCATAGATTCAAACCTGGTTCTGATAGATAGTTTTGTAAGTAACGACATACGTATAGATAACTTTTTTTGGTCACCCATCAGGATATTGACCACGGTGAACGTTGCTTGACTTCAGCAATCGAATTGCCGAACACACACAGTTGCACATTCGCTGCTCATAGTAATTTTAGCCGGAGTCAGTCAGGTCACTAGTTGCTGGCTTAATAAAACGAGCAACTTCACAAAGTCAATCGAACCATGGCCGTCGACGCAATTCGGCGGGTAATGCGAGTTTAATTGTTATTCCGAACTGGTTGGTTCGTGGCAAAAATTATTGCCTACAAGTCATATCTTTTCTCTTCGATAGTAGTATTTTTTTATTGCCTATTAATTGGGTAATACGTATTTTCTGGGTCTTGTCCTTTATGTAATGTGACATAACGGTTTTGATTTAAGCGAGCCTCACTTGGATGGCAATATGACAGTGGTCACTTGTTTTGACACCGTGCCTCATAAGGAAACAACGGAACACTTGTAGGATCACTGCTTTGTCCGTCTGTCTGTCTGTCAATAACTTTTTTCTTGGAAACGTTTAGAAAAAGATATCAAACTGAAAATTAAATCAAATACTGGGGTCTACTGCGGTCTGTTTTCAGCTGTAAGAAAATTATACTTAAAAGTCCTTTTCAGCTGCGAAAAATTATACTTGTGTACTATAAGTAGGCGATTAAAAGATATGGCCGTTTATTAGGCTGTCCCGTCCATGTATGGGGATTTTTTTTGAGATATGGCTACGCAAGAGGTATCAAAAGTTGCGTTCTGACATAGAGATTACGATTATCATTAAATTTTATTAAATATTTGTCATCTTGAGGCCTCTACCGGTACTTGAAGTTGTTAATTTTTGCCATTTTTAGGGGTTCCTAACATAAAATAAAAATCATACAAAAGACACGTTCAAATGGTTTTCATTAAATTTAAGGGTACAACAATCAGTCAAAGCAAGGCTTACAATAATCTATGAGTACCTACTTTAAAAACGGAACTGGTTTTTGTGTCCAAAATTAGGAACGGATTAAAATCTCGCGCGGAAATGTCTAATTTTGGACACAAAAACCAGTTTCGTTTTTAAAGTAAGTAGGTACTCGTAGCCATAGCTCAAAAAATGTTTCTCCATACCTGGACGGGACAGCCTACCGTTTTGTCACATATTTAAAAAAAACAGCTATTCAATGCAAATGTTCCACTGAACCTTAATGTATTGAACAGCTAATTTTTTTTCGCGATTTCAAGATTGGTTTTTGTTATTTCAAGATTGTTTTTCAAATGGCAAAAAACGGAACCCTTATAGATTCGTCATGTCTGTCTGTCTGTCCGTCCGTATGTCACAGCCACTTTTCTCCGAAACTATAAGAACTACACTGTTGAAACTTGGTAAGTAGATGTATTCTGTGAACCGCATTAAGATTTTCACACAAAAATAGAAAAAAGCAATAAATTTTGGGGGTTCCCCATACATAAACTGACACTCAAAAATTTTTTTTTCGTTAAACCCATACGTGAGGGGTATCTATGGATAGGTCTTCAAAAATCATATTGTGGTTTCTAATATCATTTTTTTCTAAACTGACTAGTTTGCGCGAGAGATACGTCCAAAGTGGTAAAATGTGTGTCCCGTCCCCCCCCCCCCCCCCCCTGTAACTTCTAAAATAAGAGAATGATAAAACTAAAAAATATATGATGTACATTACCATGCAAACTTCCACCGAAAATTGGTTTGAACGAGATCTAGTAAGTAGTTTTTTTAATACGTCATAAATCCTACGGAACCCTTCATGGGCGAGTCCGACTCGCGCTTGGCCGGTTTTTTTTATATAACAAAGTTGGCAAACAAGCACACTGCCCACCTGATGGTAAGTGGTAACAGTCGCCTATAGTACATGTGGCTCCTGTGAGATTCGCGGCAAAGCTGCAACCCCCACAAGAACCACGGTGTACGTTGCCAACTGGTGACATCAGATGTAATGTCACGGTATCCAGTAATTTCACTGCCAAACCAGAATACAGCAATGCAAGCACTGTTGCTTTGCGGCTTGTCTGAACAGGTACACAAATTTCGTTCCCGCTTAAAAGCAACCTGTACCTATAATCTTACCTTTGAGTCATACTTACAACCCAACTAACATTTAGGTTATAAGAATAAGTGTTACATGAGGTGCTTAAGAGAATTTTAATAACAAGAGGTTCTGTAAAGGTGTTAATAATTGGGTGATAAAGCGTTCTCTATCTCTCTTATAACCCCGATTTGGGTCTGTTCGTGTTATAGCTTGTAGTGTCTTAATGGTTATAGAGTAGTGATAAATGGGTGATTAAGAAGAAGTTAGAACAGTGCTTTTGCAGCAGTGATTGCCACTTCAAGTGTTTTATAAGCTATACACAGGTTATAACTGCAACTTAAAGTAGTAAACAAGTTATGGAAACCACTTTAATGACTTTATTGGTTACACATCGTTACTTCTTGTAACTAATATATAACTTAAGGATATATCGGACTTATTTAGTAGCAATAAATATCACCGAAAGCGCTTAATATTTCAACTGTTTTCATACATTTTTACGTTCTTGTTAAAGTCAATAGTGATAATATTTTTCAGTACGCAATTCATTTCATGTCGTCGCGCGTGTTGTATTTTAATAAAATAATAAAGGTAAGTCAAGTGTTTAAGATTACAAGGTGTTATAGGTATTCAATCGCATGCGGTGGTAAGTTTACTGTAACAATATATACTAGTTTTCAACTCATTTTTGAAACGCCTTAAAAATAAACTACTTTTAATGATAAAAATATATGTAAAAAATGCTGATCGAATTTTTTTTTCTTTATTTATCATATCTATCAATTCCTGGTACCACCTTAAGATATTTTGGTTGAAAATGTTGAACAATGTAAGTCAATAAGTGGACCATTAGTAACATTTAAATAACTATTTTCTTTCACAATTTTTTATAGGTTATCTTTATTAAAATGGTGTCTTAGTTCAAATTACTTAAGGATCCTGATAACTCTGTTATTGCTCCCGTAGTGATTAAATACTGAAAGTAAGCACTTGCATGACACTAGAAGTTCTAAAACATGTTTATATAAGTGAAAAAACAAAGAGTTTGTACGTTTAACTTGCTTAATAGTTCTACGCGGAGCTGTAAGCTGATAATTTTTAGGGTTCTGTTATCGTTTGAAGAAAAACCTTTATTTATATATCACACGCCTGATTGCATGACAAAAAATCCAAGAACTATATATAACATTGTAATAATAGTTTTAGGTAGGTAGCTGTCAAAATATTTTCTAAATAAGTACAAAAAAGTTAAAAAACAATGACCTATCTACATATTATACAAAGAATTACCTACTTAATATTGTAGTTTCTTTTTAATGCTGAAATAATTGTAAGTATATATTACCTATTCATATGAAAAAAGTTCTTATACTTTGTACTAATACATACTTATTTAATTTAATTTAATTAATTAATTATACGATCTTAGTATACCTAAGTATTTTGTTTCTTAATTTACAAAACTTTCCCTGTTGTTTCAGTAAATAGGGCGTATATAAAAGGCAATATTGTAAGTAGGTGGTACCTACTTAACTTGACACTAAAATTGCCTGGAAAACTTACAAACACATTCTGTCTTTTTTTGGGAGATGGTCCATTCTTGGGATAAAACTTACACAATTAATGACACTGAAAGTTTTTGAAGAACATCCTAAAGAACTCAAAAAAGAGAAAATTGGCAAAGAATCAACGAGCTTCGACGTCAAGAAAACGTTCAAAACTTTCAAAGGCAGAAAATGCAAAAAATGCATCACGAAACAAGTGATGAAAATACGTCTAATGAGACCAACGACGATACCATCAATGAAGAAAATCCAGTTACAGACAAGAAAAAAGATCAAGAAGCGGAAAAGGAAAATGACAACGTCGAAGAAAATCTAATTACAGAAAATAACCTAGAAGAAAAAGATCAAGAAGCAGAGAAAGAAAGAGACATTTACGAAGAGAATAAAGTACGCTCAAATAATTTTTCCAATGATGAAGAAAGCGACATGAACGAAGAAAATGTAAAAACAGATAAAAATATTAAATACAAACATAAAGGTAATGAAAATTCTGTCATAGAATCAAACAATTCTTTTGAACCTAATGAAACCAGCAAAGAAGTAGACAATATTAAGAAAATCACAGTAGAGTCAAAAGAAAATGAAGAAGACGATGCAGCAATCAAAGGAATAGAAAGAGAATAAAATGATAACAAGAAAATGATAATAGATACAACGGAAGTGACAAAAATTCAGAAAAAAATAAAGAAATTATATTAAAAGAACCAAAAAACAAAGATCAAAGTAATGTGCCAAGTACATCATCCCACAGTAACATTCAGATCAAGAAAAAGATCCTGAAAAAGAAAATCGTAGGAATATCTAAAAAGAGAAGAGAGAAAACGTCTCTTAAAAATAAAAAAGAATCGGCCAATTTCACATAAGAATGTTAGCAGTGTTAGCCGTAATATTAATTCTGGAAAAGGCTCTTAAGTTTTTAAAGCGACATCTCTCCTTTGCTCATTAATTATTTGAGGTGGTAGATTTCTTAATGTATGCTGAATTATCAGTAGAGATCATGTTTATCGTGTCGTAAATAATTTTCGAAGACTTTACCTAGTTTTTTTTTTGTTATTACGATTAAGTATTACGTTTTTATTATTATTGTTGTTTATTTTCATAATCTGAATTTGTTCAATTACCAAAGATTTGTTTGACCAAAATCGAGCAGTATTTTATTGAAAACATTTTGCTTATGTATGTTTCATTTTATGATTGTTCCTTTATAACTATACTAATATTAAGATTTAATGTAAGTAAGAATAGTTGAATGATTCAACACATTTTGATTTTGTTCATGACTGTCTTGTGCTATTGTACTGATTCATTCACTCTGATGTGAAAGTGTTGGAAACTAACTGATTTAGTAACTTTTTGACTAATTATATTACTAGTTATGTCAAATGACTAAGGAAAGATATCATAAATAAAACACATTTTCTTAACATAACAATCTTTTATTTTCAAACTGTGTGTAAAAGAGGTAAGAAGTACAGAAAACCACTTTTTTTTTAATACAAACTAATTTACTTTTCACATCGTTAGGATTTAATATAATTTCATTCGATACCGATGGTAATATGCTACTTTCACTGACTTTATAGTAAATAAAAATATTGAAGAACGATGACCTGATTGGTTCTCAAATACTATCATTTTTTCTGTTAATTGTTTGTCGTGAATATTTATTTGATTCTCTTCACCTGTGATATATTTAATTTCAATCATATCACCGGCTAGTGAAATAAAATATTTATTTTTTAATTTGCACGATAGTACAAAATGCTCAAAATGAAGTACTGTATCATTCTTGTGCTTGGTTAAAAAAGGTTTATCAAACGTTTTTTTTGGCAAATATGTTGTATTTGTAAAATTTCTATTTTGCTCAGATACCCTTTTAGCCACCTGGGAAAGTGGTTTGTTTCCCTGTCTCAGCATATTTTTGAAGACCTATAATTTTATTCTCGAATGGATAAGCGTTAAATGTTGGCAATGGGCCGAACCTTTCCACTTCATCGACTACGTGTAACAAATTGTGGACATTACTAGTGATATAATCTGCACCATAAAATTGTTTATAATTATCAACAAAGTAATCAAACATTTCCCTCGCAAGTCGCAGTAATTGATTATAATTTTGAGAGGAGCATATTGTAACACCGCAAAATAGAGTAACAAAATGACTATACGCTTCCGGTTTAGGGACATCTGGCAATATAATTATGCTCAAGTAATGTAAGAAACTTCCAAATTCACTTGCTTTCCAGTGAGCAAGACAATCTAGACCTCTTACTGATCTATGAATTTCAGATGGAAGTTTGCATTGATTTAAAAATACATTTACATGCTCGATATTTTGTGCACAGCACTTAGTCTTAAGTCTCCCAAAATTTCCGTCCCTCCAACCTATTAGTAACCTTTTCATAATTCCCAAATGAATCAAGTGCAACGAATCTGAAACAGGAAATTGCTCTACCATGTCGATAGGTAGTTTTAATAAGGGTGAATCCATTTTATGATGCCTCCCGTACACCTTTTTTCTGAAGTTTTCGTCGGTTCTTGCAGAAGACCTTTTTGTTGAAAATACAACGGTATGCGTTGTGTGTGAGTAGTCCCCTACGGTTGTGCATTTTAAACACCCATTTTTCCCGTTAAAATTGCAAACACCTGAAAATGTATTAAAATATTGCTATGAATTACTATATCATAATCGACACACAAGATTAAGAGAAGAGTGGAGGAAAGTGTAAATGAGTGTTTTGCGTGTGTGTGTGTGTATGTGTGTGTGTGTATGTGTGTGTGTGTGTGTATGTGTGTGTGTGTATGTGTGTGTGTGTGTGTAAACTAACCTTTGACATATGCGCGTACCGGGGAATCGCAAATAAAACATCTAATTTTGACGTTCACATTGGTATCCTTAACACAAACTCCTTGCTCCAAAACGATGCTCATTTCGTTCACAAAATCTTCTAGGAATGAGTTTAGGTTTTTTGGTTTACCTTTCCCATAATAAATGCCAATAATGAATGGATCACTAGTGTCACCTTGATGAATGTTAGCCAATATCGGCCAGAATTCATATTTAGAGCTTTTAAATATGGGTAATCCATCAAGATTTATATTCAGAAGAATATTGTTTGGCAGCGGTATACAATTTCTAAGTATATTTGATAAAGGCATAATAATCCCATGATGCCAATATTCACCACCTTCGATTGTTTGAAGACAAATTACTGTTGGCGTTTGTAAAATCGTTCGAGGATCGGATGGTAAAATATCCGTAAATATCTTATTTAAAATTAAATGCAAATCTTTTAAAGCGGCTTGGTTTATATTTTTTTCTAAAGCTCATGTTCGTAAATCATTTTTAAAATGTATATTTTTCATATATTAACTTTCTTGTTGATCATCAGAGTTGTTTGAACTACTGTGAGGTAACAGATCGTCACACATTAGAAGATATTCAACATCAGAGATAATTTTCTGTTGTACGGAACCCTGTTGTATTTTAGTTGGTTGCTCTTTATACGAATCATTATCTAGTTCACTGGATTTTTATTTTGTACTTCTATCGATATTAGAACTGCTGCCTGGGATAACTTCAAACTCGTATTTTTCTGGATTTTGGTTTAGAAAATACTTTTTCTCCACTGTATGCAATGTTTCAGTCACTGTGTCATAATTTTTTTCCTCAACTGATATTATAGGCTTATTGCACTGGGTTTGCGATAATCTAATGATATTTTCATATTCTCTCAAAGCCTTTCTTTTGACTCCGCCCATTTGTTTTTTTTCTATCCATGGTTTCATTTTGAGACAATTAAAATTTTCCAAATGAACATCGCGTTGTAAACGTAACAAACTGTGGTTTTTGAGCATAGGTTAGGTTAGGTTAGGTTTAGTCACTTAAATCCTATTACTCATCTTAAAGTGATAATGAAGGGTTATACAATTTGCACAATGTTTGCTGTTATAAACAAATTTTTATAAAAGCCACAATATTACTACCAATAAACTCCATTATGTAGCTTGCCATGATTGAAAGGTGGATTCTAACTCTTGCAGAATCTAGCTCTACAGGACTTATAATCAACACTTCTTAGATGCTTATAGCTTTCTTACTAACTCTTAAGGCTCGACAAAACTTGTTAGGTGGTACTAAGTATTTATGTAACTCCTTTTAAGAATACCAGTCGATAGTAAGTATTTGTACACGCCTGACAATCACTCACAGCGTTTAATATTTCTTAGAGCTATTAGGGTAAGCCTCAAGGCGTTACAAGACATCTAACTACCCCAGTAGTAGAATATCAGAACTTAGTAAGTGTTAGTAAACACCATACAATTGCTTTTATTGATTTGTGCCTCTTAAAGCTATTATAACAAGTTATACAATGGTTTCGATAAACTCCATGCTACCGTCTTAAGTTGTATTTTTTTTCTTTATTACTGTTATTCCTCTGGAAGGTTTAAGTATTTATAATTGACCCCACTGTAGAGTCGAATGTTGCTATCAGAGTTCTTATGTACCACATATAGTACTAAAACCTCTAAAAAAGGCTGCCGTAAGCACTAAAATGTTTGTTGGGAATGTTGTTATACAAGTAAAATTTCAAAGGGTTAAACATTGAATTAATAACGCTGCGAAGTTTTTGTTTTGCTCTATCTTTGAAAGCCCTCCGACTCGAGATCCACAACCCGTTTGGACTTTTTCCGTATTCTTAGAAACCAATTGTACATTGTGGAATATTATTTTTTCCTTTTGACATTTAAATAAAGGTTTCGAAGAAGTCTGTTGTAGTAAAATTGTCGCAATAAAAACCTTTCTCACCCTTTGTAACTTTTGTATATATTTTTGAAATTTTATTGTTATGGCAATGTTCAATGTTGAAATCGATCAAAGTCATCGATATGTAAGTTCGTAGACAAATTAATTCGCAACGAATCGATGAAGTAGGGAATTGTTTTTTCCTAACTTACATATACATACTACTAAGAAACACTCACTTTTCATTAAAATGAAATGAATTTTAATAATTTATTTTACCATTTCTTAGTTTCCAGTACTTAGATAACCAATATGTATTACAGAAATAACAATTCGACACGGCGATCGCTAATCCCTGCGTTGGCTAGGCATTCGTTTTCGTTATCTCAGAGACGACGACGAATTTAGTTATCATTTCGCTATGTAAAGAAATTTGCCACTTGTCTAAGCCCCCTGATCTAGGGATTTTTTATGTGGTTGGTTGGTGATAAGGCTTACGAGGCCGCCCGGCTACCTACCACCGTCCTGCCTAAGTTTGTTGCGAAAATAACAATGTTAATAAGATTGTTGTGCTCAGACAATTAGAGGTAAGATAACCAGTTCCTCAGTTGATGAGGAGTCCAGGTGAAGCTCGCTTCTATCTTCGACTAAAAGCTTTTCTGTTGCCTATATACTTACTAATATTATAAAGCCGAAGAGTTTGTTTGATTGTTTGTTTGTTTGGTTGGTTGAACGCGCTAATCTCAGGAACTACTGATTTAAATTGAAAAATTATTTTTGTGTTGGATAGTCCATTTATCGAGGAAGGCTATAGGCTATATAACATCACGCTACGACTAATAGGAGCTGAGCATCAATGAAAAATGTTGCAAAAACTGGAAAAAATATGTAGCGAAACGTAGTTCGCGGGCACAGCTAGTAAAAAATAAAGCTTACAAAGCTTTGAATGAAATTGTATTATTCACTTTTAAATGTTTTACCGCTTTTACATAATTTATGAATAAAAAAAATAATACACCCACCGCAACGACACGAAATCTGCGACACAAATTCCTTAATCAGGTATGCGCTCGACTACAAAAACAAAAGGGTTAACATCGGGACCCTTCGAACAGACAGAAGGGTGAGGGCCCTTCAAGGTGCTTAGGGTCGATGTGTACAGAGGAGCACCGGGTTAAGCGGGGGACAAGTGAATCAAGGTCAGTTTTTATGTACGTTTTGTTCGGTTTTGTGCCCTATTGTTTTTTTATTTGTCACTAGCTGTGACCGCGAACCACGTTTCGCCATAATAATTGTTCAAAATAAAACTCTTATCTCCTACGGGTATAAAAATAGTTTACGACCTATTATCAGACCTACCAAAGATACACAAAAAATTCATAAAAATCAGTCCAGCCGTTTCGGAGCAGTTTGGTTACAAACACTGTGACACGAGAATTTTATATATTACGTTGTAACTGGGATTACTTTAAGGTCTGCGGCACATAATAAAAAAGATATTCAACAAAAGGAGCAAAATTAGCACTATTTGATAGCAAAAAACCTGACTATGAACCCTCGCCCGACGCAGAGTTGACACCCCGTTAAATTGTGATTAAAATAAGCGTCCGCCGAAATTAATCGTGCCGGGGGCGGCGCCTCATCCCTGAATAATATTTTTCAGGCCGATTTCTCCACAACGGAAATGATTAATCTTGATTTGGCCTTTAATATTTTATTAATAATCGCCGTCTCTGTAGAGTCTTTGTTGATTTCGGGGAGATTGATAACGGATTTGAGCGCTTTGTAGTCGTCGCTCTAGCTAGAGTGTAGCGAGATTTTATCGGTTCAACGAGAAATATGAATTCTATAGGCGTTTCAATATTGAATTAAGATTTGTGTTTGAATTAGATGATTTAAAGATTTACTCGGATGCTGTTTAAGCACTTTGTAATTTACAAATGGAACAGTAGTTTTTAAGGAAAATTCTTTAAAAAAAATTAAAAGTAATAGCTGACATTGGTAACTTTCATGTTCTTCGAAGAAATCTCTTTTTTTTTCTCAATTAACTGCCCTATAATAAAAAATGTATTATACGGTTTGTTACTGATTGAATTTTTAAAATTGAATGTTAAAATATAAAATAAATTAAAAGATAAATGTATAAATTTTAATGTTGATATAGGTACTCGTAATTTATGTTATAATAACGCGAGAACAACGCAATTTTATTGAACTTCATAATCATGTAATTTATCACTTTTATTTCCATATATGTAATTTTATTTGTTCATAACACATGCATTCTAATACACTCTCACAGACATACAAACACACACACAGACACACACAAACACACACTATGTATGCACTTTAATTAATGATTAATTCGATGATCCTTTTACGAACCCAATTGACAATGTAGGTGTGAAAGAACTTCTTCGGCTTCTGACACAGTTATTTTTATACATAAAAGAAATACAACCTTGTTAAGGGTACACAAATATTTTTGTTGTTAAAATTATGCGTTTCACGTGCTCGACATTCTTGTTTTTTTAACATAACACAGGTTGTGACCTTCACCTTACCTGATGATAGGTGATAATAGGACCAGAAATGAAAGCGAGCTTTGCCTGGAGTCTGGACTCCTCAATAACTGAGGAATTCACTTACTCACTCACTCAAAATCTTACCTCAGATTTTCAGAACACAGTAATGTTACGTACATCATTATTATGGCGACTTAGATAATATTGTGGTAGTTTCACCATTGAAGCTCCATCACCAATCAACCAAATTATTCCCGAACTTCAGTTTAAAAGCCTTTAGTTAGTTCCTCAACGAAAATTTTAAATTGTACGTTATGTTTTAGTCATAGTTTCTACAATTTTTCATTCAACGTAATCGTCTCGTCCCATGAAACGCCTGTCCAACAAATTATCTCGTTCGGTCTCGTGCCGTTGATGTCTGAACTGCCGTCGCCGCCAACAGCTGGCGTTGGCTCGTAAACCACTCGAACGCGTGGTTTATTGTATTTTTACTTTTACTGCAACGAAATTAGATTTACATCTGGTTATGATGGATCTAGTAATGTTGCGCACGGAATTAGACTTTGAAACTTTGACGCCGACAAGATTTTGGATTGCGATAATTAAGATGGAGGTGATTGCATCCCGCGATAATTTTTAGGGTTCTGCGCCTCTACAAGAAAAAGGAAAATCTATTTTATCTATTTTATTATATTAATATAGCTATCGAAACGTTAAATGTTGGCGACACTTTTCTTATTTAAATATAATGAACATACCTAGTGCTATATACAGGATGTAACGAACACCGAAATAATATTTAAGGTACCTCTATATAATTATGATTAGGGTAGTTTATTGTTTTTTATTATTTATTTAAGCATGATCCTTCGGAATTAAATGTTCTTTGATTAACACCAAAAAAATATGATTCTTGTATAGTTTGTCAAAGTAAATATTACTGTTTCAACACTTTAGAAGCAAAAGACATAAGAAGTAATATATGCATCCCACCAACCGATATTATAGCAAAAGTGTATTTATAATGTTAAATTTACTACAAACACTGTGTCCATAACGCCACCGACGCTCCTAACAGTTAGTTACCTATTAATTCCAAGGTTTTCCAGCTAGTTAGCAATACTTCCAAAGCTTGAAATCTTTCACAAGGTTCTCGTAAACGTTCGGCAAGCTTACTCTTGAAATAACGTAAACGTTCGGCAAGCTTGAAATCAAATCCGATCGAGCGATGTATTGATTTTCTGTACTCTCTAGTTGCAACGCTAGCGCCAAAATGGATCCGTAGTTCATATTGCGCGGATCTTGAGTGAGAAACTACACTGAGGTTCGCTCAAAAACGCGCAATACGGATCCGATGCCAGTATTCAGTGACTCAAGAGTGCAGCAAATCACAATATCAGTGCAGCTAGCGCCAAATTGGATCCCTATTCGATATAACGCGGACTCAAAACAACAAGGATAGGTAGAGATAGGTTCACTCAAGACTGCGCAATGTGGATCCAATTTGACGCTTGTGTTAAGATAAAGAGCCGTCAACTTGTATCCGTATTCCATATTGCGCGAATCTTCAGTAAATTAAAAAGCACTAATGGCCATTTTCACCAACCTCTTCTTAGCTAAGGGTACTCTAAGTTGGCATGCTGTCACAT
Organism: Schoenobius gigantellus; assembly: GCA_963935595.1. Classification (NCBI taxonomy): domain Eukaryota; kingdom Metazoa; phylum Arthropoda; class Insecta; order Lepidoptera; family Crambidae; genus Schoenobius; species Schoenobius gigantellus. The sequence continues at coordinate 30,038,069 of OZ012560.1, read as the reverse complement.
TCTTTTCATAAAAGACAAAAAGTGACAGCATACGTCTTAGGGGCTTCCTAAGCTAAGTTATGGTTGGTGAAATCAGCCATAAGGCTCGTATAAATAGTCGTATCTCAAGTACGAGATCGATCTTGAGCTGTTATTTCAGACAGATGTGCCATACATAAGCGTCATAACTGTTACTGAAGATAGAGCCCTGACTTGAGATGCCACTATTATTACGATTGATTCATATTGATTTACTACCAAACGTAGATAACGCATGAACGTTCGAAAAGTGGGCCGGTGAAGAACTGCCCAATCGGGCCTCGTGCAGTTCTTTTCCATGCGATGGAGCGACAATGCGATAAGCAATTTTGAGCATTATGTTTAAGAGTATAAAGTTGATATTTTCTTGTAGCAATTATTAAAACGTCAAATTTAATGTGGCTAGGTATGAAATGATGTAACTGCACACGGTTGTACTTCAAATAGTTGCCGTAATAATAACGAATAAGGTTGAATTCGATAAATACGGTTCTTTCTTTATGGTAATTTTAATTCGGGTGTGCATATTCAACTACCTATTTAACAGCGTACAAATATATAGTCGATTAGGTGACAGATTTCAAGCGCGTTTTTGTATGATGTGCTCTATCTACGTTTGGTAGTAAATCAATGTTGATTCATTCAAGACCCCCTTAATTACGGATACAATTTGACGCAAGCGTGCGGAAAAAAAAACAATATCAATATAACGCTAGCGCCGTTACATTGCGATGGATATGGATTTCAAGTAAATTAAATAGCAGCGAATTGCTTCGCCGCGCAATACGGATCCAGTTTGGCACTATCAATGTTAATGGATCCGAATTGGCTTCAAGAGTAGGCTTACTAGTCTCGATAGAAACATTGCTAGCTATCGGAGCGTCAACTCAAAACTTTTAATTGCTCAAATAAGTACGTTAAAATTTGTCTTCGTAACAAGTACTTTCCGTCGGTACACAAGCGTTCCGGGCGTAGTTTGTTGAGAACTAATTACACGGCGGGGTCCTAGAATTAATTTTATGTGGTTATCAGGCGGACTTTGGACTTTAAATCTATAACAAATTTGTTTGCTTCTTGTACGGCTTTATTTTTTTTGTAATGTAAAAAATACTCTATTTAGAATTCCGCAGTCTTTCTGTAAAGTAGATAGTAGGCAGATTTCTCTTTGAATTTTCTTTGTCGAAATAGAGATCCGTGCACAACGCTGGGACATATTATTATACAGTTAACAAGACGATGATGGTGAAGACTAGCTATATAATACCTATAACATTTTTAGGATTCTGTACTTCAAAAAACAGAACCCTTGTGTCTGTCTGTCACTACCATTTTTCTCGGGAACGCGTAGAGATATCAAACTGAAATTTATATTATCCTTTTTTATCGATTCTCTTTACAAATTCTCCCCTTAACATTCTATATTAAGGAAAAATCTAAAATCCGTAACTATGTACAGCCGGCTTGAAAAGTAGATAAACTTTTTTAGCAGATTTCGTACCATGTCACACCAACTATTCCTTTTATTTAGTATGGTTACACTTATATTGCATTGTTAATAGTTGGTGTGACATGGTACTAAAATTGTTATCTACTTTTGAAGCCGGCTGTACATAGTTAGGAAGTTAAATACTTAGAACCCTCCGGGGTTTTTAAGACTTGAAATATACCTTTGTAGCTTAGCAGCTCCCAAGTTTCCTGTTCGCTCTTTTTGGGGACATGCGCTTTTGGAGCGAGTGGTAGATTCAAGTTTTAATTCATTTATTTTGACGTTTTCAAGTTAAGAGATGATTCATTTCATTTCGCTCAATCCTCCATATTTACAACAACTTCAAAACTAACAATTAAGAAGAGAGAACAGGAAAACTAAGAATATAATGTAACTAAAACTAACTACAAACCAAGTAAAACATGTCTCGGTTATCACAATAGAATTTCCTCCTGCACGGTACCTATCCACCTCATAAAACTAACACAAGATCACCTGCAGAATTATCAATATTACACGTGGCGCACCATCTTGATACGGAATGGCGTAATATTTCTCGCCCCCTCACTGCCTCGGGGTCCGAGCGTCCCGTGACGTCATTGCTCGGATTTATGTTCGCGAGGGTAGAGTGTTCTTGAGCTGTAGCAACCGTGCCTGCTGAGCAAAGAGCGGAATAAAGTGGAGATACAATTGCTTTTGTTGCCTATTGAATGCTAAATGGACGTTTTGTTGCGCAATTGTTTGCGAGATCGTTCGCTTTAAACGTTCACTCTTCGATTATGATTCACTCTTCGGATATGCTTAGATACAGTTGTTTTGTAAACATTAAATGATTCCAGTCTGATAAACTATCAAGTTAATCAGCGACCTATTCATGCTTAAATCTGACGATTGCAAAAAAAACAATACAAAATGTATAGATCTATCTAAAATGAAATATGATTTATTTGCTATGAAATACGGTTAATGTTATTTAATTTACATAAAGTTTAGGTAGATCAACTTGTTCAGTCAAAATGTTGACATGCAAAAATTTGTTATTAAGTATAGTAATCTAATTTGTTATAGAAATTGAAAGACATTGCGGTCAATAAATTCATACGCTACATTTTTAAGTCGATTAGTTATAATGTGTCAAAATTCAATTCATCAATTTATACTTGTCAAAATTATTAAAATACATACAAACTTCTAATAAGATTTGAAAATGTCATCATTTATCGTTTCGAATTAAATAATGTCAAAACAGAAGATGGCTTACTTTAAATTGTTTGAACAATTTAAAAATGTGGTTATAGCTTGGTACTGAAAATTATTTGTATGCCGATCTAAGGCCCAGTAAATATAGGTGTTGTTTTACAACACGCCACGAAATTGACATAATTTCATATTTGATTTGATGAATATTTGAAAAGTTATTAGGGAGAATAAACAGAGGTTTTAAAAGACATGGTATTCCTATGTTTTAAACACAGTAAATGATATTTATTTATTTGTACAGCAATAGAACAGTTATTATACATATTTATATCGCACTGATGTTATCTGTGATCGTACGAGTATATAGAGTATAAGACTTTTTCATTTAAGTGTCCCATCACAGACTATACGGCATTTCCAAATTAAGTAATTTTATATTTAAATCTCTTAAAATCATTAATAACGTAACGAATAAAATATAAACAATCTGAGGTAAATGAAGTATTTATTACTATTCCATAATTTGTTGATGTACTATTTTAATTGTATTGATTAGTATCGAATAGTATTGATTGAATTCAATGAAAAGTATTTTTTTCTCAAACTATTCGAAAAATATATATTACTAGCTGTGCCCGCGAACTGCGTTTCGCCATAATAATTGTGAAAAAACCCTTATCACCTAGCTAGGCGTATTAATAGTACATTGTTACCCTAGGGGTGAAAGTAACTTATTTAGTCCCGAGACGGTGTTTGGCGCCCGAGCGTAGCGAGGGCACCAATAGTTCGAGGGACTAAATAAGTCTTTAACCCGAGGTAAACACTGTGCTTTTCATTACGAATACAAGGATAATAAAAATAAAACAATGAATTAGCTAATGTTTTACATAAATCAACAACTTCTGCTTTAGCCCGCTTTCTCTTATAAAATCATTCGTTAACTTCATATCTGAATCAGATGAACTCATTGTGTTAATTATTAACACAATGTTATACAAATATAATTAACAGTTAATAAAAATCTCTGCTATATGGAAGTATTACAAAACTCTACAAATGGAAAAAACAAACGAAGATCTCATTGCCGCTTTCCCGCTTATTTTGTTTTTTTTTTCTATGGCCGGCCAGCTATTCAGCCATTATTTTTCATTTTCATAATTTAAAAAATGGTAAATATTTTGCCCAAATCTGTTATTTTAAAGAAATAGTTAAAAATAAATTATAATAAAGTTATTTAAAAAATATATTCTTTAAATACTTAACATTATGTTATTTCAATTTTACACCGCGCTGTAATTGGCTAGATGACAAAAAAATTTTTTTGCTTTAATAGAAGCTCATTCATATTATAAACAGAAAGAAACAATCGGTTTTCGAATAACAATAAAAACAACCAAGATATATGCTATTAAAGATTTTTCTCCATCTCTTTCTAGCAAAACGGCAATTTACAAGGAGTTTATATGGTCGTACTCAACAATGACGTCACGGTTGATGTCGGATCTCTCTGTCTAATCGCCTTCAAATTAACAACTTAAAATGCTTGTATCTAATGTATTTCTAAACCGATTTTAATTCTAATTTCACAGGACTGCATATTTTTCCACAGTATTTTAATATTTAATGACGAGACGTAAAAATTTGAATTCAGTCATCATCCCAATTGAGTGGATGTATAGAAAGCCGGAACATGGTTCAAAAAAATATGAAAAAAGAACTAGTTTCTTTTTTATAATTTGACAGCAGCTGTCAGTTGAAAGTGATTCTCCCTAGGGCTGAAAAGTATTACTTTCAACCCGCTCTTCAGGCAACTTCAGACCTACTTTCAGAGTATGAGTAATGAAAAATAGTTTACGACCTATTCTCAGACCTACCGAATATACACAAAAAAAAATCATAAAAATCTGTCCAGCCGTTTCGGAGGAGTTCGGTTAAAAACACTGTGACTCGAGATTTTTATATGTATATTGGATAGATACATTGTTTTCGTAATAGTCTCAATCCTGTAGGACTTCCGGCTGCAACCCGTCAGTCCCCTTAAACTTTTTTCAGAAACGTAACCCTACCGACGAAGTGAACGAATTCGAAAATTAAAAGATCGTGACTGTTGATTTTAATGTACTCGTTACCGCCAAACCCATTAATATTACAAAGCGAGTGTGTCGTAACATCGCCGGAATGATGCGATCGACGTCTCCCGTTGCCAATAAAACACACCGCGGTGTCATTACAAAGTCGATATTGCATTTTACGATAACATCCGCGGCGCGTTCTATATTCGGCGCGTGCTCTTGTTTGCATCGCGTCTGTCGGTAAAAGTGTGGTGTAAATCACCTCGATCGCTGTATTTGTTACCTAGATCTTTAGGAGCAATCCGATTATTGGTGAATCTGTTTCATTTGAAGCTCAAAATAAACGGCCCGTTGCGTTTGCTGTTTGCTTTGCTAGCGTTCTTAACTTTGCAATGGTTGTTTTTATTTGTGTTCGTGTTGAAAAGTCGAAGGTTAAAACATTCGTTTTTGGCAATTGGTTAAGAATTCGTTTACTTCACAAGCTTCACGGATTCTATCTATTAAAAATAATTCACAGAGACAAGAGTATTGATAACAATTTTAATAAAAACATTTAACATTGCATCCGAGGGATTCGGTTCTGAGTCGCTTATGTTTGTTCCGCTTTATTGATACTAAAAGGCTTTTAAGCTCTTTTTTTAAATATTAAAGAAACTTAAAAAAAAAGATTATCCATGACTAAGCTCGTAACAGCGAGTGTTGGTAGCGATGTGGCCTCACCACTGGACAGTGCTCCGAGTAGAATCGGGAGGCACACGATCGATCCTGCCATGTACCAATGTGTTTTTCGTTTCATGAATTTCATATTTACATTTATCTGACGCTCCTACGGTGAAAGAAAACATCGTGAGAAAACCTGAATACACCTGCGAAGTAATTCAAAGGTGTATGTGAAGTTAACTAATCCGCACTGGGCCAGCGTGGTTTAACTAAGGCCTAATCGCCCTACCATAACTGGTTAGGGTAGGCTCATGCCCCTCGGTGGGGACGTATATGAGCTGTGATGATGATGATGAAGCTCATCACAGCAGCGTTTTAGTGATTGTAAAATAAATGATTTACACACCATCTGTTTATTATTATAATTTTAATGGAAATGTTTTATTTACATTAATTTGTTTCATTCTTTTGTTTCAGGTAAGGCAATTCATATTTGGTTTAAACACTATACTACACTTGTGTGAAGATTTAGTGTAAGTAAACAAGGATGTTTTTTGACGTAGTTATACTTTTGAAATAAAATACCTATTTAGCCTATATTATCGCACTGCTATTTGCGGTAGGTAGGAAACGTGTATGATACAATATGAAAATATGTCTGGCAGTTAAAGATCTCAATTTCAACAATGAGAGAACAATGAACTAGACAAACAAGAGTGTGAACAAAATGTATAGCACACGATCTAGAACATTGTTATCTATTGTTTGTTGCCAAATAAGCGAGAGAGCAAAATGATATTCAAACATTTCATTGTTTTTTGCAAGAATCATAATCTCGATCGTTCGTCTCGTTAGCCGTCGGTAAGCGGCTTTGTTGCAGCAAAGCCTACACTTGTTTTTGTCATAAGATCGTATTACGTACAATAACAAACGTTTCTAAGACATAATTGGCAACGTGTTTTATGCAAAAAAGAAAACATCCCCAGAGATTGTTTATAGCGTTGTTTATAGTAAACAACGCTATAATATTTCCGAAACGGCTCTCGCCGAAGTCACATAGGTAATTGCATGAAATCGAACACTCACGGGAGTCGACTTGAAAGATATTATTCTTTGATCTAGGTTCTTTCAGCGTGCTTCAAAAAAAAAGAACGCCATGCAAGTGCGTGTGGAGTCACGTGCAAGGTGGGATTCCGTAGTTTTTCTAAGTTGTTTGCATATCACTCGATAATTAGATAAATGAGGCTTGTTGATTGAGATTGTTTTTCTTTTAAATTCATCATATGGGCTACGTTTAAGCACTTTTTCAGATTTTCAAATGTAGCGGTTTAGTATGTAGGGGGTGGGGACACTTGACCCTTAAATTACCTTAAATTAAAATACCACTTTCAAACTAAATACTGGTTTTAGGATACCCACAACATTTTTAAGACCTGTCTTATGATAAAACACGTTTTGTCATCAAGAAAAAAACTTCGTCCCTACTTTAGGCTTAGGAGAGGTACCCGGAAAAAGAAATTATTTTTTAATTAATTTCAGTTCCTCAGCTTTCTAACTCTTTTGGTTGCGGAGCTAGGCCACGGATGGACGGACAGACGGACAGATAGACTAGATAGGGAATCCTAAAAATAACGTTTATATATCACAGGAAGGTAATGTGTTAATGTAAAAAAATACTTAAAATATTCACGATCATGTCGGACGTGATTGTCGAACTTACTTTTTTACATTTATGTCATAGGTTTTAGTGTTCGTTGTTGATAATTAGGATTTGTTTGTTATTAATTATTAATATTTAAATTATATGTTAAACACTTCCATAAAATCATGTAATAACAAATAATAAAAATTAACATTGGTATGATTCTTTTTAAATTCATGCTCTATGTTGAGTTTTTTAATCTGTTTTTAGGGTTTCATAACTCAGAACCAATCTTATCTCACTTTTTCGTAAGAATGCATAGAGACATCAATTAGAAATTTATTTTAAACTAGCTGTGCCCGCGAACTACGTTTCGCCATCAAAATACTTAACACAGTGTTTAGTTTTTTCCTCCATTTTATTCCATAATGATTCAACTATATTCTGCCTATCTTGAGTATCGGCCATTTCGAAATAAGAACAATTTTCGTAGGTTCATAATGCTCTTTTTCTAACAGTCCACAAAATTAAATACATTACATATTACTATAAACACTAAGTATTATTATTGTTTTAGAGACATTATTGATATTAATAAATTCTTCTTCAGTAGAAAGAACTACACAGTTGCAAGAATAATCTTTATCGTATTCATGTTTGGAATTAAAATAAACAATTGTTAAATAAATTAGAACTGTATACGAATAAAGTTTAGATTTTATAATGGGTGTTGGTAACACCAACAAAGTATATTTTTTGGATATGACAACTTGGCCAATTTAGACTGGTCGTACAGTTCCTTGTCAAGCTATACTGTTTGACCTTTGGACCGTTCTTATGTCTCTCGTAATACTGGCGGTTTTCGTAGAGTTAATGTATAGCATGAATGGGGGGTTACTGTACAAATACGTTTTCCGTATTCGATTTCCGATCACGGAATACAGACACGGAGTTTCGTGAACGTAGCGCAGACGTTCGTTTCTTCTCATTCGGGATTTCTACCATTCTACCTAAACGTACGTACAGAACGTGTTCCGTTCGTAATAAAAACGAACGTGTGCGGCAGTCAATGTGTATTTTGTATAGATTTGATGCATTCGGATGCCCGCATTCAGAAAACGAATGCCAAAAAACGTATTTATGCGGTTAGCCTTAAAATGTATTGTGACTTCCGTTTTTGTAACGTGTACTGTGCGATATAGTGTTGCTGGCATAGTTCGGTTAGCAAACTCGCCGTGATGACTAACATCCAACACACAAACTTGGAGTTATCGTTAGTTAGTTCACGAACGTTGCATTATCACGGTCTCGAAGGACACTAAACACAGGTAACATCTAACATCGAACATCCAATAGGCCCCGAAGCGGTTCGGTTCGGTTTGGTGACGGAACCCTTTTGGAAAACGAAATACTTGACGGAACCCTAAAATAAAACAATAGTTTTGTTTTATTAAAGTGTATTCTTTATGAATAAGCATAATAAAAGTACGACTAGAGAGTGTGTTTAGATTTTTCTAAATTATTGCGGAACCCTTATAGGGGTATTGCGGAGCCCTAGGGTTCCGCGGAACACACTTAGAGCATGGCTGCTCTAGGTACCCTTCAGGGCGTACTTTCATTTAATACTCCTATTGCTGGGTTTGAAAAGCAACTGTTATCCGTCTTTTTTGAGCGGCGGCCATGTTGAATTTACGTCAATGTTGCTACGTTCATAGTGCTCTACTGATCAAGGCCTTTCATTTGATACTCGGGTTTACGGTTTTCAATACGCATCTGTTTGGTTAAAATAATACATATTAGATAAGTTGAAATACCGGCTGATTAAGACAAATAACATTATGGATCAGTTTTTAATTGGATCAGAGTATTAGCATGAAAACGGAACTGGCCCCTGTGCCCTTGTATTACCTATGTGCCTACCTACAGGTACTTATGAAGCCGCGAATATCGAATCGCGATAAAACGAAGCGCGAAGGTTGATTGAAGTGGTACTATTTGCAGTGAATAGGCATCAAACGCGTACCGCCCGGGGTGGGGGTGTGCCGGTGCAGCTATTTCCGGCCAGACAATCCAAAATGGCGTTGACTTAAGGCGTTACTTTGTCGTTTTCGAATAATTTCGATTTACTGTACCGCTACAAATCTAAAATATACATTTGAAAATTCATATAATTGTGATATTGTTGAAGATTTAATCTAAACATTCTGCAAGCCAGAAATATGATAATAATGTTTCACTTGATAGAAAAAAACAAATTCAATATGTCTGTTCAATATTTTAAAATAGTTGTGAATCAGAAAATACAAAAATAAAAGACATACAATTTTACAAATAGTCGTGCATTTTTACTGTCTTGAAAATTGCACAAATACATTTTTTATTTTGCTCCCCAGTTTTCGAATCGATTAAAACGTGTAAAAAGTAACGTCTCAGTTCGGTCTCAGCGGGTAGGTAAGCGACATTAGAAGCTATGCAATTATCAACTATATTACCTTGCAATAAAGCAGTCGCTGTACACGGGTAGATTTCCTGGGAAACCTCACCTTCAGCGCACGATGGAATATAATTTGCGCACGTTTTTCGATTCAGTAATATCCTGGCTGCTAATATTACGTTTGAGTTACGTTGGGTAAGGTATGCGAAAAATTCTTCAGTTTTGGATGACTGTTGCATTTGTATATCAGCGCTTGTCCACGACTCCTGAAATTATGTGAGCCAAGCTACTTCCACTATGATTCGCCTTAATTAGGAAGTTTTCTCCCTTATTTGAAATTAGAGGTGTCCCAGCCCGGTCGGGTCTAGAGAATTGGGTTTTCCCAGACTGGATTGCAATTACTAGGAGACACTTATTACCGATCTTTGGAGATAGTCGCGATTGCTGCGATTGTACAAATTGCTTATAAATCGCAAATTCGTATTATGGAACGTTGGATTGCGCTACGACTGCACTACTTAGAATATCCAGACTAAAAACATCTTAGTGGACAAAAAACTCAAATGAGTTGCAATAAAAATTATAAATTGTTGTATAAAAAATTAAAAATATTTACCGTCCATGAAAAACTTCAATATTCTATGTGTATTGACGAATTTGGCATTGTCAAATTTAAAAAAGATAAAATTTACTAACGTCATTTTAGAGAAAAAACACAAAAAAGATATGAAGAAATTAATAGCAATAATTATTTTGGCCAACGTACTCGTAAATATACGATTCCAAAATGTTTGAATCGGTTAAATCCAGATATTGAACATTGTAGCAATAAAAATAAAAGAAATTTTAAAAAAAGATTAAAAGCCGTACTTTTGAAAAAAAAATGATATTACCTAATTAAATTATTGTTTAAATTATGATTTAACATTATATTAAAATAGATTTCTAGAATATTAATTTGTGTTTAAGAGCGTCATATTCGCTTATAAACTGTACTCAGTTTGGCGATACTGCATGAATTCTGTAATGTGCTAAAAATGGTTGAGAATAAAAAAATAAAAAAACATGCGAGCGACTCGACTGTCGAACGCAGCGACCGATTGCTTAATTTGGTTGTTTATCGCGAGATCGCGTTGCTATTGTACAATTAGCAACCGGTTGCTTTTTTCCGTAATAAGCCCGCCGGACAGGATGAACGTCGAGGTTGGATTCGTGGGAATGGGCACTTTGGGGGGAGAATCCCACATCTGCCTGTCGAGTAGTCATCAGCATCGGCCGACGCGGTGCGCAACAGCATTCCATATTATATAATAAAATAAATAATAAAAAATCAATTATTAAAATCAATTATTATTAATCAAATTTGGAACGCACGGTGTTCGGTTCGTATATTGGCGGATCCAGGGTTTCCGACTCAACTTGTATCGGCACAAGGCGCGGTTACTTTATTTTATTTATTTATTTATTATGCCTATGGACAACAAAACAGATTACAATCATGAATACGTAAAAAAATCCTTCTTAAAATTAAAAGATATGTACTAGACTGTAACCCTAACCTTGCTGACACATCATTATAAGGTACAAAACAAGAAAGTCCTACTCCTCAAAAACAGACTGATTTAGTTACTAATAAAATAAAAATAAAAAAAACTTAAAAAATCATTACAATATATTTAACTATGTATTTAACAGCGAGCGATGTGGGCGTGTGTTAAGCCTTAAGATAGAGTTAGTTGCTTAACTGACTTTATAAAAATCCTGTATCTTGGATTAAAAATATCCAAGCACAAATTCTTGACAGATATCTCGTTATAAAGCCGACACATTCTTACAAGAGGATTATAAAAAGAAGTGTTGTTTTTATATGTTTGTAAATAAATTGTTTTGTTAGGTATTCGGGGATTGCGCTTTGTAATTAATATATTTAGTTTACTTAAGAGGTAGGAAGAATCAATACCACTATGCAGGATCTTATGCAAATAAATAAGGTCCTGTTTCTTGCGACGGACAAGTAAAAATTCAAGGTAATATAAACTTTAATGATATCCTGGATCCCTCCCTTTTCGTATAGGGAGTATACATGGAGCCGTTGTTCAATAGTAGTGTATTGAGTTGCTATAGCAGTACAGCGTCGGAGGCGCTGTGGACTCGGCACTTGCGTTCCAATAGGGAGGTCCGGGGTTCGAGACCGCACCCCGTACTGCACCAATGTATTTTTTCGTTTTTCGAATTTCATATATACGTTTGTCTGATGCTCCTACGGTAAAGGAAAACATCGTGAGGCAACTTGTATACACCTGCGAAGAAATTCAAAGGTGTATGTGAAGTCGACCAATTCGCACTGGGCCAGCGTATTTGACTAAGGCCTAAACAACCTAACTTAGGGTAGAGTCGAGCCCCTCGGCGGGGACGTACATAAGCTGTGGTATTGGTTTTAAGAAGGACAGCGTTTATCGCTGTCATGAGTAGCCGTCGTAGGTGAGGTCGCACTATGTACCGCAGCCAAATGACGTCATGTTGGGTTCCAGTGTGAGTAAGGTTGTCAAATCTTATTGGGGTGTCGCTGTCAGTACTTATCATCTAGGGGTGTAAAAAATAGTCTACGACCTATTCTCAGACCTGATATAAAGAAAGAATTTGATAGAAATCCTTGAAGCCGTAGATATGTACATAGTTAGGAACTTAGACTAGCTGTCACCGCGAACTACATTTAGCCATAATAAAAATAGTTTACGACCTATTCTCAGACCTACTGAATATACACAAAATTTTTTATAAAGATCGGTCAAGCCGTTTCGGAGGAGTTCGGTAACAAACACTGTGACACGAGAATTTTATATATTAGACAAGCTGTGCATGCGAACTACGTTTCGCCATAATAAAAAATAGTTTACGACCTATTCTCAGACCTACCGAATATACACAAAAAATTTGATAATGATCGGTCAAGCCGTTTCGGAGGAGTTCGGTAACAAACACTGTGACACGAGAATTTTATATATTAGACTAGCTGTGCCGGCGAACTTTGTTATTTCTTATGCAAAATAAAGTGTATCTATCTAACTACGTTTCGCCGTTATAATTGCCCCAAAAAACCATTATCACTTATGGTTATAAAACATAGTTTACAACCTATTCTCAGACCTACGGAATATACACAAAAAATTCATTAAAAACAGGCAAGCCGTTTCGGAGCAGTTCGGTTACAAACAATGTGACGCGAGAATTTTATAAATGAGAAGAAGATAAGTTTGTATGGAACGTTTGGGTCGCAAGTCCAGCTCGTATCCGGCCGGTGTTTTTATTATAATAATTGTGATCGTGGGAAATATAAAATCAGTGACGGAATCAGGGGACTTAGACAAGAGCCACACGCTTAATTTTGCGCAGTCGCTCCGCAGAAGAAATGTATATATACATGACATAAGCCTGTGACAACCTGACGCTATTTCTTCCGCTATCTCGCCTGATGGTAAGCGCCGACACGGTAATAGTATATACAGTAGAATGTCTTCCTAGACACGGTTAAAACACGCGCTATGCCTACGCGCCTCGATCTGGGATCGCACTTGGATCGCATAGCTATAGGTATACGTACAAGTCAAACGGAGCGCACGGTCGGTAAGCGAGCAGCCTTATCGCGGGCCACGCACCGAGCGATGCCGAACGGCCGTATAAAATTTCAAATAGGGGCCGAGTCCACTTACTGTATTATAATATTACCGTGGCGCTGATGTGGTCTATAATGTAGCACGCTCTCCATGATAGTGCCTGTTCACTCTGGCTGGTGCTGCATTTACCAACCAGTACCTATCCGTTACAGTTGAGTGCATATTGAAGTCACATACTTGACATATCGCAATGTGGCAACGTCGAAAGCATTTGCGCGATATAAATTTCTTTCGGCCTGCGTGACCGAAGCAATAAAGCGTTTATTAGCATATCTCCTGCCGTTTTCTGTACAGCGAGCGGTGTACGATACTGCTAATTCCAGTTTTGTCCGTTCCCAAAAAAAAGTTTGTGTCTGCGTTAGTAGAGTTTTATTGTGTGAGTTTATTGTTCGTGAATATTTATGATTTGGAAGTGATTCTAGGTAGATTTCTTTTCATACAAGGTGGACATGACAGCTAATTTCTAAAGACTTCTAAAGTTGATAAAAACATTTTTACAATTGCAATGGCAAGGTAAATTTAATAATTTCGGTTTACTGCTATAAACTTTGTAATAAGGTTATAAGTTATCAGCTCTCATGCGAGCTCTTCCTTGTTTATGAGACCTTCAACTCATAGAATATCTCAGCCTACTATGTTTTTGCGTAATATCAGGTGTCCGTATGTTCTTTAATCACTCATTCTCTACGTAGCCACCTTATAAACCTTTCTGTGTCAACGATTTTCAAGATGACATGTTCATACCGTACTAATTTAGTTCACCTGACTCCTGGCTACGCACTAAATGCTGTCGAAATTTCTACGGGGTGTCTGAATAGCGTTTCCTATGCGCTCATTATTGCGTTGCGTCGCTCCGGGCCTGTGACGCCATATCTCCCGACGCGATCAATGGCCGACCCGCGCTGGCACTCGCCCCATCGACTAATAGCCCACCACGGCCCTTCCTCCGCTATACGATACGATGCCCCATGATCACTGCTAAGGACTTGATTCGTCGTTTATAACGTTTAACTCTGTGTCCTTGTAACGTTAACGTTATGGTGTATTATAACGCTAACGATATGTTGTGCTGTAACGAAAACGTAATGAAGGCGTAGAGCGTAACGTTATATGCTGTTATATCATCAACGTTATGGTGTATTATGACGTTAATGTTACGATGTGTTATTTATAAAGTTAACGCTATTTTGTGTTGTCTTGTTCTAATGTCATCGTCATGTTGTGTCTACGCACTACCACAGATGCAAATAAAAGTAGCGCAAACAAAATTATCGCCGAAGTTGAATCTTCGTTGAATTTTTGTGACTTGATTCGCTTTTGGCGTTCAGTCAGGATTATTATATCCTATTATCACAATAAAATTAGAAATAATGGATGGAGTCAACACATTAATGACTAATTCTGGAAATGATTGATTCCCAAAATGTTCTATTCTGAGAGTAACTAATTTCTTACAGGTGCTTCTTTCTTTCTTCTTCGGATTTACAAATTCAACTTTTTGAAAACTCAATATTTTAGGAAAACAACTTCTTGTTACAAAAGAGGAAATTATACAGTTCTGCAATTGATTATTTGTGAAATCAATTGAGTGGTTGAAACAATAAATTTTGCATCTTATAATCTCACAAATAAGTCAGTTGCAGAACTGCACATGACGTATAGAATAGTCATAACATATTTTCAGAATTGAGATTAGAGATATTGATAATCTGCTATTTTAAGACTTGATCATTTGACGAATTAGTCATCAATTCTATATAATTCTAGTTATAATTATGTAGAATTTACCATTTACGGTCTAAGCTAATTATGAGACAAAAACGAAGCTGTTTTGGACATTTCATATGTGCCTGAAAATAAATAAACTACTGATTGTACCTACTCGATTACTTTACACCTTTGCTTAATACCAATATTGTAAGGGAGACTATGGAACATTATACAAACACCCCTGAAACTGAACTCTGAGCGAGCTCGCAAATTGCGGGTATTTAGAGAAGGCGAGTTCCGATAATATCGGCCCTTAATGAGCTCATCATGCTTCGTACTCACCCGAAGCCCTTTCATCTTACGTACACATCTGGCAAATTGATATGGCACTGTTAAACTTCCCTGTCTTCCCTGTCGTTAGAGATGGCTGACTTATGACTAGTTCGATACGAGTTTGTTATTTCAAATTGAAATTCAATGTAGTTTATTCAAATTGGATTACATAATCACTTTTGCACGTCAAAGAAGCTACGCCTTGGCTCACAAGTTTACGGCGGAAGACTTTGAACTGGAAAGAAGCAGCAAGAAAACCGGCAAGGCCTATTTTTTTTTCTCTGTATCGTAACAGTGTCGTCAATCGGAAGCTGACTTCAATGCAAAAATTTTAACTCAACTTCCATTACAAGATTAGATGTGTCAGTTCTCTTCGTGCGTCATTACCGAATACAACAATATTTGTGTACATAAATAGTTATACACAACAACGCTTTTCTTTATCTTGAATTTTTTTATATAAATAATAACTTAATGCGCTTTAAACTTATGAAATGGGAAATTAGTAACAGTTTGTGGAAGTTAAAAAGTTATACATTTCCCCATAAACGAACCTCTTTATATTGCCCTTATGTATGTCAAAAAATCGCATTGAGGATATAGTCATGTTCCATGCAATTTGATTCTTAGGAAAGATGAATAAGACAAAACAAGTAATAATATCATGCCTGACAGAACTCGAACCTGTGCCTATAGCCAAAGTAACATTTGCGTTCGTTTTGTTAAAACGTATTGAACAGCAATGTATGGGAATGATTTCACGATTCATTCTCATACATTGAACCCATACATGGAAACCAAATGATATTTTGGCGACAGGCCTCGCGTCCTCAACATGTACCGTGTCAACGCCATGACCAATTAAGTCACTCAGAACTTTTCTAACCCTAAGTTAATTTCAATTGTATTGATATCCCTTTACTTTGATAAGCCAAAGTACAATTTATACCCTGTTAATAGCTACGTATCAACATGAATTTTTTTTAAAACAAAAGCAATGATGAAAGATAGGTGAATAATCATTTCTCTTGTAGTTATTTTGTTGCCTTTAAATGAGCTCTGGCTCACTCACGCGCAGAAACACAGCATGACGTCATTTGGCTAAAAATCTTCGCATGCTTCAAAAGCTGCATCCTTCAATTTCAAATCCTTTCTTGAATCAAAGTGATCAAAATCAATCAAAATCACCACCAAAAATTAAGCAATAAACAGTCGGTAAATCAATTTAAATACGCAATTTAATTGCAAATGTATTTCCCAATTGTTCCGAGAATCCAGTAATTGTTATTAAATCATGTATGGTACGAACAATAAATTAACGGTCTCGCGCCCACTCATAACCAAAAATCTCATAACCAATACGTAAAGGTCCCACTCATAACTGCTGATGTGAGAAGACGAAACTCATAACCAACACAACTACACAATTATGTACAGTCGCTTTAATAATTATTAACAAAAAAGGGTGAATAATATTTTAAATCAAAGTAAAAAGCTTGGTAAAAAAAAATTAACAAAAAATAAAACCGACTTCAAAAACACTAAAAACTTAAAAATAATATAAGAATAGGTACAGACAACATCACACTTCTACTATATTGAAGTCGGTGACAAATTTTAACACTTTCTAGTAGATCATCGTTTGGCGCCGACTTCAATATAGAAGTATGATGTTGTCTGTACCTATTATTTTTTGTAATTTTTTTTTTATTTTTAACCGACTTCAAAAAAGGAGGAGGTTATCAATTCGGTTGTATTTTTTATGTTTGTTACCTCATAACTCCGTCATTTTTAAACTGATTTCCAAAATTATTTTTGTATTCGATAGAGTATACTACAAGGGTGGTCCCATGGTCACCAAAGTCAGGATCTGATGATGGGATCCCATAGAAAATTAAGGAAAACTTTTTAGTGAATGAAATCTTTTCAGTTAAAGAAACCCTAATTTATTAAATTAGTGTTTTCCTCCCATAGAAAATTAAGGAAAACTTTTTAGTGAATGAAATCTTTTCAGTTAAAGAAACCCTAATTTATTAAATTCATCAGATCCTGACTTTGGTGACCATGGGACCACCCTTGCAGTATACTCTATCGAATACAAAAAGAAATTTGGACATCGGTTTAAATATGACGGAGCTATGAGGTAACAACCATAAAAAAACAAACGAATTGATAACCTCCTCCTTTTTTGAAGTCGGTTAAAAAGAGGTGTAAAGAGGCATCTTGCAGGTCGGCAAGGTGAGGGTGGCTATTGCGGTGTGTAATCTCTCTCCCGCATTAATATTAGACAGCACAAACAATACAGAAGACAAAATGTAATTTATTTTTACAAAAAATTAAACCGACTTCAAAAACACCAAAAAGTTATAAATAATATAAGAATACAAACAACATCAAAGTTTTTATATTATCTTTTTAGTTAATTTAAAATACCAAAACCTTATCCTAAATGTAACAAATACTTTTCTGAAAACTGCATCAAAATCGATTCAGCGAAACGCGAGATAATTGCGGACAAACATACAGGTCAAACTGAGAACCTCCTATTTGAACTGACTTAGAAAATGGAAGAGGTTCTATGTTCGACTGTATCTATCTTTTTGAAGTCCGTTAAAAAGGATCTGCTTATTTCATAAATGAAATTTCTTCCAGCAGACCTGCGAAAGGAAAAATATATTAGAATTTGCGTGTATTGTAGCTTAGAAGGCGATCAAATAGTAAAAATATATAAATATAAAACCATACTACTTATATAACATACTAAATAAAAATATGTAGAAATACATATTACACAAATAATATGAATATTGTTAAATTTTTATATATCATAATTAGGACTTGGATAGATAGTATTCTCTTATGCGGCGCTTGAAAGATTAGATGAGATGTAGCTATCAGGACAAACTAATTCTCAATCACTTCTCAATATTGTTATTTTTGTTGAAGATGTCACGGAGAGGATCTATTTATGCCTTCCTCGCACTAAGATTTGTTTAGTGCTTACCGGTGGTACTACCGTTGGTACTACTGTTAGTATAACACTACAGGTATTTGTAGCCCGATCCCGGATTTGGTGACAATGAGACTTATCGAGAACTATACCCCCTCAAACAAAAAAAATATTTTCCAAATCGATTAATAAATGACAGAGTTATGAGGTAGCAAACGTAAAAAAAGAACATACAATGGAAATGATAAAGTCCCCCAATTTGTTAAGGCGGTTAAAAAATGAAATGACTCGCAATTGAAAGTTGCGTTAAAGTTGCTTTTAAATAATTTTTATTAAAGCGTTCCTTAATTTCTTCAAAATAATATAAATATTAAAACCGATAGTTACCCACATAGTGTTCTTTGGTGTCGAAGATAATAAGTAGTACTACAGGCAAAATTATTCACCCGTAGTACTACCGGCGCGTGAGTAGTACCATGGCACAGAATATATAATAGTACTCCATAACCACGGGTAAGCAGTAGATTTTTTGTGTATTACGTCTTAAAATGGCAGTTAAGACTGTGTTGCTATTTGTACTGTAACTAAATATTTATTTTTAGTATGAAATAATACTCGTAAAACAAAAAGTACCTATTACTTTAAAATTAGTATGCAAGTATACATATAATAGTAAGCAAGCACTAGTGGTCTCAACTGTACTTCAATATAGTTCACAGTTTAGGTATTTGCTTTTTTTATGTTCGGTTATGAGTTACTCCTCGAAATTAAATATTTTATAAGTTTAAAATATATTTCATAACCATGGTTATGAGTGGGTCCTTAAGTCAGTTATGAGTCGCCACATTTAATCCAGTTATGAGTTTCTGGTTATGAGTGGGCGCGAGACCAAATTAACGCTTTGTACAATTTATTGGTGCTATCAGCCGCTTGGGGATAGAACTGTTGTTCACATCCACGAAAAGGTTAGGTGGCCGACTCTGGTAGCTCAAAATGTTGTTTGTTTAATATTTTTATATAAAAATGCTAAAGTAAGCCTGTCCGTCTGTCTGTTTTTACGCTTTCACGCCTAAACTACGTAATTAATTTTGACGAAATATTAATAAGTTCCCAAGGGAACTCGTGGTAGACGGCAGACGTCGGGCAACAGCTAGTATTATCGGAGGTACCGGAGCCGGCGTCGAGTGGAAAAACGTGACAAATTGTAAATAATTTAATACTTGTTTCTCCGCCGGCGCCGCGAAGAGCTGTATTGTTGCAGTGGGAACACGACAATTGTCAGATCATTCAAAACTCATACTAATATTAAACATACGACGTTACATACATATAATTTTCAAAATTACTCCTTATGACTCTCACGGGTAAGGTGAATATACAATGACAGGGTAATTACATGTTTCCTCACACAGTGAGTCAACAATCCATTTTCCAGCTACTACTTAGTGGCTCCGGTAATTCCCCTATATTTAACTTGAGTACGAGGAAAGGCATTTTTCCACGAGCCATTTGTAGTTATAAAGAAGACACCTACTACCGCGGCTCTGATTATGTTCTGGCAAGGGTTGGGTTAGTGATGTCGAAATGAATTCGATGATTTGATCGACGTGGTTGGATAAACCAATTTGTCTGGTGGTATCATCAACAAATTAATACTACCTACGTATTTTTTTATTATGACAAAGACAATGATACTCGTGAATTTTTTTTGGCTAATAATAAGTACACTGAATACGTCAATTTGGCAGTGTTACACTAGAACCTACAATACATACATACTTACACTTAATATTCAGAGGTGCCAAACATAGACATAGTGTGATTTCTTGTTGATTGTTTTATTGAGGGCTTAACCAAAGTACACACAGCCAAAGTACGCCAGACTTTACATGTTGGCCTTGAGATCGCTCTTATGTCGCCCGTAATAGCGACGGATTTCGCAATGCAAATGTATAACTAACTTGACGTGCTGCCGACTACACTGAATGGGCAATTAATATAAAATAACGATATTTTGTGTTTTTGCAATTTGTTTAAATATTAAATTTGCAAGAACAAAGACAACTTTATTTTTAACTTATTTTCACGAATGTCTATAAATATGTTAAATTGGAGGTAAAAAGAGATTAATTTAGGCTAAATTTCCCAGGAGTTATGGTAGTCCTCGGCGGTATAGAGAGTATGTTGCCAACACAGTTTGTTGACGCCCGTTCGAATCCTGCCCGAGGTGAATATTTTTTGTTTTGATTTTATTTAAAAAATTTGTTTCAGTTTTGTTTATTTCTTTTTTACGGAATTTTTCTCTAGAAAACAAAGGAAACAAAAATTTATATCGCTACTACTTAATAGTTTGCAGCTTACCATAACAGTGCATTTATTGTAAAAAGACGATTCAGACATTTTCTCTATTGTTAAGTGTATTGTCTTGCAGCCAGGCGAGTCTTGGAAGCTTATTCTGAACCGACAGTCTCTCAGTAAATTCTTCCTATTGTTGTCAGCGAAATAACAATTTCTGTTAAAGTTATTCTGTTCTTCAGGCGTCGGAATGAATTACGTCTGGATAGTGCGCAAGACATTTTTTGGTGAATGTTGATGCATTGTAAAGTAGCTACTTAAACCTGCACCTGGGTCGTAAGCCCCAGGCACTCTTGGCTGTTTTCTCTGCAACGCGATGGACCCGGCACCCGCACGGTGAATCCATGGAATGCTAAGTTATCGTCTCATCTCTTGATTTATTTTATTGTAATGCTGTTTTTTTAATTACATGTTATTAATTTTTACGTGCGAATGTTTAATGATTCGAATGAATTATATTCTATATATAATTTATGTAATCGATACTTTGGAAATGAAGTTTTATTTTTTTTATCATCGATCAGAAAAGCTAGCCGCTATTTTCGTTCGTATTTTAGTATTGAAAATGACGAATTCTGGTCTCCGTCCACTCATTTTATTCATTGACAAATGAATAATAAACTTCCTAAATATAAAGCATTCCTTTCACATTTATGGAAGTTTAGGCTTTAGTATGTACAAAAGAGTACGATTATTTCATTTGATTTATTTTCTATTAAATGCAAACAAAACAATTATATTACCACGAGTTGTTGTATGTACCTTTATTGTGTATGCCCCATGATTATCAATACTTTTAATTAAATATATTAATCTAGATATCTCTACACTCCGTAGTATATTGTTTCCGTTATTTACAGTAGAGAAGCAAATTAAAAACAAAATTTTTAGTTTTGAAGCAATCTAGCTTTTATGAAATGTTCATTAAATCATTATTACTAAGTAAATATTTTTCATAAATTCAAAAAGAACGAAATAAAGCTAAGTAAATTGAACTGGACATTGACCATTTATGATATACTAGCTTTACTTTACGCAGCTTCGCCCGCGTTGTTTTCCCGTGGGAATTTTATATTTTTCTGTAGGAAAAATTATTTTGTAGCCTATGTTAATCAGGGATAATGTAGCATTATAATGGCGAAAGAATTTTTGAAATCGGTCCAGTAGTTTTGAGATTTTTCGTTACATACATACATACAAATCTTTCCTCTTTATAATAATAGTGTAGATAATATAGTTTTCAAGCTCTTTACAAAGCAAGATTGGATTTTCTACACAGAAGTAGTAACAGATTTTTTTAATGATACCTACATCCATTAATTAATTTAAGTATATCGATACTAAGTAATCGATAAAAGCACATCCTTAATCCGTTTCGGCAAGGTCACTAACCCACCTCGTTCCTTCAGCGTGAGGACACAATGGGAAGCTTTTATTCGTGAATGGATCGTTTTGCCAGCGGAAGGAGACTTTTACTGCTAGAGCCACGCTCTTTCAGTCCAACGTGCCACGATAAAATGTTTATCAGGCGTATTCAAATTCAGCAATTGAAAGTTGAAAACGATGGATGTGATGTCCAATCTTTTGCGGTAACGCTTAAAGCTCATTGTTGAAGTGGTTGTGAATTTTTAATTTTTGGGTTCATGTACCGGAAAGGGCAAAGACGTTTTATGAGTTAAATCATGAAAAAAAGAGTCAGTGCGCGGTGTTGGTTCGATCATCATCATATTATTGATTTTAATTTTTTAATTAAAAAATGTAATTATATAAGAATACTAGCTGTGCCCGCGAACTTCGTTTCGCCTTACGATAGATTTCCCGTCATATTTTTTCCCGTGGGAAATATAGCCTATGTTATTCACGAAGGGTGTAGCTTTCTAATGGTGAAAGAATTTTTAAAATCGGCCCAGTAGCTATCGAATTTTCCCATAGGAAATAAATATTTTCCCGCGGTAAAAATTATAATATAGCCTATAACCATCAGGGACAATGTAGCATTCTAATGGTAAAAGAGTTTCTCAATTCGAACCAGTAGTTTCTGAGATTTGCGCTTACCAACACATTTTACGATAAAATTACATTTTTATATATAAGAAGAAGATAATATCTGGGCTATTAAACAAATATTTTTTTTGTATAGTATAAACCCCAAATATGATATAGATGCAAACATTTTACGGGGCCCAAGCCAGTTTCCTTGCTCTAGGTGCGCTTTGTAAAACGCATAAGACGTTACTACAACATTAAAGCAAACTTTTTCGATCGAATCTGTATTCGAATAGGGTATATTTTGATCAATACCCAAAGGACAATTTTTTTCAATAAAAACGTGCACTGCTCAACCATACTACGAACATTCTGAAATGAACTGTAATAACTCTACGCTTTCCGAGCATTGCTCGATCGATATCGGAAGTCGACTTAAGGACACGGTTCATCATCATCATCACAGCTCATATACGTCCCCCACCGAGGGGTTCGAGCCTACCCTATGTTAGGGTGATTAGGCCTTAGTCAACCACGCTGGCCCAGTGCGGATTGGTCGACTTCACATGCACCATTGAATTTCTTCGCAGATGTATGCAGGTTGCCTCACGATCTATGTTTTCCTTCACCGTAGGAGCGTCAGACGCGGTTATGTATGAATAACTATAGTGAAGTCTTACCACTGACTAGCCTGTGCCCGCGAACTACGTTTCGCCTTATATTTTTTTTGCAACATTTCTCATTTATGCTCAGCTCCTATCAATCGTAGCGTGATGTTGTATAGCCTATAGCCTTCTTCGATAAATGGACTATCCAACACAAAAAGAATTTTTCAATTTGTATCAGTAGTTCCTGAGATTAGCGCGTTCAACCAACCAAACAAACAATCAAACAAACAAACTCTTCAGCTTTATAATATTAGTTAGTAAGTATAGCAAGTATAGATTTCACGTTGTATTGTACTTGACTTAGCATGGTTGTAAGCACTTAAATTCGACGTCAGAGGTTGTCCGAGCCCTTAGGCGTATCGGGAACATGTTAGGTATCTGCGCTCCACATAGTTCAATTTACTTTTTTACTAACGACTATAGTACAACAACGTGTGTTTGATTGTTCATTCAACTTTCCGCCCGTTTCCTCGGCATTATTTTCGCGCGAGAACTTTATAATTACCCGTAGTTAATACAATAAAGTAGAAGCATTCAGAAATGCCCGTTGAAATATGCTAAGTAATTTTAGTGTGATACGCAGACATAAAACAAACTTTTCATACCACCTGCTCGACAATGTTCAATTAGATCCCCCTTAACTTCAACGTAAAGCAAGACATTATATCCCAAGGGATATAATTTTGTATGAAACTCCCAAGGGATTAAAGTGTTTTAAATATGGAACATAAAATTTGTATGAAAATTTAGCATAGATGCTAGCTTAGGAAGGCAAAGGTTCTACGCCCATACATTAATAGCGTGCATCCACTAGAGACAAAGACATTCTACCTGTGTAAATAATGTTTTTATAAAATCTAAATACATAATTTTTTTACCTAAATTATAAAATATTTAACTTACATTTCACTTTATTTTTTATTAATAAAATACGTTTTATGCAAAATGCGGCCATCTTTTGACGGCCACCATTAACTATCGATAAAAACGAATAAAAGCAGAGTAAAGCAAGAACACTAAGGCTGCCAGTCATTGATTTACTAGTAAATCAATGCTGCCAGCGGATAAACAGCATTTGGAAAAATTACGCGGCATATTTAAAAATAAAGAATGTTTCTACAATTTGTTCCATAATTTGCACCAACAGTATTCCGTTGTATTGTTTTCATAGCTAAAACTTTGCCGCCAACGCCATTACGTATTTCAAAATTGTAATATCTTGTTGCTTACGTTAATAAAGTGTTTAGTGGAATGTGTTTTGTGGCATCAATAATACAGTCTTTGTAGAAGTTTATTCAGTGTTTTATTGATAAAGTTAAAAAACGTAAGTAAATGTCCAGGTGCTTCAGCTTTTTTTTTATTTGGGGTCAATAGGTTGTCGACTATTTGAGATTTATTTCGACAGTTGTGTGTAGTAATTAATTGCTGTTTCAAAAGTAAATATACTTACAACAAAGTTGAAAAATAAAATAATTTTATTTGATACCATTTTATTGTTAACACATTAATATTCGTCCTGCGTGCTACTAAAGGTCATTGACAGGGTCCAGCAGCTGATCGTATCGTATTGTAAATCGATATGTAGACTAAGTTCATACTTGTTATATTATTATTAAATATGTTTAAAGTTTTTGTAATGTTTTAAGCTTTACTTAAGATATAATTACTGCGTGACGTGTTCGTGCTTGAGAAAAATAAATCTTTTTTTTTGTATTTTATGGTTTTCATCATAATATCATAATTTTAACCATAGTTATAGTGATAGTGATAATGATAATGTGACAGTGTTTATGACGAAAATTACTACCTAAGTAATTGGTTATAGAGCCTTGAGTTTTTATTGTCTTGCAGATGGTATGAAAAGTAGAGTATTCACCTCTGGAATAAAGCAGTGTCTTCGTCTTAGGCGACTTGAACCCCCCGCTTCACTTAGGACTCTACATAAATCCCTCGCTTCGCTCAGGAATTAAATATTAACTCCCTCGCTACGCTCGGGAGTTAACTCTAGAGTCCCTAGTTACGCTCGGGGTTCAATATGGCGCCCGTGACGTTAGACACTGCTTTAATCCCTTGGTGCATAATCTACTATTCCACCCCCGCTTCACCCTTTCTTTGTGGGTGGAATTCTCAAAAAAGCCTACACATGTTTTTACTTTATTATCCTAAATACAATGTTTCTTGCTTTTAGCTTCGAAAATAATATAGTTCTATGAAAACTTGCAACCCTTATTTTTATATTACGCCCTCAGGCGTTGAATTTGCAAAAAAAAAATTTGAGTTTATCGGGAGGTCCGAGGTTCGGTTCTCCACGGAGGCAGAAGATTTTCTGCTCGGTTTGGTTGGTGGTAGGACATCTGAGCCCGCCTGGCTAGCTACCACTGTCTTACCTAAGTTTGTCGTCCTAAAACAATGTTAATAGCATTGTCGTGTTCCGACAATTAGAGGTAAGATAGCCAGTTCCTCCGGTGTTGAGGAGTCCAAGTGAATCTCGCGTCTACCTTACCGTCACTTACCATCAGAAGATACGAAGGCCAAGAAATTCCCTGTCGTATGTTAAAAAAAATAACAAACGGAATCCAAAAATATGCCACGACTACACCTTTTGATGTGTTCTCTCGCATTCCGAGCGCCTGCGGAGACAAGACGTTTCATCAAAAGGCATTCTTGAGGACTCCCAGCTGATGTGCGCTATCAAAGGACAGGGGCCGACGTTCTCACTTCGTGCTCAAAGACTTTGTGTTTTCAGTTGGATTGTTTGTGTAATTGAAGTTTCGTTCATTAATAATTAATAAACGAAAATACGCAACGTTACAGGGCACAGATAGTAATTATTACTAGCTGTGCCCGCGAACTACGTTTCGCCATATTAATTGTCAGAAAATACCCTTATCACCTAGGGGTTTAAAAATAGTTTACGACCTATTCTCAAACCTACCTAATATACACACAAAAAAATCATGAAAATCGATCAAACCGTTTCGGAGGAGTTTGGTTATATTAAGAAGAAGATTTTCTTTACATTTAACTGATTTAATGTTAGATTCTTAAGATTTATACGATCTTAAATGTTCAATTCTTGAAAAGATC
Organism: Schoenobius gigantellus; assembly: GCA_963935595.1. NCBI lineage: Eukaryota > Metazoa > Arthropoda > Insecta > Lepidoptera > Crambidae > Schoenobius > Schoenobius gigantellus. The sequence continues at coordinate 30,011,794 of OZ012560.1, read as the reverse complement.
GTTAACATTTTAAAAATCGCTCATTTACAGAATTTTAAATTTTACTAATGCGTCAATTCTAGACTATTATCTTAGTATTTTTAAAAATTGGCCAATAGTGCAACGTTTCTATAATTTCAATGTCATGTATGAAACTTATTATTACCTTATTATTATTAGTTGCAAGAGGGTAGGTAAATGCTCTGAATTGAACTATGTAACCTATCTTCACGCATTTTACTACCTACAAACTGTCGTCAATTTTCTAAAATTTATCTACACTATATTAACAACTAAGCACTAAGTTTCACGTTCAACAATTTCGTAAAAGTGACGCATAAACTAATCTGTGACTCGGCACTGGCCTTCAAATCGGGAGGTTCGGGGCTCGATCCAGCCATATACCAATGTGTTGTTCATTTTCAAATTTTACATGTACATTTATCCGACGCTCCTACGGCGAAGGAAAACATCGTGAGGCAACCTGCATACATCTGCGAAGAAAATGCAAAGATGTATGTGAAGTCGACCAATCCGCACTGGGCCAGCATGGTTGACTAAGGCCTCAACACCCTAGCTTAATATATGATTTTCATTCATCATTAATTAAACATTTCGCGTTATAGACTTAAAGGACAAAGTGAAACTGAAATCTTATTACATACGACATTTCAGTGCGACTGAGTGTAAGCTTTACTTAATATAATTCGTGCCAACTGAGTAACTTCACTAAGAAATTAATTATCTCCACGGAGACGTGGAGACGAAACGCTCGGGATTGGATTTGGGAGAGATAAATAATTATTTATTCTGCTCGCAGCTAGAGCTTTATGAGAGTAGCTACAGTTTGAGAAGACGCCGAGGATCTCGTTCAATCTCGTTCAGGAGATATCTCGATACTTAATTGCGGATGTTTAGTCTACCTCATTTCCCTGCAAATTTTTAATTGGAATTTTTGCCTATATGTACGTAAAATGTTCGAAAAAGCGCCGAGCAAAACGACTGTGCGAACTAGCTCATATCAATATAAGTAGAAAAAGGAAAAAGGCGACCTTATCTCTCTATAAACTTTTATAGTCCTTTTATAACTGCGAAAATGTTTTTCATTGGAAAATAAGTTTCCAAGTTAGTTTTCATGTCTGACAAACGACTCCGAATTTGCGCAAACAAGCCAACTTCAGACGTCAGTATACGCAACATTTTGAGATACTTCGCCTGTCTGCTAGAGAGTCGGTATGTTGTTGAAGTTTAGCAAGTTATCCTGTTGAAGAGGGTTCCACACTCGGATGACATTATCATGCCAGGTTATTTATCAATGTCTGCTTGTGTCGACTACGTTGAGGCAGCTGTTGAGTTTTGTTTATTGCCCGTTCGTTTATGCTTCATTTTAGGAATTTACATGTGGAATGGTATTTTGTGAAGTAACTTCAGATTGCAACGTAATGTGAGGAGCTCCATTAATCGCGTCCTTAAGGCACTTAAGGGAAACGAGGAAAATACCCCATCCGTTCCATGCAACAGTAGTGCTGAAGTAAGGTTGCCGGTCAGGAAACAATTGTTCGACTTGCGATTATACAAAGAGGCAGGATGTAAAATTAAATGTGTTTCGAATGCAAAGCATCAATTTGCCTTGACTGAGCTGTGTGTTCGCTGTCGTAAAGAACAATAATTTCAGAGCGCGCAGTTTTCGTAAAATTTTGTTTTTACTTTTGTATTTGGTTTATTTTCTTTAATTATTTAATGAACAATTTGAAAAAGTAAACAGAGGTTCCTACTTTATGTGATTGTTTTTAGGGTTCTCAATTGCCATTGGTAAACTTATATTAGTGAAGTTTACTTATGAGAAAAAAATGTTAATTTCAAAGTCTATTTTTATTGTAATAAAGAGTTTATTACGTCCCTAAACTGTCTTTAATTAAAAAATCTTTAACAATTAAATTTTGAAATATGGAATCACTTTGATCTTGGATCTCACAGACGTAAGATAGGAGGAGGTTCTCAATTCGATGCGTATGTTTTTTTTGTGTGTATGTTACGCGATTACGCCGCCAATGGTAGACCGATTTTCAAAATTCTTTTTGTATTCGATAGAGTATACTTCAAGGGTGGTCCTATGATCAAAGTCAGGATCTGATGATGGGATCTCATGAAAATTAAGGAAAATCCTTAAATTTTAAGGTGTGTCCAACGTGTTTTGTGTGTATCTTACACGATTACTCCGCCAATTGTGGACCGATTTTCAAAATTATTCTTGTATTCGATAGAGTATACTCTAAAATGATTTTTACTTTTACTAAAATGATTTTTATTCACTAAAAAGTTAAAAATAAAAAATATTGTACAAAAAATAAAAACTGACTTCAAAAACAGTGAAAAGTTAAAAATAATATAAGAATAGGTACAGACAACATCACACTTCTATATTGAAGTCGGTGACAAATTTTAAGACTTTCTAGGAGATCGTTTGGCACCGACTTCAATATAGAAGTGTGATATTGTCTGTACCTATTCTTATTATTATTTTTAACTTTTCAGGGTTTTTGAGGTCGGTTTTTATTTTTTGTGAAATACTTTTATTGTAATATTGGCGATATAGAAAAATTGACCTATAAGTATAGATTTTTGCCTCTTTTCGAGAACTCTCTCCCAATTTTCGAACAGGTTTAGAGTCAACTTTTTATTTCATTTCACATTTATTGGCATGGGTAGATCTTATTTATTGAGTGTATATATGTACGAGTACTATATATAAAATATTAATTGTTAAATGTCGTAGTTTATCAGATTTTAAATAAGATTCTTGGTTGATTTGATTTTTGCGTTTTGTTTGATGTCAACAAGTGTCCGTAAACAACTGTATTCAATAAAAATTTTCGGGTTTGAATTTATTCCGAAAGATTTTATTCTCTCGTTTGAAATCAAACAGTGAAGTTTATTGTAACTCATCAGTCATTGCGTTGTCAATAGAAGACGAATGTGCCAACTGACTTGTATAAAGAGGTGATGGATGTAGCACATTGAATGTCACTGAAAGCGATCGTGTGATTTAATTTTCACATAAAGGGAAGTCCCACGTTTCCGAGCCAGTTGAGCTATAACGCGATAACTTCAAAACCTGCAAATTAACATTGTTCGTAGCTTTTTTTTCGCGTGAAAGGGGGATTTTCCCTTTGACGGGGAAACATCAAAGGGTTTCGGGAGAAAAACCGGCCCCGGGAACGCGACAAAAAATAATCGATTCGAGACAAAGTAACGCCGCAAAAGAGAATTAGTTTCGCCGCTCGCGGCCGCCATCTTGCACGCCGGTCACGTGTGGGCGAGCCGCTTGCTTCGGAAAAATTCTAAGCAGCCGTATTCGAGGAAATATCTCAAAAGATTATTTTTATGTAACTTGTTTTGATGCCGTGATTTTTTTTATCAAAGGGCCTTTTCACTCTTCTAATGCTACACAAGAAAGGAATTACGCCATGGAATTTTGGGAGTATTTTGTGAGAACATTTTATGTAATTAGGAGTTATGGCGCTATATACTGAGATTGACAAAATTCTCTTTGAAGCTATAAATTATATTGATATAATTTATAAACTAAATAACATAAGTACAAATAAAGAAAAATAAGCACGAATATTTACTGTTTATCTCTTAAGATATCAATTCAGAAAATGTATATTTATATAATACCGTTTCCAAACATTACTTCTGTGTAAGCATCTTCGATGTCTCTTATTTAGTTAATTTGTTTATTGAGACTAGCTGGTTTAAGACTATCTTAGCAGTGAAATTATTAACCTGAGACCTAGACAAAATTTAAATTGTAGTTTCTTAAAAATGCGTGGGACTAACGCTTGCGATTAATATCAAATATCTTTCTTCTACAGAAAGCTATTACTATTATAGAAACCTTTGGGGATTGTTTAATGATTTTCTTGTATTGAAAAAAAAAATGTTTTTGAAGCATGGACACTGGGAGTTATTTGTTTCAAATGAGGGACACTGTTGAGTACCTTTTTGTGTTTTAAAAATTATCGATATAAAAAAAATCTCTTTTTTGCATCGACCCAGCCAGACCTTCTGATATTATAGAATATTTGATAAAATCACAACCTCGACTTCAAATCAACAACGTTCGCAAAATAATATCCACACTTAAGACGTTTTGTTCGTGTATGACATAAATGTTATTACAGCACAAGTCAAAAATATATCTCGGCTGAATCCGAGCGAGAGTGGAACAGGTAAAACTTCGTGAATCAACCGCGAAACACATATATCACCCGTAACATGGGTCGGACGTCTGTCTGTTGGTGTATTTTTATTTATACACATTTACGTATATTTGCGGGCGAGCCTCATCACGATTCATCCTTCAAAGCGAATCGCGCCGATTTCGCTACGCAACGGCTCGTAGCTACGAATGCCGTAGTCCGCCCGTAGCGGGTTCGTAGGCGTGCGACAAAAATTGCACTTTGCTACGATTTGCGTTATATTGGTCGTATTTTGTTCGACCGTTTGACTACTAAAATACGTCTCATATTAAAGAGACGGGCATTCTTATAATAACAGATCGCACAGATTACTGTGTCAGCCGACCCTTTATAAATACTGGAGAATAAAGGAATTTGACGCGGAAGCGATGTTTTTTTCTCCGTCACTATAAAGGGGGCTCGGCGCTAATGGCATTTGTTTTGTTGGCGTCGTAATTACTGAGATCTGCGTTACGCTTGCAAATGTCCTTAAGGGTCAGTTCAGACCAATGGATTGGTTGCAAATACTAAAATTCTTATATGCATTTGGACAGGGAAAGCTCTTGGCCTTTATCTCACTAGATAGGCCCGAATTTGGAAGCGAACGAGACAGATGTCTTAACAACCGAGGAACTAGCTATTTTGTATTAAATAGATAAAAAAAACGGGTCCAACACAGAATTCAGTTATAAGTAAATTAGAAAACTATTTCCTTGAGATAGAATGTAGTACTTAATTCTTGTTAACTAGCCATATGCATTATATTTATTGTTAATATTTATTCATCATCATTTAAGCCAAGTGACAACCATTGTTTATTAAACTTGTTGTTAATATTTATTATTATTTATAGTGTGTGTATCAGGTCTATGTTCATGTGTATTTTTACTACGAGTATATAAGAGTAAAGAGCGGAAAATACCTTTTTTTTTCTCGTTGTTATATTATAACAATATTGTGTTTTTGCCACTCTATAATATAATTACTTTTACATATTTTCCTGGTAGAAATTTAGCATAAAGGCCGCTTTTTTGTTTAATTCATTTTATTTTGTATTTACTATTTTCTGTGAATACATGCGGACTTAATGCCAAAGGCATATTTACCAGTCAACCTTTCGGTGGTGCAGATAACAGAAAGTCAATAATAATAAAGTACATACTCCAACAGTAAATATACTGACATCCTTCATTATGTTTCTGTTATCTCTATTTTTAATTTTTCTTTATAAAATATAAATGCATTTATTAATTAAAAACAATGCAGAGCAGTTAACATATTGCTATTATGGCGACAAACTTGTATAAGATAATAACTAGCTCAGGAGATTCAAAAGTCCTACTCAAACCAATCTTAAGCCAAACTCCACACAGACTCTTACGAATTTATTACTAGCCAAAAACATTTCAATGTGAGCATCATGTCACGTTTGTTACAGTTGAGTTTTCAACAGTTCACGGAAAAGTACGACGCGTGACTTACGCGTGTCTATGAGTAGGTGTTCAATGATTTATTTATTATTTATACTTCCATCTTATAATAGGTTTGTTTCTACCAGTAAACCATTGGGCCAAGCAGAGAAAATAGATGGCAGCATAAAATAAAAAAAATAATACTCAAATATTGTGATATTAAAAGAAAATACTTACATACTTACATACACGCACAACGCATATACTCACACACTCACACATACAAAATATATATATACACATTCGCGACATCGCGATGATCATTCGCGTATTAAAATTCTACCTCAGACGATGTATCATATAGCTTCTATATCTATGCTACTTGCTTTAGTTATTCTTCTGAGTGCTACTGTTAGAGAGCTATAGTGGAATCGACGTCGAGTGTTAATCTGTGAAGATCTTATCAATTGACAATCGGCTTTAGTTACTGAAACGTGAGGTTGCAATTTGTACGACTAAATGTTCTCGCATCCCCAAGTAATTGATAGGTGCGACGAAGCGGCTAGTTTAGATCGTATGCTGAAGGGTCTAAAGTCGATTTTATATTGCTACAATAATTTATTTATTTTATTTATTTATTTAGGTAACAAACAGTCGTAATACAAACAATTTCAAGAGTATGTTTACAATAAGACCTATAGTACCATTAATTTATAACTCCATTAATTTTGTAATAACAATTAGTTACATTAATAAAATATAACTAATTAGCATTACAACATACAATAATGTTTGAGTATCATTCCGTTTTCGCGTCCGTCTGCGTCGACCCTAAGTCTTCCGCACGCTCCAATTATAGAAATGCCTCTAGAGTTAAGGGATTCGGTGGCTTTGAAGGGTTCTTCTGATTAATTGGAGTCATTATCAAGGTCAGAGGAAACTGCGTTATTTCTTGTTAATATTATAATTATGTAATTATTCTTTATTTACTTATTCTACATGTACAATCGACAAAATGTCAAAATTTGCACTTGCACAACTAATCACCGCTTATGAGCGGTATAAAGGCGGTACAAAAGTCAAACTATTTTTGTACAATTAGAAATCAGAAACCGAAGTTGTAAACATTCAAACAAACATGGAATTGATACAAACTGTGTTGTTTATTGATTGTATACACGGCAACAAGATAGAATTTACATATTGTGATAGTGCCGACTTTCGTTGTGCGAATGAAGAGCTTGACTTGGTATCTACTGTACTTGGTTGTATATTTGGACATTTATATTGATTTACAATTATTCAGTTGAGCCTTTGGGAACGATTTTTGAAAAATATTCCTTACTAGTGGGCCCGGCAGACGTTGTCCTGCCCGGCGATTACAGCGCCACCTCCTTTGTCCAACTTTACGTTTAAACCTTCCTAGGACCTATTCAAACACACACCGAAAATTTCGTAAGAATCTGTCGAACCGTTTTTGAGTTTTAGCGAGACTAACACACAGCGTTTCATTTTTTTATATACTAGTGGGCCCGGCAGACGTTGTCCTGCCCGATTATTGTACATTATAAACCTTCCTTGGACCTATACAAATACACACAGAAAATTTCGTAAGAATCGGTCGAGCCGTTTTTGAGTTTTAGCGAGACTAACACACAGCGATTCATTTTTATATATAAGAAGAAGAAGAAAGAAGAAGAAGACACAACTAGTTGTGCGTATATATCTAGTTATTCCATGAGAAAAACGGAATGTTAATAACAGGGTTGTGTTTTGGTGGGATAGCTAGTTCGTCAGTTGTTGAGGAGTCCAGGTGAAGCTCGCTTCCACCTTCGGCCTTATCGTCACTTACCATCAGGTGAGATGAAGGCCAAGATCTTCCCTGTTGTGTGTAAAAATGCCAATTGATAAACAATAGACAAAGATCTCCACATCCATCGATCCTGCGCTGTCCACATCCAGCAACTTACTAGTACTTTCACCAGCAGGCCGTCAGGACAGGACTTGAGTCACGCATTACTTCACAATTTCAGTGACATAATCTTTATGTCTTAAAGCGTAGCACGGCGGCGCGTATTTAGTGTGACTGACGTTCGTCTTGACGCTCGTCAAGGGACACGTCTGACTGAGTTTTAACACAATTTTTTTGGCATGCTTGTGCTCCGACTGCTGCTACATCTTCCAAAGTATTAAAGCTCTTGCTACAGCCACATCAAGAAATTTGTGATAAAACTCATTCACACATGTCCTTTGACGAGCGTCAAGAAATTTTTATCACGTCAGTCTCAGCCGTGCTACTCTTTAAGATATAGAGGTTATGTCACTGAAACTGTGAGATAATGCGTGACTCAAGTCCAGTCTTGGCGGACTGTTCTCCGCCTGCTGATCGTCATTTCACCTTGTGATCGCCGACGCTGTGTCTCCCGATACGTGATCAATTGAAGGACCGCCCTGCCGCAACAGCTGTTATTAGCAATGTGCCATGCCACTTCCACTTAAAATTGGCAATTTTTTGGGTTTGTCAGACATTTTAGTCCATTGGGTTTGTTTTGGGTAAAAGGAGCCGCCTCCGTGGTCCAATAGGGTTGGTTTTGGCTGAAAGGAGCTGACTCCGTGGTCCAGTGGTTGTAGACATGCTCCAGATATAATGTCCAAAGTTCAGTTCACTTGATCTAATTTATTACTTTACATTGTTATTTTGAGTCTGTGAGACTGTGATTTGACATTTACAGAGGTTTTATAAATTGTGATTGGTGTTATAAGTTGTCAAAGCAGAAGGTTTTTCGTTTTTAATGAAACTTGCCGGGTACTTCTGAGCTTTAAAAATCCTCTAACAAAACCCATCGCAACCGATTCGTATTTAATGAAAGGGATTCAAATTAACCATACAAATATTTGTGAGGCAATCTGTAATCCGGGCATTCATCTGAGCCGCGAGTCAGGCCCTCGACTCCCTGACGCAGCAGTCCGCAAAAATTGGTGCGCATGATAAATTCCGATGAGCTCGCGGGTAATGAAGGCGTCTGAATGGGACGCGCCGTAGTGTCCCGCCTCCGGTGACAATGCGTTTGGAAGACAATGGGACGGCCGCGGGCTACGGCCTAGTTTTATGCGATAGATATTGCGATTGACAACGTGACGTTGTTGCATTTCCGTTTTAATGTCGTTACGCGATCGATGTCGACGTGTGGTTCAGTTATTATGTCGTTTTATTGATCCTTTTGATGTTTTCATCATCATCATCACAGCTCATATACGTCCCCACCGAGGGGCTCGAGCCTACCCTATGTTAGGGTGATTAGGCATTAGTCAACCACGCTGGCCCAGTGCGGATTGATCGACTTCACATACACCATTGAATTTCTTCGCAGATGTATGCAGGTTGCCTCACGATGTTTTCCTCGTGGGAGCGTCAAATCAAATCAAATCAAATCAAAAGTATTTCATAGGCCCTTGCGGGCACTTAAAATCGTCAATTTTACACATTTTACAAAATTATTAAAACATAAAAAATATTCGACTAAAATCAAGCTAACCTACAAATGTACATATGAAATTCGAAACGAAAAACACAGTGGTACATGGCGGTCTCGAACCCGGACCTCCTGATTGGAAGACAAGTGCCGAGTCCACAGCGCCACCGACGCTGATGATGATGTTTTAAAATGTGTTAATTAAATAACGTCAAAGCCTTAATCCATTATGTTTGTTATAAAAGAATTATATTAATTGATAAATTATATTCTCGCGGTTTATTTACAAATATATGTCTTTCTGTTTTGTTGCAATTCTTGCAAATTTGAGGTCGCGCGCCTGCGAATACTATTTTGCCGCATAGCCGTCTCGCCGCCGATAAGAGGTAAAGGCGACAGAGTTACGTAAAGTTAAAAAGCGGCGTAGTTGAAAATTTAATTTTAGATATAATCTGACCTATAATTTTTATTAGTTGAATCGATTCTACTATATGTTTAATTAATAAAAGAACTATATTTATTTTGAGCAATTTAATTAACACTTTTTTTTAAAACGTTGCCCCACACTAGGATTTTTGTCCTGTGTCGTGGGTGCAGTTACAAATATAGAATGTCACATGCACATACGCCCAGACCGCAACAAATTTCTGTAGGCAATACAAATATTTGTTCCGTACGGGAATCGAACCCGCGACCCGTTACGCAGTAGGGGATCACTCGACCTCTGCGCTAACCGTGTCGTCAACTTTGTATATGGTGCTGCAAAAAGCTGTGTTAGATATAAGGTGGTTGCAGTGGTGACTTCTTCACAAAAATTTGGACAGATTTTTATAAAACTAGATGGTAGCTGAAGACTCATTCTAACACAAACGATGTATATTACCGAAATTTCTGCGATACTTAAGTACCTGCACTGTGAAAATCATAGCACGGTTATAACGACAAACTATTAAAATGATGACCAAATGATAAAATTTTAAGCAAAAATCGTCATGTATTAATAAACATGATGAATACAAAAATAATATCATTTTTTTTAAATAAGGCTAATTTTCAATCTTACGCTATTTTATTGTGTACCTAACACATAATTAAGGCCCCTAGTCGTCTCAATCTCATTAAAGTTCTCGAGAAGAAATCAGAAGAAGTTCGACGGTATAAATTCAATTCTCGCATAATGGCTTTATTCTAGGTGAAATTTCTATTTGGTGAAATTAAAATTGACTTATCTGAGCGTAACTCATGACTTTATCCTTGGTATAAGACTTTGGTGTAATCAATAGACGTAAAGGCTGTATTACCGTAGAAAGAAAGCTTTCTGCGAATCTCCACGATTTGTCACAACAGAGATTATCCCGTCGCAAGCATCGTGGGCAGTAACTGAGTGTCCCTAATTTAATATATGACGTCAAGACTAGTCGCGGCTCGGCTGAAGGATCCCGGAGAGCTCCACTTCGCTACGGTTATGAAATTATCCCGCGCTCACTGGAGCGAGGTTAATGCGTGGCCATCCTAATGTGTAGGGCTGTCGACTTATAATTTGTTGTTGTGCTTATTTTGATATTTAAAGTATTATTTGGATGTATTAAGTAAAAATAAATAATGTATGGCCAAAAGTGTTGCCACCGCCTCCGTGGTTTAGTGGTTCCGACCACCGTGTTTCTATATGGAGTTCCGGGGTTCGATTCCCAGTGGGGGCAAAAGTTTTTCCGTCTGGTTTGGTTGGTGGTAGCGCTGGTAGGACATTAAAATAGCATTTAAGTTAATAGTAATACGTGTTATGGAAACTTCAAGTCCTACACTCTAAATTAACGTAAAATGTATTTACTTCATTGAATTTTTAAGAACTAAAAAAAACTTTACTTCTCTGATAATTCTGCTAGAACACCGATTATTACGAGACCGGGCTCTTAACCACTTCAAGAAATCGATAAACACTTCTTAATTGGCTAGATGACAAAAAAAAATTTTATGCTTTAATACAAGCTCATTCATATAATAAGCAGAAAGAAAAAATCGGTTTTCGAATAACTATAAAAACAACCAAGATATAAGGTATTAAAGATTTTTCTCCATCTCTTTCTACCAAAACGGCATTTTACATGGAGTTTATATCGCCGTACTCAACGATGACGTCACGGTTGATGTCGGATCTCTCTGTCTAATTGCTTCCAAATTAACAGCTTAAAATGCTTGTATCTTATGTATTTCTAAGCCGATTTTAATTCTAATTTCACATGATTGTATCTTTTTCTACGCTATTTTAATATTTTATGTCGAGATGTGAAAATTAGAATTCAGTCATCATCCCAATTGGATATTTTTAGTCGGTAATATTTAAATAAAAACTGCAGATTGCGTGTTGATAATATAATAGAAATTCATATATAAGATGATAATAAAATGTCACATAAAAAGAACTATCAAAATACAAACATGTGTCAAAAGTAAGACTAGCCAGGGTGTTGTATATTAAAAACTATAATTACAAAAAAAAGGTTTCGTCTAACACCTCCCCTTAATATCAACACCCTGTACATGTGTATTTTATATACTCCAACGCATTAAAATTAACAAAGCACACTATACAAATAATAATTATCACGAAACTTTAACATTACAGAAACTACACTAAACCTAAACACTTAACACATTTTAAATGCTTTATATTAGGTAAAGGTTTGGTAAGGACATCGGCGACCATACAGCCAGGAGGTATGTATTTAAAAATAATTTCATTACTGTTGATGGAATGCCGTATGAAATGATACCTTACGTCAATATGTTTCGTACGAGAATGGTGAGTATTATTTGTAGTGAGTTTAAGTGCACTTTGATTGTCGCAATGAATGGTGATTGGGTTGATATTACCAAATATTTCTGTGACTAACGACTTGAGATATATAGCCTCTTTAGTAGCATCACTAAGAGCCATATATTCAGCCTCTATGGTTGATAGTGCGACTGTGCGTTGCTTTCTAGACTCCCAGGATATAGCAGAGCCACATGAAATAAATACATATCCGGTATACGACCTACGGTCAATTGGATTTGATCCGTAATCTGCATCGGCATAACCTATAATGTCAAATTCATATATAAGATGATAATAAAATGTCACATAAAAAGAACTATCAAAATACAAACATGTGTCAAAAGTAAGACTAGCCAGGGTGTTGTATATTAAAAACTATAATTACAAAAAAAAGGTTTGGTCTAACAGATATAGATACGTAGCCATTAATTAACAATGGATATAGACTACTTTGGCCTAATAAAGTACAGAAGAGATCAATACAGCTGACATTTCGTCGGGGCTAGCAAGAGCCCAGTGGTTAAGGTGTCAACACGTTTTGTTGACGACGCGGGTTCGATTCCCGCCTGATAACAAACTTTTTCTTTATTGATTTATTCGTTTTTAATTTATTTAGCAGTTTTAAAGAAAGTGCTAAGTCACAAATATAAAAAAATAGTCTATAAGCTAGGTAGTCCGGTAACTGAGGGTTAACTGTTTAATAAGTGTATTATGTGATTTAAACATTTGAAAAAACTTAGTGTGGTTGTTGATTGTGTGCGCCAATATTTTTTTATTCTTGTAAAATGATATTCTTATTGAACACGAAAATTAAAGAATTTTAAAACCTAATATCTGTGTTATCTATTTTTTTTTTGTGTGCACAAACAAGTAGTGTATTATTGTTCCTTCTATATCTCGTTCAATCGCAGACACGATTTCACTCCATCTATAAGGAACAATAAAACACGTGGTAGCAGATTTTTACAGTTACAAAAGTAAATTTTCAGTTTAGAAGTTTACGCTCGTATTATTCCGTGTTTAAGTACAAAATCACCTAATGATTCGAACCAGCGATTGCTGGTTATGTTTTGATAAATTATCATTCAAAATAATTTACTTCAAATCTAACCATTTCAGTAGTTAAGTATTTTCTGTCAGCAAATGTTTAGCGTCATATGGCTCGTTGCGCCATTAAGTAGTTAAGTATTTACTGTCAGCAAATTCTTAGTGTCGTATGGCTCGCCGCGTCCGGTGTGACCGCGGCGTCCGCGACCTAATTACACTTGTTTTGTCTTCAAAAATAATTATTTTAAATTGAATTGAATATTGCAGCTAGAAATACGGTTTTGTTTGACTGACCACAGCAACGTTCGCTGTGGTCAGTCCTAGGATGGGTGACCAAAATAAGAAACATCTCAAGCTCCTCCGTGCTTCGGAAGGCACGTTAAACAGTGGGTCCTGCGCCTGATCTCACCCCGATCGTGTCGGTTAACCGTCCCATCGGACTAGGCGAGTGAAGGAACAGAGAGTGCACTTGCGTTTGCGCAGTCACTTGTGCCCTATAATATCTCCTGCGCAGATGGCTAGTCTCTGTGGAGATTGTCCGCCGTGACCGAATATCGGTTAGGAGGACATTATTATTATTATATCCAAAGAAAGTTGGCGTCAGACAGATCGGCTGTAAAAACCTCAGTCAAAACTATGTATTGGAGTGATTGTCATTCCAAGCAAATCAGACCCTGGGCTACGAAGTGATGATAGAAAGATACTCTTTATTACTCACCACGAAAGTAGTACAGTTACAGAAGTTTTACAAAGCTAAAATGTACAATTTCGACAGTCTTATCGCTAAGAGTGATATCTTCCGGAGAACCTTTGGACAGAGGACACTTTGTTTAAATGATTTTGCGACATTCCTAAATGTGAAAAATGTTATACTAGCGGTTTTTCTAGTATTAGCGTACAAACAGAAAGCGTTATGATGAAATATATATTATGCTTGCACTAAAAATAGACAAAAAGATGTACTCCATATGACGTAGGATTTTTATTTTATGTTTATAATCCTTGTCAGTTTTGTTTGATATAAGTGTAAAGAAACGGACCCAAATGATAGCAAAAATACTTAATTTTATATGTAAGTATATATCAAAATGTAAATTATTCGTTTGAAAACCTATATAGAAATAATGGTTAAACCCAATTATTTATTTATTACAATTATTAACGCCCAAGGTTAATATATATGTACAACTTACTGAATTTGGTTTTATTTATTAGCATTCACTAGATATTAATATATGTAAGTTAAATAAGTGGATATGGACTAGCGATTAGAATCAAATATCAACATCATCATCAGCCATTAGGTCTTCTGCTCAGAAGACATAGGCCTCCCTATGAATCTCCTTCAACCCTAACCAGGTCACTTATCCACCGGGTAGGAGGCATGCCTACTTACTGTCTGAATTAAATATGTATAAGGTTTAACATAATAAAGCATATAAATAAATAGCAGCATAATGAGCGTATGCACATTTTAACTACGTGGAAGTCGCAGTGTGGACCCTATCACGCGCGCCTATAAGGGCAGGGAGAATACCGGGGTGGTTTAGTGGTTAGGCCGGCACTCTGCTGGGAGCCCCATACACGCTCGTCGTCTAGCCAACGGCGAGTACGGTTCCCCTCGACAAAAAAATGGTAAAGGCAGTTCGACATATCCAAAAACTTAAAGGTCATAACAACTGATTTTCAATCAATGAAACTATTATTATATTAATTAACAAAGACCCAATTAAATATTTATCGTAGGTTGATGTGCTGTTGATTGTACTTTAATTAAAATTGCAATAAGTTTTCGTGTTTAATAATGTTTCATTCTTATTTTTTGGTTTGTTTTAATAACACTGAAACATAAATCTAATATATAAAATTCTCGTGTCACAGTGTTTGTTATCAAACACCTCCGAAACGGCTTGACCGATCTTTATGAAATTTTTTGAATATTTTCAGTAGGTCTGAGAATAGGTCGTAAACTATTTTTTATTATGGCGAAACGTAGTTCGCGCGGCACAGCTAGTAATATATAAAAAATTCAAATACATTGAAAGTTATAAAAATGCATTTACAAGGTATTACTGCATTTTTTAAAACTTTTTAGTAACAAATGTCGTCTTAGTTAAAAACGTGGGTATATATGTATCTTATTTACATTAATTTTAAAATCTAATAATGAATTTCTTTCGTTTAAAACACAATTATGTCAATAAACTACCCTAATAAATATATTTTATGTATAAAATTTAATTGATGTTTTGTTTAATTTGTGTTTAAATAATAAATCTTTGAAATTGAATTATTTCAATAATGAATGGAAAGTTTTTAACGAGCAAATTAAAGGTCAATACGTAAAGTCATTTAAATAGGTTATTGCACACGGCACCACGGCGAAAAATGTCTAGCGCGCAACTCTCGATAGGGTTGTCACGAGTGACGAGAGAGAGTCAGTCGTAGTGGGACGTCGACAACAAGATTTTGCTGTAAGATTTTACTTTAGTAGTAATAGTATTCAATTAGTTTTAGGACAATCCTAGTGTACTGACCTGTTAAACATATAGGTATTGATTGTTTGCTTAATGTTACAATAGTCAAAATCTGTAATAACAATGTATAAATATTATACATTGTATTGTTTTTTTCTATTTAATAACAAATATTTTTAATTATTGATGACATAATAATGACGTCACAGAAATGTCTTACTAAAACTAGTATACAAAGAAAAAAGGAATAACTAGAAACAAAATACTTATAAACTACTTTACTTAAAAAAAATACAAATTGTTTTTTCTAATGAAAGTTGATTACGTTTTTCACTAACGTAGATTTACTGAAACAACATTCAGGATAATTTTTTCACGTACAGTCAACAGCTCATCAACCTTCATCAACTTTTGCACCAGCACAGTGCATCGACTATCACTTCATATTGATCTCTTTGTGTTAGACTTAAAGTTAATACTATTTTTCGTTGTAGTTTTTCTTATTCAGGTTTCAAAAACAGATACATTTGTGACAACCCTAGTAAAAATTGATGAATTTTCAATAAGTTCCTATATAATGCGAAATTTTCGAGTAGTGGTTCATTCTGTTCTTCAAAGTGCTTCGAGCCAAGGAACTAGCTGCAACAGTGTCGTCAGTCGTCGTCGAGGAGTCTCCCCAGCACCCAGATCTTCAGCCACAGTACTTTATTTGTGAGTGTTCATTATGTAAGTACTTTGAAAGGTTTACTGATAGTTGGTTGTAATTACTATTTCCTCCAAGTTTCGTACGGAGAAAATAACAATGAGATAGTTTTAAAGATCGTCACACTTACAATGAAGGATCAGTGTAAGTATGCATTGTCTTTTTCCGATACTCAATTTTGCGTTACTTTTTCAGGTCTGACTCCGAGTTTGAAGTCTTCCAACCAGTGCAGAAGACCAAACCTAAGACAAAACCAACATCTCGAGATAACATCAGGTAAGGTTTAATTTATGCTGTCGTCATAGTATTTATTAAATCTTCGAATCGTTAGTGAAGATTTTATGTGATAATACCACAATATTTATTTATTAGGGTATGTCAACAGTACACATATTAATGAATTAGATTGAAGTGGATAACAATTGAACACTAAAATGATTATGAATGAGTGAATGGTGTTAGTATGCTGTTGCTGATCAGTATTAGCTAGGAGACTAACAATATTATTAAATTTATCTTTTCAGGTCTGACTCCGAGCAAGAACTGTTCGAGCCAGCGCAGAAGCCTAAGCCTAAGAGAAAACCAATCTCTCGCGATACTATCAGGTAAGATATGAGTTATTTATGCAAGTGAAGTGGTAATTTCGTTTTAGGTTCATCACTGATAGAGTGGGTTTTTTTTTGTATTGAAGTGTTGTTTTCTTTATCGATCATAGTGGGTTAGATAAATTCGAAGATTGCAGGTGTCAATCGTAGGATAGGAACATTGCGTTCTACAACAACATAGTAATATCAATTATTGTTGAGTTGTTTCACGTTCTTGCTGATTGTCCTAACATAGGATATAATACAATCTCTTTTGTCTTTTACAGGTCTGGTTCATCGAAAAAGGCTAAGTCGAGCTCAAAGGAGTCGTTGAATTTGTTCGGGTTGGTGTCGGACGACGAAGAAGTTACAGCCGAGCGTGCGTCACGCGTCAGGCAGGGCAAACGACTCGACAGCAGCCTCGCCAACAAGACCGCGCACGGCACGCTCCTGCGGCGTACTCCGCTCGACGGTCGCTACTACGTGGAGACGCGCGTATACAGCACGGACGAGGCGTTGGCCGTAGCGCCCGACCAGCGGTACACCAAGGCGCTTGTCACACTCAAGGTGCAGCTAGAGCCAGACCAGCCCGAGTGGGACTACTTGCAGCAGTTTTTAAAGCGGTCAAAGTCGTTGTTTAAAGATAAGCCTGTATTTTATAGTAATAAAACAAATATTAAATAAATAAATTAACTAAGCAAGTAAAATATTTTTTACAATAGGTTTTTATATTTAATCCGGTTTTTTTGAGCCCACGTCCAGGTAAAGTTACAGTCGTAACTTAGGTATTAATGAGGTACGGTAATCATTCATTTAGTTAAGTGGATAAGTAATTAACTAAAAAGACTATAGATTAGCGTTAGGTAACAAGTTGTATACTTTATTTTTCTGAATTGCTACGATGCCTTTTTGCTCAGAGTGTTCGATGCAATTAGGCAGCAGACAATGGGTAGGACACCTGCGCAGCAGCGCGCACAAGCGCAGGTGCGCAGTGTCGCGGGCGCACGACGACGCCGGTGTTGTCGAACTCGCGAGTGCGTTTAGAGGTCGCATCGTTACATACAGAATTACTCCTACAGATGAGTACCGATGCTCTTTACCCGATTCATTCTTGCATAGTATATTTTCTAAAATTTATAATCTTTTGCAAATGTCTCTAAATAAGCATATATGTTTAAAAGTAAATTTTGAATATTTTGCCGATTTTCTTTTATTTAAGAACGAGGTAAATAACATTAAGTTGTTTGTTACAAAAAATTTAACGATTCATCGCAATTTTGATTTTAACGAGTTGTTTGAAACACTCGTAAATACTATTAAGAACAAAGTTGAAGAATTTGAGGATCGTGACAGTGGTTGGACTTTTTTAAGTAATGTTTCCTTAGAAGTTAACATTAATAGATATGATCCTCTAAGAGGGTCTGGTTCAACTTATGTAGATTTACCACTAGCGATAAAAAAGAAAAAGGCGTGTATTAACATCAGGAATAAAGATGAATATTGTTTTTTGTGGAGCGTCGTTGCCGCTTTGTACCCGGCTAAAAAGAACGGTGACCGTACGTCGTCGTATCCGCACTTTGAACAGGTCCTAAACACCGACGATATATCTTTCCCAGTAACGTTTACGGATATCGCGAAATTCGAACAAAACAATCCACATTTAAGTGTAAACGTATATTCATTAAAGAATAATCAGATAGTTGTAGGTCCCATTTATAAGTCTGGATATAAATCCAAAACCAGAACTAAAATTAACTTGCTTCTACTTGAAAATAATGTTCTATGTCACTTTGTTTTGATAAAAAACCTTTCTCGACTTGTAAGAAGTCAAATTACGAAAAATCATAAGAAACTATATTTTTGTGATGATTGCTTGCTATTTTTTACTTCTGAAGTTAATCTTGATAATCATACATGCAGCGGCGTTTGTACAGTACTGCCTGAGAAAGGAACTTATCTACAATTCAAAAATTTCGAACGGAAGCAAGACGTTCCTTTTGTGGTCTATGCTGACTTTGAAACTCTTCTTATACCGTTCGATGGCTGTGAGCCTGACCCTTCATTAAGTTTTACTTCTCAGCGTCAACAGCACATTCCATCAGCTTTTGCTTATCACATAGTGTGCTCGTACGATACCAGTCTGAATTCTTTTGTACAGTATCGAGGAAAAGACTGTGTCCAAAAATTTCTTGATAAACTGTATTTTGACGTTAAAAAGATTTATGACATCTTAGATAAAGAAATTGCGATGGAATTCGATGAATATGACGCAGAGGCCTATGCGCGTACCGATGTTTGTCATATTTGTAAGCAATTATTATTTTTTGACAAAGTGAGAGATCATTGTCACCTCACTGGAAGTTATCGAGGTGCTGCGCATCAATACTGTAACTTACGGTTTAGCGTTCCTAAATTAGTTCCCGTTTTTTTCCATAAGCTATCCGGCTATGACTGTCATCTGTTCATCAAAGAATTAGCCGATAGTTTAGGACCTGTTAAAGTCATACCTAAAAATAAGGAAAAATACGTATCATTTACAAAATTTTTACAGTTAAAGAATGAAAAATATGCTCAAATACGATTTGTCGATTCGTTTCAATTCTTAGGAACCAGTTTGGAAAAATTAGCGAGTGGGTTAGATAAAACAGATTTTAAGCATTTAAAAAAATATTTTCCAAACGCAACTGAATTTAAATTATTAACACGCAAAGGAGTATATCCGTATGATCATATGACACATTGGAAATCATTTTCCGAGAAACAACTTCCACACAAAAAAGGTTTCTATAATTCTTTAACTGATGAAGATATAAGTGATAAAGATTACACTCATGCTCAGGAAGTTTGGTCTACATTTAGAATACAAGATATGGGTGGGTACACAGACCTTTATCTAAAAACCGATGTATTGCTATTGACTGATGTATTTGAAAATTTCCGTGAAATTTGTAAATTGAACTATCAATTAGATCCTGCTTTTTACTTAACAGCTCCAAGTCTTTCATTCGATGCTATGTTACTTAAAACCGGCATTCAGTTAGAATTATTAACTGACTTAGAAATTATACGTTTTATACAGAAAGGGATACGGGGAGGTATCTGTATGTGCTCAACGCGATATGCTCGTGCAAACAATAAATATATGCCACAATATGATTTTACAGAACCAGATTCTTTTCTAGTTTACATCGATTGCAATAACTTGTATGGTTATAGTATGTGTCAGTACTTACCTGTTTCAGATTTTAGACTTTTAAGCGAATACGAAGTAGATTTGTTAAATATCATGAACGTAGCAGATGATGCTGAGTTCGGATATATTCTTGAAGTGGACTTAACATATCCCGAGGAGCTACATAATGACCATAACGATTATCCTTTTTGTCCCGAAAAATTTGTACCACTCGGAGGTAAAACTTCTAAACTCTGTCCTAATCTGTATTCTAAATATCAGTATGTAATCCATTATGTTTATTTGAAAACATGCATTAATAATGGTCTTGTTTTAAATAAAATTCATCGCGCCTTAATTTTTAAACAAAGCCCTTTTTTGGCTAAATATATCAATTTAAACACAGAACTGAGAAAACAAGCTGTAACTACTTTTCAGCAAGACCTTTTTAAGTTGATGAATAATTCAGTGTTTGGAAAAACATTGGAAGACAGTGAAAAAAGAGTCGATGTTCGCTTGGTTAATAAGTGGTGTGATAAATCTAACAAGACAAAAAAGTTCATTTCAGCGGACAAATTAATAGCGAGACCTAATTTTCACAGCGCTACTATTTTTTCCAATAATTTAGTTGCGGTTCAAATGAAACCTGAAAGGGTTATCTTGGATAAGCCAATTTATATTGGTTTTACTGTTTTAGAACTATCTAAAAGTCATATGTATCAATTCCATTATTCTGTCATAAAACCTTACTATGGAAATAAAATACAACTTTGCTACACCGATACTGATAGCTTTGTTTATAAGATTGAAACGAAAGATTTTTATCATGATTTGAAAGATAACTTTTTAAGCTTCTTTGACACCAGTAACTATAGTTGTGACAATATATTTGGTCTGCCTTTAAAAAACAAAAAGATACCGGGCTTATTTAAAGATGAATTAGGAGGTGAAATTATTACAGAATTCGTAGGTCTCCGGTCTAAGTTGTACTGTATAAAAACGGAATCAGCATTTATTAAAAAAGCAAAAGGTGTGAAAAAAAATGTAGTAAGAGACTTAACATTAGATGATTATAAATCAGTTCTGCTTCACGACAAAATAATACGGAAAAAAAATATTTTGTTTAGATGCATTAAGCATGAGATTTTTACTCAGAGTGTTAACAAAGTAGCTTTATCTAATCAAGATGATAAACGTTTTATTTTATCCGATAAAATTAGAACCTGGGCTTGGGGACATGAAAATCTAATCTAAGATAGTGTTAAATTAGTTAATATAATTGTTTTTGACCTGTTAATATTTTTTATAGTTAATAAATGCAATTAAAATAGTATTATGTGTTTTATTTATTATTGCATCTATATTAATATTATAAAGAGGAAAGATTTGATTGTTTGTTTGTTTGTATTGTATAGGATTCGAAACTACTGAACCAATTTAGATAAAAGTTGGTATAGGGATAGTTCGAGACCAGGAAACAAAAATAACTCGGGCGAAGTCGCGAGCGGAAAGCTAGTATGCTATAAATTACTGCACTTACACATGCTACATATTTCCGCGTGTTATATTAAGGCTAAATATGATGCAATGCCAAATAAGCATTAAAATAGTATTGTGTTTTTTTATTGCATACCTACACTATAAATTACTGCACTTACACATGTCATATATTTCCACGTGTTGTATTGAGGTCAAGTGTGAT
The DNA here is from genome assembly GCA_963935595.1 of Schoenobius gigantellus. NCBI lineage: Eukaryota > Metazoa > Arthropoda > Insecta > Lepidoptera > Crambidae > Schoenobius > Schoenobius gigantellus. The sequence continues at coordinate 29,990,186 of OZ012560.1, read as the reverse complement.
GCAATGCTAGATAAGCAAATTTAGTCTAAGCCTCAACTTTATTTGATATTATATTCATTCATAACTCGTTGTTCGTGACAAGCAGTCCATATTGTAATATTATTGTAAGTATCATTCTCTTTTCATATCATTTTTTAATCATTATTGATTATTGAGGTAATTATGGATATCAACTTATTCATTATTATTATTCACTTGTTACAGATAATGTCAAACTCGTCGGATATCTTGTTTTCCCAATATGCACAAGATCCATTGGAAGGCTTCACGCAAGAATATCAAAACATGATACGTCGGGAAGAACAAACTAATGAATCAAGACAGGGAGAGAGAAAAATAAGACAAAGAAAGGACATCACAAGAAAAAGAGCTCGTAAATCTACAAAATCATTTGTGATCACTAAGGAGCAGAAAGGCGTGAAATTAATTAAAATACTGGTCTTGGACTTAGTGAACGATTCTTCAAGTGCATCAAATAGCTGCTTTGACATTGCTGATGCGGAAGAAAACGTAGTGCTGAGTGCTCAATATGTGGTGCAGGAACCGGTGGATGAAATCATGGACCTTACGGAAACCGTTATAAGAAAAATATCCAAAAAACTTTGTGGTGATAACTTATAGATAACTTTTTAATTTTGTTAAAACGTTTTCCTAATAAAAAAATATTTTCAAGTACTAAGTTTTTTTCTTTTTGGGTATCAAACATAATAAAAACAACTTTTATTACACATGACATTTTATTTGAAAAATTCTTAATATAGTTGTATATTAATTTTTAAACAAGATTGTTTCTCTAAATTTAGATTCAAAAATCATATAATGTGTATCCATTGAGAAAACACCATTTTTTAATACACAATGAATTTCTTAACGCACATCTTTTTTTATGAGTTAAACAATGGAACATATTATTACTATACAAATCATTTAACGTATTTAAATTTGGTATACCTGTATAACTTATGTCTATGATATTATTATGACCACATAAATCCTCTACCCATTTAACTTTTTCTTCACCTTTTACAATTATTTTCCTGTCTTTCAAGAAAGGTTTAATAATTCTGTTAAATTCTCTGTAGTCTATATATCCTTCACTCCATTGGTAACCTCTGTTTCTTTCTATCCAACAAACTTGTTTTTTTTCTTCATCAGTTAGTGTAGAAAACGGATAAGGAGGTTTAATTAAAAATATATGGGTAAACTCGAGAGTTGCTATAACAATTTCTTTTACTAAAAACTCATTTTTATTATTTTTAAATCCTTGCAAATCTACAATTATCGTATCGTTGTTCATGATATTTTCCTTACAATATTGCTTAAAGGTTTATATTCAAATATGCAATCGTTCAGAATCAAACAATATGCAGCTGTTTGGTCAGGTATTTCTTGATCTGTTTCAATTTCAACTCTAACGTCAATAGATCCTTTTAACGTTTCATGCTGACGTGAACAATCAATGATGAATAAAGGAGCGACGTCTCTGAATTCTTTTAGACTCATCAACGGCTCTGGTCGACGTCCGTGATAAGACTGTTGAAATCTAATGTACTGTTCGTATAATAAAGTAAATTTATCATCTGAAAAATTTACATTCAGTCCTTCATAGGGATAATATGACGAATTTAAAAAGACTCGTATGTCACGTACATGACAATGATCGAACTCTGCCATTGATAATTCAGCGTTATGTTTCCGATTAGTTTGTAAGGCAATTATAACAAATCGAGGTTTCTCTATTTGTGAAGATGTTTTGATAGACCAAGTATGTTTACGAGTTTTCGGTAATAATGGATATTCATATAAGTCCCAATTACGAAAAGCTAAAGTGATTGCTCGATCTCTCTCTAAATGTTTTAGTAAGTTAATTCTTTCACGGTCTGATACTTTAATGTGCGGAACTCGCCAAGCAATTTTAGTAATTATTATATCATCCACTATTTCACCTTTATTTAATATCAAAGCATTCAGATTTGTGTTGCTTCTCAACAATACTAACTCATGTTTGCAGTTTATTATAACTTTTTCATAGTCTTCTGCAAAACCCAATATTTTGTTCATTGGTATAGAAGCAGAGAATCCGCCATCACCAACACTAGTTGTACCTGTAGTCGACCAGCCCCAAGCTCTTGCGCTTTTGGATTCATTTTCATTTAATGATAAATAAGATTTTATAGTTGTGCTAATTCCTGCATTTTTTATTTTGTCTATTTCCACTCCGTTTAGTTCATATCGAATGTCTTGAAATAGAAATAACACCGGATTATTTACGAAATGCACACTTGACACCTTTTCTTTTTTGCTGTTATAAACATTAATTGTGCCCTCAATATACAAAGTGCTGAGTGAGGGCAGCACATACAAATCTTGCTGATTGATAGGTATTCGTATTTCATCATTCTTGTTGAAACTTGTTACATATGGTTTGTACGAGTGATATTCAAAACTTTCAATGCTGTTATCTATTGACGTCGGTTGAGTTATATTTAATATATTCATTTTAACAAGCCCACTAACTTCAAAAAATCCTTATTGCTTTTAGTCAACTTCTTTCTAAGCCGAAGCGGTGCGTCTTTTTGAGGTGATCTTTTCAAACTGACTCGAGTACACGATGCCTCTTGCTTTTTATTGAAATCAATCATTTTTTTTTCGGAAATGCAAATATAGTTGTACTTCTTCACCTCGTAAATTTACCTGTTTGTTTTCAGCGTCTAGTAACCGTATGCTAATCGCACTTATAGAACTTTGGTTTACTGGAAAATATATTAAATTTTTAGGTATTTCAATGATCCGATATCCTGGTGGTACATTAGGCACAAATTCATAAATTATATGACTAGCTTTTCCGTTCACAAATGAACCGCTGACTACGTCGCATTCAATCCTCACGATGGTTGTTGATAAAATGCTGACCGGATTCTGAGATTCAGTACTTATATTTGCATGTATTGTTTCAGTTCGAAACCCTAAAATTTGACCTAGTGAATCACTTTTGTTAAAGTGAACATTTTTGGAACAAAATATATTTGTCTTTAGAGTATTGTTGTTACAAGTCAATTTTAATACGGTGTTTTTAATATTACTTTTTATGTAATCACAAATATCTTGAAGTTCATAAGACCCTTCAGGAATTTCGATGACTTCATTTTCGCCATAATAAAATTTATTGTTTCGTTTATCAATATTAGGAATAGAATTAAAAGTAGAAAAATATAAAAGACCACATTCATAGTCGCCATGTAACTCCAATGTTGGCGAATAGTTCGTTGTCAAGGAGGCTCCTCTCCCAGTTATAGACACAGTGAAAGACATTTTTATACTGACAATTTTATTTATTTTACACGTTATATAAATGATTTTTCCAATAACATCTTAAAAATTTTAAACATAGATGACCACAGTTAGTAGTACCAAATTTTTGGTGTTGTACGTAATTATAGTTTATTGGTAAGTTGTGTAAATATTGAATTAATTCTAATGGAGGTTTCAAATTACCAAAACTATCAAAATATTCAGCGTAATTGTTTTGCTTGACGAAGGCTACCCAATGTGTTCCAGGATTTTTGGAGCTATCCAAATTCAATATCGCACATTCTATCTTTTTAGGTTTCGTAGGTAACGTATCTCTCATGAAAACACCACGAAAAAATGGAATGTCACTTGCGTGTTCTAATATATCAATATTGGTAAGTGCACGTCTGGGTAGCCCCTTATTTAGTTTTTTGATGGATTAAAATACAGTCCAGCTCCTTTTTTGTGAGGTTTTATATACAGCCCTTTTCCAAGAGCCACAGCTTCCATCATCCTGTTGTGTCGTTCAGATTCGTGAAGACTTTTTTGTGCAGCTTTAGAATCATTAACAGCCTTTGCTATACCTGCTGCTCCTCCGGCTAATGAACCTAAAGCCGACAATCCCGCAAAAATCGGAATAAGTGGTAAAAGTCCTCCACATTTTGGAATAGGAATGCGACGCGGCAAACGTTTTCCCTTTTTATTTGTAAATATCTTTTTTGCAGCAGCGTGGGCATATTTAATTGCAGAGTGACTGTCTTTAGATTTAAGTTTTTTTAATTGTAAGCGTATTTTTTTTACACCGGTCATAAATGATTTGAGCCCACTCCCTGCTTTGAGTTTAGCTTTCATTGCATTTTTAACTATCCAAGAGGCAAACTTTTCTCCTCTTCCAGCATCCTTGGATTTTAACCTTCTTTTCGCCATATTTAAAAGTCCTAAATCAGCTTTATGTCGAACGTCTAAATTTCTATTTGTATAAGCTATATCGTGGTACATACAAGCATTATCTAATTTGTTTATGCCTCGTTCACCTTTAAGCAACCGTTTATGAAGTTTTGTTCCAGGGCCACAAAATTGATATCCAGGTAAATGTAACTCAATCGGTAAATTGTCTATTATTGTGTTAAGTATACCACCACCTTCCTTCATTGATAATTCTAAAGTGAATAGAAGATACAGAATTGCGTAGCAATATTTATACTATTGAACCAATTCACTCTTGTCAATCCAACTGTTCTCTTTATTATTTAGACCTAACCATTTTACATATAGTGTGTTTCCTTTTCTTTTTAAAACTTTCTCAATAAGGTAAAGATCAGGAACTTTAGTTTTTTGTAATTCATACCCGTAAAAAGATCCCAAAATAATTTGTTTGTGTTTATCTTCTATTTGATATGTTTGAGGATTGGTTTCATTAACTTTTACTATGCGGAAAATTTCTGTAGACCAATTTGGAGTATAACCCTTACGAAAATCTCCTTTGTATTTACTTATACGAACATAATCACCTATTCGAAACGCAAATCTCTTTTTTGTTTTAGGTTGTTGCGTTTTAACAATGTTTGACTTAACAAAAATTTCGTTTGACTTAGTAACATCAACAGGCTTAAATTTAGTAATTCGATGTTTAGTGTTGTTATAGTTTTGTATCACGTCATCCAAATTATGTTCAAGCCATTGATATCGTCCATGAAGACTAAATAATTTGTAAAGATGAGACTTGATTGTTCTAATGACACGTTCGACAATGGATGCTTTTTTTGCAGAATATGTAGAATAATGATTTATTTTATACGTTTCCATCAATTTTTTAAAACTCGTATTATAAAACTCAGTTCCTAAATCGGTTTGTAAATTTTTAGGATTACGCGAAGAAGTGGTTAATATACTTTGCATAGCATTCATAACACAGTTTGCTGTTTTTGATTTTAAAGGTTTAGCCCAAACGTATTTTGATAAGCCATCAATCACTACTAGAACGTATTTATGGCCTTTATTGAATTGTGAATATTTTTGTAAATCCATAAGGTCTGCTTGCCATAGATCATCAATTCCTTTTATGAATGTACATCGACGAGAAAAATTTCTTCGTGCTGCTTTGTGAAGTTCGTTAACTACGTCTCGCTTACTCATCCTTAGTTGAATTTGCTTGAATCATAAAATCTATTTCTTTTTTTGTGTAAAATAAGGCACTCAAACTAACAATTGTCGCCTTTTCTAAACTACTTAAATATCTTTTAACATCACTATTATTATTTTTTATTTCTTGTCTTAGTTCTTCAATACATTTATCCACGTATTCTTTATTTACTGCTTCGTCGTTATTTTCAGGAAATTGCAAACCCTTCAACTTTGTTGATTTTAAATCAAAGTCACCTGTTTCAGATTTTACTAAAGTATCATTGAGAGTGTTAATGAATTCTGATAATCTTAAACGCTTGTGTACATGATGTCCAAATTTGTCTACATTCATTGTCGTCTTGATGCAGTCTTCATTGAAACGAGACTGAATAATTTTCCTGATGGATGCTTTTTATATTCTACATTTATGATGCCAGCTTCATATAGTTCTTCAATTATTGCATATATTTCATTTATCACTCCGGTATTACCAGCTTCTTTTGATGCTAGTAGTAATTTTAATCGTTCCACTAACTCATTTGGATCGTCCCAGTAAACCAAATCAGTATCTGTTTTAACCCTTTTTAAAAGGTTTATACCTTCTCCTCGAGGAATACTTTCCACACTACTTGTAATATTTCTTGTGTATTTAAACAGTGGTTTAATAATACGTATATATTTAAATCCTTTATTACTGTTCACTGGTTTTAAAGGATCGTAATTACGTTTATGAGCATTAGTATCTATTAGTATCTGTTTATAATTTTGTAAGTCGTCGTCAGTGACAAGGTCTAAATTTGGTATCTTTTTAAACAATAATTCCTTTAAACCGGGTGTTTTTTCCAGATCATGATTTCCAATCCTCAGTCTACAACCTTCATCGTAAACGCGAGTTTTGCCAAGCAAAAGTTTACCTCGCTCGTTTCTGACTCCATAAGGTATATCTTTTATTAGATCACACGACGTAGGCCATGAGAAAGATTCTTTTGCAATACTCGGAGATGATTGAATGGATTTAAACGAGTTTTCATGCTCATCGTGATCTTCAGAGGGTAATATCGTAAGAGTTTTGTTAGATAATTTATAAGCCTCATCACCATAAGAGTTTTCATCTTCTTCGTTCATAGCTTCCTCGAAATCTTCACTTACAGAATTTGATGACTCACTTTCGCTGTACTTATTTTTTTTTACTGGGTGGTTTTGGTCAATATCCAAATTTTTATGAAGACTTTCGTTATTTTTGCTTGTTAACACATTAAGTGGTTCTACAATAGGCTTAAATATTGTTTCTAATGCCATATTGCTAGCGTCTTTTGCATCTTTTATCATATTAACCTTCCTTTTCACAGCTGCGGCAGATTTTATAATTTGTTCTTTCAAATTTTGTTCCATTTTGTTTATATTTCCTCTCGGTATGAAATCACAAATGAAACTGATTCCATATTTATGTAACACCTTTTTATGAATGCTAGTCCACCATAATAAATGTGTCAAATGCCTTTCTATAGCATCCCTTATTCCGTTCGCAGTCTTTATTGATAACAATGTAGCTGAATGGTTGATTCCAAACAGTTGAGCACATTTCTCGAAATTGAGCCCAAGACATGTCAGACCCTACATGTTCCTCATAGACATGTCTTAAGTTAATGTCGTCTAGTTTAAATAAAATAATCAAGTTAGAATTATCTCGTACTAATTGTTTCGGTATCTATACTATATAAAGCTGGATTTTAGTATAAGTTTGATTAATATAAAAACAATCAATGTTTTTATGACGTCCCATAGCAAAATAGTCTCGGATGCTATTTTGATTCTCACAAGCAACATCGTCAAATATAATGATCGAGTTCGGCAAAGCTTCGTGAGGGCTTAAAATTTCACTATTATGATTATATTTATTATAAGTCGTGTTCGTAACCATACTCATAACTTTTTCTAAGAATGTATATTTAGGCTGATACAAAGACTTTGAATAAACATACAGATTTTGAAATCGTGGACCATCTTCATGTAATAATAAACTTATTACTAAGTTGGTCTTTCCACAATTCGATGGGCCACAAACAACACAGCGAATGGTATTTGGTAGTAAGTTGCCATGACGCTTTGGTTCATTCATTGACGTAGGACAAATACATTCTAATTTTAGTGATTGTTTTTGTTTGATAAATTTCATATCTGCACTTAAATGTGACCGATGTGATGCGTGTACTTCAACAAAATGATGACTGCATTGTCGCGTTAAAACGTTATAAATAGCGGAATATTTTACAACCAATTACAGACCTGAATTGAATCTTATCTGATAATTTACTTACTAGACGCTGCTACCACGTGTTTTATTGTTCCTTCTAGATGGAGTGAAATCGTGTCTGCGATTGAACGAGATATAGAAGGAACAATAATACACTACTCAAACATCATTGAAAAACAATATAATGATGCTTATTGATGTGAAATATCTATAGCGGCGGGTCAGACTAACTATTGGCGTTGTGACGCATCGCGACGGCATGCGTCGCCACATGTAAAGTACCAAGCGTAAGCGACTTATGCATATTACCTGTAGAAAAGGTTTCGATGTTTCTCATCTGCCAGGCTCACAATTTTTTATACGAACAAGAGAAATTGCTGTATATAAATTTTTATACAACAAAGTAACTCGAGAGTATCCATACTAATATTATAAATAGGAAAGTGTGTGTGTGTGTTTGTTTGTCCGTCTTTCACGGCAAAACGGAGCGATGGATTGAAGTGATTTTTTAAGTGGAGATATTTGAATGGATGGAGAGTGACATAGGCTACTTTTTGTCTCTTTCTAACCCCCCACTTCCCTAAAATGGGGGGTGGAAGTTTGTATGGAGCATTCCGCAATTTTCCAGGTAGAAAGCTATAAATTGGTATGCGAACTATTTGTGACTAACAAAAAATCGTGCATCATTTTTTTTGGAAATCTGCCCCTAACCCCTTAAAAGAGGGGGTGAAATTTTATATGGGACTTTTTGCAGTTTTCAAGGTAGGAAGCTAAAAATCGGTACACAGACTCTTTGTTACCAACGAAAAATACCTGCCTTATTTTTTTTGAAATCTTCGGTGTTACCCCGAATTTAACGCGAGCGAAGCCGCGGGCAAAAGCTAGTGACTATATAATGTTAATATAACATTTAATGGTAGTAATTATTCTAATTATTTATTTATGAAACATATTATACTACAAACAATTTGTACATATATATGTCACCGTAAAATTGTAAATACCGTTAGATTATAATCTATCTCGCGAGATTGTAAACTATCGATAGATTGTGAACCGTAACACACTGCTTACAATTTAACGCATTATTTTTCGGTAGATTATAATCTATCGAAGTGAAACTGTTACATCACAATCTGTCGCGCGTTAAATTGTCAACTGTCCGAAGGCTGTCCCTGATTGGTCCGTCTTACAGTAGATCGTTCTGTGTCCATAGAGTTAGGAATCAAACACAGTGTCAGTCAAATAAAAAATGCACTTCAAGAATAGTGACATCAAGTATTTATTTATTATTTAGTAGTTAATCAATAATTCTGACATCATAATATGGTAAGAAAAATTAACGAAACAAAATCTTGACTTATTGTAAGAGTAATAAAAAATAATGTAAAAGAAAAATGCACCAATAAAAATGTTCCCGTATTGGGAACTTATAGGCTAAGGAAACATTTTTGTTGGTGTATTTTTTTCCATATTATTTTTATTAGGTACTCTTACAATAAGTCAAGATTTTGTATCGTTTTTTTCTAATAGACAATTTTGTTACGTTTCGATTTTCATTTTTATTAGGTAGTTTGTGTTTAATTTGCTTCGGCGAAAATTTTTTATTATTTTTTCAATCTTAATTTGTGTTTCAAAAGAAAATGTTTTTGCATTTCTGATTTTCTCATTTGGTTAAAATTTTTCTTACTATATTATGATGTCAGAAATATTATTTAACTACTAAATAATAAATACATACTTGCTGTCACTATTCTTGAAGTGCATTTATTTTATTTGACTGACACTTGTGTTTGATTCCTAATTCTATGGACACAGAACGATCTTCTGTAAAACTGACCAATCAGGGACAGCCTTCGAACAATTGACAATTTAACGCGCGACAGATTGTGATCTAACAGTTTCACTTCGATAGATTATAATCTATCGAAAAATAATGCGTTAAATTGTAAGCAGTACGTTACGGTTCACAATCTTTCGATAGTTTACAATCTCGCGAGATAGATTATAATGTAACGATATTTGCAATTTTACGGTGACATATACAAGAACGGAACACCGAAATAATATTTAATTGTATGTATATTCATTACAAGTGTAAATTCTGTAGAAAAAGCTTTACAGCTAATTAAACTAAACACATTATGATTTGATCCTAAGTGTCGGCAGCCCTACATCAGCGTACCTTTTATCTTCAATCAGTGTTTACATTTCTTTTGTGTTAACTCCATAGTGCGCTGGACTAGGGTTGTCACTTGAAAGTTTTTGCTTTTAGAGTCGATTAACTCGGAAAGTATTAGGTTGCCAGATCTATGACAAGCACCTAGGGCCCATCTTATATGTAACGTATACGCCTGTCAAATATTATTTTGGCATTCAGTTACACCTGGTATACAGGGTTCCATTTTTATTACCCCGGATAATTTAAGGGACACTTCAGGACGTATTCATTATTTTAGAAAAAATAATAATAAAAAATACATCAATAAACTAATGCAGTATTTTTTTCATATTTTAGAAAATTAATATAAAATTATATCTAGGTAAGTTATTTTATTTTTAATGTTTAAATCATTCTACTGCCGTGTCCTGAAGCGTCCCTTAAATTATACGGGGTGATGAAAAAGTAACCCTGTATAAAATTTATGAGATTCTTATCGACTGTTAGTTACAAATAAAAATCGGTCAAGTGCGAGTTGGACTCGCGCACCGAGGTTGCGTACAAACTCCTATAACTTCCTAACTATGTACACATTTCCAGTTTTCAGATTTTTTCCGTAATATGTAAATTTCCTGTTTTTAAGTCAACGGGAAGTACACTATTAATTGTGATTCCCTTGAGAGTGTCAAAATATACGTTAAATAACGTTTTTTAAATATACGTTTTTTACATTAAGTTAGAAATTTGATTTTTTCACAGCTTCATTCTTCAAGGGATTGTAGACCAGGCGGGTTATTGTCTATGAAAAAATCTATCACAAACGCCTTCAATTTGACATCCATTGCGCCGTGAACACAAGACTCTGCGCCGATATCCTTTTATAAGGGAGCGATGGATGGACGGCTTTTGTCAAATTGTAAGCGATCCCGATGGATTTTTTCTCTAACCCCCCTGAGTATATGGGGTTAATTTCAACCCGATACCTCCACGCGTTCCCGAGATAAAGGATCTCGACAGACAGACAGACGGAAGGACAACGAAGTAATTCTATAGGGGTTCCGTTTTTTTCCTTTTGAGATACGAAATTCGAAAATGTCTTTTACATATTAGAGACACAGCACGATTCAGATGCGACTGTATAGCTCTATGCCTGGGTGCGTCTAACATACTGCTGTTCCCTCGTAAAACCTAAATGAGCGTTCCTCCACCAAATTTATGTAGTAATAACGCTGGCGTTTAATCTGAGAGATGATAAAATTTAACGTGCGCCGCGCCCCGACTCCGGCTGCCCTTCTGCCTTATCACCGATTGGCTATCAGTTACGCCGACCGCCATTATGAAAATATAACCGGGTTTAGAGTTGAGAAAATGCACGAAAACTCTTCGCGGGCTTGTCGCTATTATCGTGAGAGATATGACTTTAATTTCGTTGCAGAATTACGTCATTGGGATTGCGATATGGCGTTTAATATAAAATTATGGCGTATTTATTTATATGACACACCAGAGGGAAACTCAGCACTAAAATCGTCTATCTTATCTGTTTTTGCTGCAAAGCAGCCGTGCTTGCGTTCCTCTGTCCCACTTTGAAGAGAGGCAGGCAGTGAAATTACTGGGTACAATGACTTCACATCTTATGTCACAAGTTGACGACGTACATAAGGTCTGTAGATTGCAAATCTTACAGGAAACTCATACACTGTAGCCGCTTATAGCCAAACTTCTTATTTGTGACTTATGTTGTAAAAAATGTGATTAGCGGAAAGTGACACATACTACAAGGTGATTAGCGAAAAGTGACTCATACTACAAGGTGATTAGCGAAAAGTGACTCATACTACAAGGTGGCGCAAAAGGAATGTCAAAATGTGAATGTGCCATAATTTTTGCAAATGGAATCAAATGTTATTGTACTTCGACATAGATCTTGTACACAGATACAGAATTAGGTGACATAAGCCATGCAGCATTGTTAGTTCCAGCAGGTCGGGCTCACACAGCTGGGGTAGCGATGGAGATTTTGAGATACTAATTTATGAGCCAAGTGATATCCCGTTTTGGAGATTTGAACTGGGTGTTCAGATCACCAGATCTAATGGACTTTTTCTTTAGGGGCTTTATGAAATCTGGCGTTTACCACAAACCTTGCAGGTGTTGAGAGCTAACATTGAAGAAGAAATGACCAATTTGGAACTATATAGTTGTTTTGCGAGCAAAAATTCCAAACGATGTAAAATAAACACAATTGTGCATCAAATTGGTCATTTGGGCGATATCATTATACATCTTCAAATAAACTTTTAATAAAAACAGAGCAATTTTTTTTTCATTTCTATGAGTAACAAAATGGTAGCCAATTCACATTATGATATTACTTTTACGCCACTTTGTATAAACTTGACACACTACAATTTGATTAAACGCGTGTCTTATATTGAAGTCGTGTGATATGCCATAAATCAGTCACAAACATTCATCATAGCAATATGCTGTACTCAAGCACCTTTTTACACCGTAATATAATGCACACGAGTATTTCAGAAAATTATTAAACGTGAACAAAGCTTCGTCGAGCTGCCCCGTCCCATTGGTTACGAGCGGGTTTAATCGCTTTTCATTTGGAAAGTGGGGGAGCGCGCACGCGGCGACTAGAATAGCATTTTTCCCAATGATAATGCAATAAATCACCGGCTGAAGGTAAGCAGTACAGTACAGCCTGAATTGTCGGCGAATACTCGCGGGCGTAGGGGCGGCAGCAGCGTTGATTGTACCTGCTATTATACAATTTATTTTTATTTATTTAAGCTTCTTTGCGCAACAATTTGGATGATGTAAAATAAAATTGTGTTAATGCCCATCATGAAGATTATTTAAAAAAATTGGACACATGTTTTTCTATTTTTAGGGTTCCGTACCTCAAAAAAAACAAAACCCTTATAAAAACACTTCTTTGTCCGTCAGCCCGCCTGTCTGTCAATACCCCTTTTCTCAGGAACGCGTAGAGGTATCAGGGTAAAATTTATATCAAAATCTTTTTAGGTAAAAAAAATCAAAGTTCTAAGTCAACCCGATCAAAAGATTTATGATCTTTCGTCGAATCAAAACCTATAGCGTATTTCCCGTTAACCTAAAATCATAAAATTTGGCAAGTAGCAATGTCTAATAGCACATATTAATAAAAAAATCTGTAAACCGTAAATGTGTACTTAGGGAACGTGAGCGCAATTCGCATTTGGCCGTTTTTTTATTTTATATTTTTCGAATTACATACTCTATAATTGGCCCAATTGAAAAAAGGGTATATTTAGCAACATATTTCATTTATAAAATATATCGACAACGTAAATGTATTGCAGATTAATGAATTATAAATAATAAAAATAATGTTAACCTTAATGTAGGTAGGTTAGTCAGACCTAGGTGAACGCTCTGACTAAATTAAATTGCTATCTGTAAATGATTGCATAGGTATGTGTGAGTCCTCATTAAAAATACCTCGGCTAGCCTTTCATAAAAATCATAGTGTGATGAGAATATTACATTAATTGTTTATTGCAGCAATATGTGTACAAGTAGTTTATTAAGTATCAAAATTATGTATTTGATTTATTGATTAATGTTGAAGGCAAGTGGTAGCCCTGCCGATGTCGCCCGCAGTGACGCACCCTTTATAGACGCGGCACAAGCAAACTCGTTTGTAGGTTGTGTTATGAAATACGGCCTTAATATCTCTGAATAGAGGCGGCCCTGCGCGTGGCTGCTCCTTTCGCTATTCTTGTTATTTTCTGAATAGTTTTTAGCTGTGACAACCCTCGCTCGTATTTGGATTCAGATGATTCAGATTCAAATACGATCGAGGGTTGTCACATTTACCAGTAAATGAGAGGAGATTGTTGAAATTTTAGTCACATCGCTGAAAACAGTTTCCTATCCATTGTTTTCAATATGATAGGTACCATCAACGCATATACTCGTATACCCACTGTTGAACATAGGTCTCTCCAAATGTACGAGCTCGATCCACGGTTAATCTCGTTCAACTCTGGCCAGCCACTCTCCGAATATCATGACTCCACATAGCCTGAGAACATCCATATTAAGAATTTGTTTTCCCCAACAGTTGTAAGTTCTATGATTAATGGCATAATAATGTGGCGTGGCAGCATCACTGTTGAGCATTACAAATTCGCAGATTTGAGTGATTATAATTCACAAAAATTACAAACGTAGAACTCACAAATTGCATTAGTAACATAACATAGAAATCATCAATTACTCTTACGTATTGTTTGTGTTAAATTTTACTCTTTGTGTTAAATAAAATAATAGCGAATTTACTGCAGCGCCAGCCATAAACTCACAGATAATTAAGACAGGTTTGTACAACACACAGACAAATTAGAGACACTACAGGCGCGTTCCAGATAACCACAGATTTGCATTTTCATTTCATTGGCCTTTGGTGTTGACTTTTCACAAGGACATTTTTATAAGGCTCCGGCTGAATAAGCCATTCAGATCTTATATAATTTTTAAGATTTTGAAGTAGTTACAATACCAGCGCCTTCGTTGCTCTTGTATGTAGCGGACGCATATGCTGAGGCTCGGACCTTTTTTGGCCCCGCACAATATTTGTACCACATTATTTTTTCAGTGTATTTTATATTTAATGTTTCAATTTATTGTGTGACCAGAATAAATAAAATTTCTCTCTTTCATTCTTTCTTAAAGTTACAAGGCCACTGCCACTTAATCTGCTCATCCGGTAGGTTACTTTCGTTTGCTGTTGAATCACCTTGTCTCAGATCTGATCTCTCAGAGAAACTCCGAGCAGAGTCCTTACTATGGTTTTTAGGGCGACCTTCAACTTGTAGACCAGCCCTACCGTAGTGTCAACGTCTCGGCTCCGTATGTCATGACGAGCAGCACGCACTGAAGATTTTCGTGCTTAGACTAATCCATGTTTTATACATCAACTCTTTATTGAATATACATAAATACGAATACCTTACATGAAATACAATTATATGTTCAAAAGCGGGCATATTTCTGAAAGAGATTTATTCCAGACAACCCTAGCTGATGGTAATAACGGAATGTAGCGGCAAATAGAATAAAACAATATAAGACAAATAATAATACAATATAAATATGTTGTACATAAATGTAGTACTTAATTGTTGAAATTGATTTAAATTACATCAAACGAAAGTTGTTATCCTTTATACCTCTATTGATAATTATCTGAACTAATTGTAGTGATTCAATGGTAAAAATTTTGTCATTCTCAACGAATGAATATTTGATTGCAATTGCTTCCGTTCACGTCCTAAAATAAAGTTTGCTGTGCACCGTCATTGAAGAAACTTGTTGTATTAATAATCATATAAATATACAAAATATATAAATCTATACTAATATTGTAAAGCTGAAGAGTTTGTTTGTTTGTTTGAATGCGCTAATATCAGAAACTACTGATTCAAATTGAAAAATTCTTTTTTTTGTTGCATAGTCCATTTATCGAGCAAGGCTTTAGGCTATACAACATCACGCTACGACTAATAGGAGCTGAGCGTCAATGAAAAATGTTTCAAAAACGGGCAAAAAATTATTATGGCGAAACGTAGTTCGCGGGCACAGAGTATGTAAATAAACCTCAAAACAATGATATATTTATACTCGGCATTAATGAATATAGTATCATACCAACAAATAGATAAAATTATCTAAGACTAAAATTTGCTAAGTTGCTGTGTTTGGTGTTTTAAGATATTATCTGATTATTAATTAATGACCTGTTTGCTGATTTCAATTAACAAAACTTCAAACCTTCCAATAGTCAGTCGTCCGCGTTGTATCCGCCCTGTGCATTAGGCTGCCATAAATATTAATTAAAATTTAAAAGGTATACCATTATGTAGACAGCAGGTACAAGTTAAATATTCACGTGCTAAACTGCGAAGCGCTGTGAACTTTTAATGGACACGAATCCGTCAGTGAATACAAAACTGTAGTTTGACGGCATTTACACCCCCCTTTCACCCACTGTAGGAGTTTAAGTAAATATTGAAATACAACTTGTTAATGAAATTCCGTAATACCTGAAATTAGTTTAAAATAACGAATAAAATCAATAAATAAAACGTTTTGTTAGAGTCATATATGATAAAAAAAATATTTCATTTAAGATTGATATTCGATTGTTCAATTCCTTAAATGTTATCCTAACAAACATAATTTGTCGCTTTTACATTTCACATTTGTTAATTTGTGCAAATATTAAACTGTGTGGTCTTACTCTCTTCCCGCGCGAGGTTGGTGTGGGCAAAGAACTAGTTTCCTATGTTTATATATAAAAAAAACTGAAATGACACAACAGCACAATTACTTAGAGTTAGTACTTGCAAATTAATCCCTTAATACGTTTTATTGTTACGCGAACGCTCTGAAGGCGGCGATAATGCGTCCCGAAGCCGCGCCAGCTCCCGGGGGACGTCTGTCCCGCCTTTTGTTTCGGGATCTTGGCGGAGCCGCGCGAAATTAAATTAAAATTAATACGATCTCAGTAATGGGTGACACTAGCTGCTTGTGTCACAGAGCGGCTCAGTTTTTTGTGATGGCATTAGCTATTTAACAAATGAATAAATTTTTTTTTACAAAAAATTAAAAACCGTCTTCAAAGACACTTAAACAGACAACATTACATTACTATATTGATGTCGGTGTTAAATTAGACCTTCTAGGAGATCATCGTTATCTTTTTAGTGAATTTAATATCAGCTAACCGTAGTAACTTAAAAGAACACGACAAAGGGTCTATACTTGCCTATTGCATTTAAAAAACTTACCTCTAACTCCTAAAAGTTAAGAATCCTTCCATTATCAGCTCCATTCAAGACTTCTTACCAGACGCAAATACCTGAATAGCTTTGGAAAAAACATGAAACACATTGAATTTATCTATAAAATGTAAGGGTTTCTCTCGATTGTCCAGGCATGTCATCATCAGATCCTGACTTTGGTGACTCTCTCGACTTTGATACAAAAAGAATTTTGAAAATCGGCTCACAATTGGCGGCGTAATCGCGTAATATACACACAAAAATAGAAAAAAAAACATACGCACTATAGCTGTAGACATTGTGTTTTTTGCAACAAACTAAGGGAAGACACAGGCACCTAGCTAGAAAAAGCAGAAAACATCTGTCTTCATGAGGAATTGAATCGTCCGGGGACAATACTACGTGGCTTATCAATTTAACCTTGCAAGCGCTTAAAACGCATAATATCAAACAGAATCATAATCCAAGAACTTATGGGAACACCCTGTGTTTTGTATCAAAAAATTTAAGTTATATTGACACAACACTATTATGTGAGTTGAGTAAAAAATAAATCTTTATGTCGACACGTCTCCCATTATTCCATTAGTATAATAAGGTTTATTACCGCACGCCATCTGGATGTTCAATTGTTATTCACCACCCGTTCAATTCCGTTCGTTTGACGCGCAATCACAAATATTTCTCCTTGTTCCAGGTAAACGTCACAGGATTCTCCCGAATCGGTAATGTTTCTCCCGAGGTCTCCGCAAATCGAAACTTCGGATGTGTCGAGGGTTCTGTACAATATCGCAAGCAATTTATGTTACCAATTTCGCATAGCATGTTTTTTAGCGTTTTTTTTAACACTAACCCACATTTGCTGCCGTAGGTTCGTCAGTTTTTTTTTTACTTAAGACAGCCAAGCTCTTAGCCTTCATCTCATCTGATGGTATGACGATAAGGCTGAAGGTGAAGCGAGTTTCACTTGGGCTCCTCATCGACTGAGGAACTGGCTATCTTAACTTAATTGTCGAAACATAATAATGTTATTATGGTGACAATCTTAGGTAAGACAGTGGTAGCTATCCAGGCGGGCTCAGAAGCCCTGCCACCAATCAAACCAAGCCGAGAAGGCGATCAGACGTGTTTTGTCTTATCGGTAAAAAATTAACAGCTGCAAATCAATAATTATAAGTTTTTCAGTTCAGTTTAATAATCCGTGTGTATTATTTTTTTCGTACGTAATATACTCGTAGTAGCCAAAGTTTAATACGAATTATATTATTGTTTTTATTAAGTAACATATTAAAATAAAACTTAAGGTGCGTCGCGATTTTTTGGTATAACGCACCAGAGATTCGTCCGGGAACGTTTTCGTTCGCTAACGGAACCCTAGAGTACACGAAAGCTTCATGAATAAGGAAACAGGTACAAAGACGCCGCGCTAGGGGCGATCGGAGAAATATTTTCTCTGGATTTCAAATTGACTTTTGCGATTTTGAATAATGGAATTGGTCGCTGTAATATTTATAGGTCGAAAGATTAGTTCTAGGTTCCACCGCTCCGGCTTGAATGGAATTTTATCCCCATTATATTATGACGACGGACGATGTCGTTTTGATCTTCTCGAAGGAATAAGAATATTCCTAATGGGGTTCTTTTATATTCATGTCTTACTACACTTTTTTAACCCGTATTTTATAGTTATTAAGTACGGCATTTATCTAAATGATGTTTTCTTAAAAATTTGCTTTGATTTCAATTGTGTTTAACAATTAATTTTGACAGCTTTAGGTATTTGTCGCTGAATAGAGATCGCCGTTGAGTAAGACGTATATTATAGAAAAGAACTTGTAAAATAAACATTTCAGACAGTCGACTTTTTAGTAGCACTTCTTTACAAAACTTATTTACGCTAAACAAATTGCTATTCGCTGTAGACAGCCCTCGGCTTGGTAATTTTCCGCGTGCATTTTTAAGCGGGATTAAGGCTCATTTATTACACCTATTAAGGGGATGCGCTGTGCCTGTCTAAATACCTTATAAAGACGTCTGAATTTTTCAAGAAGAGTACAAAATATTTTATGCTATCTGCGTTTAGAATGGAATTTGTATTTGGTGTTTTATCAATACCTTTACGTTATTAATAACATACACATGATTCTCAAAATCTGATTGTTTTCAAAATACACAAGCAAATTCCATAAGGATTTTTTTTCTTATATTCCCATACAACTTATGATAAACGGAGTGTTTCATAGCATGACAATCCTACAATCTATTAAAATGAATTAACTAAAAAATAAACATGGAAATTTCTTCGAAATCTTTGAGAGTAGATAAGGATTTCAATATTTTAAAAAGATACAAAAAAATTTAGAACGGAAAATATTTATTCGTAGTTTTATCACTTTTAAACTTTATCAAATGGAAAGATTTGTGAAAAAATTCAAAGATTAATACTGAGGCGTCTAAAAATAACACGAAATTGAATAACTTAAAACGAGGGGAGAGATGTGTATTTAAACCTGTTCTTGTCACATGAGACCAAACACAGCAATCTAATCACGCTGAATCAGGTAAAGGCTGCAGCCGACCACGCGTCCTATATCCATACGTCCATGCGTCACTCCGACATCCCTCTCAATAATTCACACTCCGACCAGACGGGAATTAATCGACGGATCTCCGGACTAAAGGTGTGCGCACGTGGCATCTGACAAAAGACCGCTGAAATTCCTTCTTTTTATTAATTCTCTATACCGCAATGTCTCAAGACGAAAGTCTTCCATTTGTGCGTATTGCCAGTGATGACGTACGGAACTGGAATGTGACCGCTTACAATGGGTCTCATCAGAAGGTTCAAAGTCACTCAAAGGGCAATGGAAAGTTCGGTGTTTCTCTACACGCGTTTCGCATCAGAAATGACGATATCCGTAGATGAACTAGAGTCATAGCTCACAGAATTGCATATATTAAGTGGCAGTGGGCAGGATACATCGCTCGCAAGACTGACGGCCGTTGAGGCAGAAAGGTCCTCGAGTAGCGGCCACGTACTGGGAGACCCAGCATTGGTAGACAAGGTAGAGCTACGATCTGGTGAAGGTCGCGGGAAGTCGGTGGATGTGGGAGGCGATGGACCGATCAGTTTGGAGATCCCCGGAGAAGCCTATGTCAAACAGTGGGCGTCTTTTGACTGAAACGATGATGATACTTCTATTCTTTTATTCTTTAATGGAACGCTCTCCCTCTAGAGGTAAGAAACGCCCCAAGCAAGCTTAGCTTCAAAAATAAAGTGAAGGCATTTTGAACAACAGAACTGATTTTTTTAGGCATTGGCAATCAAAACATTGCAATTATCTCGTTGGTCGTTGGCATTTTAGATATATGTATATTAGTTTATTTTAATTATTTTATTTGTGTAGTAGAATTTTATGTTATATGCATGTAATATGATATTCGTAATAAGCTGTTCCATTTCTCGGCACATCTACCACATTAGCCTTTTCTGCACCACCCTAAGGTTGACTGGAAGAAAATGCCACAGGCAGGCAGGTGACTTTATATAAGTCCACCTTTGTACGAAAATTATGTACATAAAGAATAAATAAATAAATACTTATCAACTGATGAGGCGTTGGTTCTCGTCAATCCCGGTGCTTGAAAAAGCTTGTTACCATCTCAGTGGGTAAATGACTGAGGTCCCCGCTTTGACCTGAAGATCCGTTGACGTTTTCTGCTTGGTTTGGTTGGTGGAACGGTTTCTGAGCCCTCCTGGTTGGCTACCACAGTCTAACCGAAGTGTGTCACCATAATAACTATATTATTTTTCGACATATAGTCACTGAATAATTAATAGTACTAAAAGTACAGAAGGATCACTCTCGAAGAAAAGCCAAGTTTAGGTATTAACATTTACATTTATTGCATGACACAAGTGTTACTATTCCGTTACGCGTCGCTGACCCGATACCGAGCGCAGGGTTCCCACTCACCGATATGCAGTTATCGTTACAAAAATGACCTCAATTATTACGTGCGACGCGGCCAGCGTGCGAGCCGAGCGGCAAGCTTTTGCCACATACCGCCCGGTCGGTCCGCCCGCCGGTCAAAAATACCAAAACTGCGGAGTGAAACCCTGATATATAGTGGTAATATAGCCTCAGTTACTTACCATCAGGTGAGCTGAAGGCCAATGATATCTATTGTGTATGAAGAAAGAGGAAGGTTTACGCCCAATAATAGGCGAATTGTGACTGAGTTCACATACCTATACCTGGCATATAATGTGGCTAATATTGATATGTTACACAGAACACCGCAGCAGCAATGTAATTTATAAATCAGCACATGTAAAGGGGCGCTTTTTTAATCATTTCTCGTTTAGTATCGTTTTCATATAAAAAGTTAAAAGAAATGTATTTCGTGCGCACTATTCAGCCTAAAGCTGAATGCCCGCCGCGCCGCACGTGCCGTACGCGCCGCATTTTTGGCAATCGTTGTATAAAATTATACGAAACCTCGCACATTTGGCCGCTCCGTACGCGCCGAATTTAAAAAATGCAGTGTCCGGGTATTGAAAAACGGATGCCGATGACGTCATATAATACGGCGCATTCGGCGCGTGCTGATATGTGCGATCAGCTTTAATGAGTGATTTCGTAATCAAAATCTGTCAATGCTATGTGGTACGTCTTCATATGCTAACTTGCTAACTTAACAACGAGTTTTTCTGTAACGTGAAACGCATCGCTCTGCCACAGTGTATGCGAGCCTTTAGCATCCGGATTTGTATTCGAAATCAACCGGTTTTGGCAACGATACGAGATGTAATTGAATGATTTAAATTGAAACACTAAAACTAACAGCGTTATTATTGTTGGATTAAAAGCTGCGAAACGTTGTTGTAATCGAATCACAGTAATTTTCTCCGGCGGGATTCACGCGAATTCAATCACAGATTATATTACATGGCGCTACGTTAACTCGAATTTGTTTTCATTTTACGTTTCAAGCGATAATTACAGATACGGTGCAGTGTAGCGTTACAGATTAATATAACTATCGTTACAGTTTTTTTTAAATCTTGCGTATACTCGTATGACTTACAAGAACTACTTTGTACCACTAAGATCCCTGGAGCTGGACAGGGACACACCGAGATATTTTTCAGCGATACAGTTACGATGCAAACGCGCTGCATTCGCTATACAGCTGCGTTACCTTCGCAAAGGTTTCGCGTTTGCAACGCGACTGCTGGGTGGCAGTAAGAGGGTGCGCTTGGATAGCTTATTTGCATAGCTCCAATAATACCTAAACATATATCCAGAAATATATCAATATACAAATAAAACGGATAAAAAATTAGGCTCTTGAGAATCAAGCATACAAAAACACAATCTTATTTTTTATTATACCTTTAAGTATGTATTATTTTAACTTAGCTCACATATGACGTAGCAGCTGATTATAAAAAAAAATCATATGACAGAAGTACAAAACACCGACTTTAATTTCATTTCTATCCACAAGTTGGATGAGATTCGCAAATAAATAGAGATTCAATTTAGCTGTCAATCTCTCTATTGTCAGCCATATTTATAATAAGAAAAATCCAAAATAAATAAATAATCGACAAGTCGTGTAAGCCGTCAATTCGGCGGGTATAACTGGATGCCTGCGTGCGACAACTCCGTCTGAATTCGATTATCGTGCATGTTTCAGCAGTCGCCATCTTGCCGGCGCCATCTTGTTAGTGCGGTGATTACGCGTGTTCACAAAGTGGTTGCGTGGCGTACGGGAATACACCGTTTATTGAGATTCATAGTTTTTATGTTGTCCCTTCTCGTCCGTGTAAATAAATCAATAAAAAAGGTTGTGGAAGAAGCGGGTTCGATCCCCGCCTGAGACTATTTTTTAAATAAATTTTCATATCCAACATCCATTTAGCTTTTATACAACATATTTCCTTTTTATAGTCTCACACTCAAACTAATTAATCCTTGTATGTACACACACCCCAACCATCATGAATATGTTGCAAATGAAAAAAAAGTTGACTCTACACCTGTTGGGAAATTGGGAGAGCCTTCTCGAGAAGAATAGGCAAGTAACTCGGAATAGTATTTAAAGTATTGCTGGTCAGGCACATTATATTTACAATTATACCTGTACTTATTTATTCAGTTGTTAATTCTTTACACAATTTACAATTGTGTATAACGGCGGAATTAATACCCGGGGTATTTTATACCAGTTAATATTTAGGTGGAGAAGAGAGCAAATGTGATAGATGTACCCTACCCATAAAACAAAATAAATGAGAAATCAATTAATCAGACACTTTTAAAATCCAAATACATAAATTTAAATAAAGAGTAATGTAAAGCAATTAAAGAATTAAGCAACTAAAGAGTTATTCAACAGTTCCATTCGAAAAACTCGTAAACCATTCGGTCAACGTTCACTGCGCTTAAATCTATTAGAATGAATTATACATACAGTGCAACCTCGCTACATGTGAGTTAACCGTATAAATTATACAGTGCACTCCGCTCCGGCCGCGTCACTCAATTTGGTGGCTAGGTTGCGTGTGCATTTTCAGTGATTTAAATCACTCGGTATGGGTATAAGTTATTCGTATAATAAACGATGTGTTCATATACCTGGCTCCTACCCACCAATTTTTATTTATTTTTTTATTGGTTTGCCTTCTGTTTTTAATGTTTGGGGAGATGGGATCGTCAGAGATAGTGTTTATGTTGTTTATTGCACTTCATCACATTCTTTTCTCAAATGTACACACACACACACACACACACACACACACCTACAAAAGCATAGACTATTTAATGGAACAAAATGAATGACATGCACTTATATACCTACCTATTGAGTTTAAATATAGATAATGCAATAACCAGGACATTGTTTGTACCTACCTACTTATATTGTAATTTATTTTAAAATTCTGAGCAATGAAATGAAATTCCGTAATTTGCAAATATTTAAGTAATTTTACTCTAGACAATAACTGTTTTAGTGTAAGCTGTGGAATTTTGTAAAATAAATATAACGCACTTGACAGGTGACCTTATATAATTTTCATATTTTTTTTAAAAATTAAGTCCATATGTGTCGAAATCCAATTTTTTCACATACGACAGGGAAGCTCTTGGCCTTTATCTCACCTGATGGTAAATGACGATAAAGCCGTAGGTAGTAGGTAACGAGTTTCACCTGGACTCTACAACAACTGAGAAACTGGCCATCATACCTCTTATTGTCGGAACACAAAAATGCTGTTAACATTGTTATTATGGCGACAAACTTAGGTAAGACGGTGGTAGCTAGCCAGGCGGGCTCAGAAGAATAATTTCTGCTCCATGGGGAATCGAACCTCGCAACTCCCGATCAATATCCGATGGTCTCAACCACTAGACCACGGAGGCAGAGATTTAAATCGCGGAGCCAGTTAAACTATCCTCATTACAAAGTATTTAGCACAACTATCATTCGAATTAATAAAACTATTTCATTCGATTTAACCCCCTAAATTGCGGTTTGTTGGAGCTAAATAATGTAGGTATTTAAGAAAAAATTTAAAACATGAAAAATAGTGAGAGTCCTGTTTGATAAATTTCTTTCATGGTGCACCAACTATGCCACTGCGCTGCTCTGTCCTACAGGAGGTTGAAAACGTTGGAAATTGGATACCCAAAATCGGAAGATTACAGGGCCATGTTATCGAAGGGCATATTTAGGCTTATGGGCACGACGGACGGGACCGCTGTCGCTGGTGGCGATGGCTTAACAGACTAAAAAACGTATGAAAGCACAAAATACTTGTGGTCAAGAATAGGTCCCTTTAAGAATACGTCTTTCAGAGAATGAGTCTAAAGTATAATAGAGTATTTTACGAATAGGGCATATTTAGAATGAGGGATTTCGCGAATAAATCCTAATACGACTGCAGGTCATTTCGCGAATGGTCCAATATCTACTAAACCGTCAAAATGCGAAGGCTCATTGTTTGAGACCAAATTAAGATGAGATATTTCTTTAAGCATTCTTAATAAAACAAAGCCAACCGTTTATAAAATAATCCGAAGAATGTAGACAACTAAATGTAAACAAGGAAGCACCAAATTGTTTGTTAACTTTTAAAAATTCATCTCTTTAATAAGACAAGAAAGATGTTATACGTATTATTTTGTTTTTTTTTTGATGAGAGTGAGTTAGTCCAACTACACTCAACCGATGGCCGGGCGCGTCTTGGTGACCCATCTGGTGACACAACAGTAAATCAACCCTTTCCAACCAACGAAACTGTAAGCTAAGTTAAAATAGAAGATTACCATTCATGCGTATGCATGAATTGACAAACTTTTTTCTAAATATTTTTGCGTGACACCACTGACGCTTGCTTGTGGCCTTTATAAAAAATGTAAAGTTCGATTCGACAAATCCTATTTGAAATACGGCCGAAGCATTACAAGTGCCACTGAAGTATCAACAGAACCTCCTTAATCGATACCGATGTTAGCGGTTAGCCTTTTCAACCTCAACTCCTTGGCCGATAGTTCAGGAAGTCATTTACGCAGGGCGAGCGGCGTAGGGCGGGCCCAAGGCGTTCCTTCAAACATTAATCTTACGACCTGTCATTGACGCAGCGACTTGAAATTATGAATGTTAACGGTCTTACCTTTATTCCTACTTTGATTTAGGTTTTTCATATTCATATGGCTTTTGTACGATTTGGAAGAGGCATGTCGAGCTGTTTGTACAGAACCCGTGATCAGATCGAAATTGTAGAGTTGTATTTGTTAAACGTGACGTTTTAAAAATACAACTCCATTTTAGTTTTAAATACAATTTTTTTATCGAAGATATGATTTGTGTGCCAAAAGGACACTAAAATGAAAATTAGATGAAAATTTGTTTTGAAAATTAGATAAAATTAAAGTTTGGAAACTCACATCTTTTATAATTCAGATCTACAGAAATTGCACATATTGTGCTTAGTTGTGGATATTTCAGAAAATGCTCTCCAAATAGGGGTTAAAATTCGTTTTTTTTTTAGTTTATTTAAAACTCTACAGACTCGTGGTCCGTGCCTTCTGAATTCTTGGATACAATTCGTTAGCAGTTTTTGTAAAAGTTTTCGAAGATATAGTTAAAATTTTTGACCCAAAAAAATCTTTGGGGTGCATTTTAAAATCAGATTTTGGGTCTTGTACCCATTGGACCTTCATAATTGGACCTTACCTACACGATAGGACCTATTCGACCTCCTATCAAAAATCTGGTGCCCATTGGACCTTCAAAATTAACGATACGTCTTATTCGACCTCCTATCAAAAACATGGTACCCACTGGACCTCCAAAATTACACATTACCTACACATTGGATCCATCAGACTTTTTATGAAAAAGACGTGTCCCATTGGACTATTTGGCTCTTTTCTTTTGGAATGTTACATACAGTCATGCAGAAAAGTAAAATTGTTAAAGAAATAAAAACAAAAGGTATAGGTAAATCAAAATATTTAATCAATATATTTATAAAATTCAACATATTAATCATCAGCAACAAATCAAAAAGAAATAAAATATAGATAACCTACTATAATCACATAACCACAGATCCTTTTTTATCTTACTTTTAACGACAATAGAGAATATTTTTTATAACTATAAGTTAGCCTAAATTGCCAAACAAAAATTATAAAAATATTTTAAATAAATCACAAATTATCAGATAAATTTAATCGATCTGTGATTTATAACCTATATTAAAATATTACATTATTTACTTTTTGTAAAAAAAAAGAGTTTAGTTAGTATACTATTCTATCGATTTTAATCTACCTTCGGCAGAGCTTTGACGAGTGGTACCGTATGATATAAAAAATTGTTTTATATAAAAACAGATTAAGCATGCATACAATTAAAAATTAATAGAAAAAAATGACGACCACCAGATTGGATCATGGGGGAATAATCAACATAATTACATGTCATTAATTATGTTAATTAATATTCAGTTCTGAGTTGATCTCCCATTTTTTAAAACTATAATATGGGTGGTTTTTTTTTAGTTTAGTTTTAACTATTTTATTTAATCAAATGTACATTGACTATCAACAGTATACTTGTGAAGGTTTACATTGTATAAAGATTTTTGTCTTTGATTTAATATTATGTTAAAGTGCGATGTCGACAAAACCAATATAGGAGGAATGTAACTTCTAATCCTACCTACATATTACTTAAAATCAATAGTTGACAATAACTCAGTTTTTTGTTACTCCTTTAAAGTAGCCTTTTTCCAACCCTTCAGGTAGTTTTTTGGAAAGTAAACGATAGACAAGAACGAGAAAGAAATATTGCCACTGAACGTTGCGCTACAATACAAGAGGCGAGAGCAGTGGGGCTAGCATGCAGAAGAATCGAAAATCGAATCGAAATCCGAATCGAGGAGTTTGTATGGCAATTTTATTAGTTCTGCTACTCACCGCCGTGGTGCTAATAAAATTGCCATACAAACTTCTCGATTCGGATTTCGATTCGATTTTCGATTCCCCTGCGTGCTAGCCCCACAGGACGAATGTCGTGAGAGTGAATATCAATACAACTCTAATTGTAAGAAAATAAAGGACGTCCGGTTTTCTCCATATTTTTTTCTACTCGGTATTAGTGGCTGTGCCGATTGAGATATAAGTAGGTACATACATAGGCTAGAACAGCTCAATGGTATTTACTTACTTTTCAATGGTATTGGCTCTATTACAGCTTCTATTAATTTCATTTTAGTCTTCAATTTTCTATATGACTGTACTTTTTTGAATAAAACTGTTAATAAGGTCCAATGGTTCCCATAAAAAAGGTCCTATGGGCACATTCAATATAATATTTTAGGAAGGTCGAATGGGGCATACAAATAAGGTCCAATGGGTACAGTTGCAATAGGGTCTAATCTTGAAGGTCCAGTAGGTACCAGTCGAATTCAAAAAAGAGGTCCAATTATCGCATTGAATATAATATTTTTAGGAAGGTCGAATGGGCCCTGTAAATGAGGTCCAATAAGCACTTTTTGCTTTTGGGTCGAATCTTGAAGGTCCAGTGGGTACAAGACCAGATTTTGTTACGTTACCACCACATATTTACAGCATGCCCAAATGTTTAACTTATTGTTATATTAAACGACTAAGTTGGCAAACAAGCATACTGCCCACCTGATGGTAAGTGCTAAGTCACCTTTAGCACAAGTTTTTCCCGTGAGATTTGCAGCAAATCTACGACCCCCACAAGCACGGTGTACGTTACCAACTTGTGACGTAAGATTTAATATCACAGTACCCAGTAATATCACTGTCATATCTCTTACCCTTCAAACCGGAAAACAGCAATGCAAGCACTGCTGTTTTGCAGCAGAAATAGGTAAGATGGAGGTACCCAAGCAGACGACCCTGGTACAAAGTCTCCCTCCGGTAAAAGTTGTAGAGTTGTCACTGACTACACATAAAGCATTTGTAAATTTAAAACTAATATGAGGCATTTTTCTTTTCACCGCAGTCTTACTTCTCTTGTAATTAGGTTAAACAACTTAAGACACTTTTCGATTGGAGTATAATTACTTTGCTGATGTCAAACAAGTCAAAAACGAGTTTTCCTAAAAAGGCTGCTTTGAGAGAAAATACCTTTACCTGCCTCAAAACTTCCGAGCGAGTTTTAGTTAAGAGCCCAATGACTTCGTAATTTTCATTTCCGTGGGACCGAGAGCGGTTAAATACATAATTTACTTTGAAAATAAATTAACTAGTTATGCAAAAGTGAAATGGGTATTCCACCAACAGCATAGCCTGCGTTTAATTTTTGTTATTCCTTTGAGAATTTTGCATTTTCTCACAGTGAAGTCTATCCGGACTGTTGATATAAGATTTCAAAAAAGGTCCAGTTAAAGCACATTTTGTAGTTATACCATTTTTTTCTCGGGGGGTAATGCATAACCGCACCGTACCCGCCGTTGGCTAAACAGCTGGCGTGTGTGGAGCTCTCCCGGCAGAGTGCCGGGCCTTTTTTTTTTTTTTTTTTTTTTTTTGTCGGGGGGAAATGCGTAAGCGCACCGTACCCGCCGTTGGCTAGACGGCAGGCGTGTGTGGGGCTGGCCCGGCGAAGTTCCAGGCCGACCCACTAAAACCCCCCGGTGTTCTCCCTGCCCTTGTGGGCGCGCATGGTAAGGTCCACACTGCGACTCCACTACCCACGCGCCCGGGCAAGCCTGACCACCTGGTCAGGCTATCGCCAAGGGGGGATTGCCCGAGAACACCAGGGCAATCCCCAGACGGAGGGCCTTACGGCGGCGTGCACGGGGCCAACCGTGCACGCAGGCCTCCACGGCAGGGTCATTAGACGGGCATCGCTTGTGCGAATGCCCGCCTTCGCCTGCCTATCCGTCTGCGGCGGAGGGGAGCGGCTTGGGGATCTTCCTCCCGCTCCCTCTCCGCAGCCTCCTTCTGCGAAATTACTTCTTCGCAGAAGGAGGCCACAGCCTCCCATTCCGCCTCGCCGCGGAGCATGGCCACGACCATGCTCGGCAGCGAGAGGTCTCCGCCTCCCAGCGCAGCGTTAAGTTCGCTGCGCTGGGGTCGCCAGGCCGGGCACACCAACAAGGTGTGCTCGGCCGTATCGTCGGGAGCGTCGCAGTGGTGACACCGCGGCGTTTCCTCCCGACGCGCGACTCGGTGCAGGTAGTGACCGAAGCAGCCATGCCCGGTCAGTACCTGCACCATGCGGAACGTGAGGCTGCCCTGCCGGCGCCCAACCCACTCCTCCAACACCGGACGGATCGCGTCGATCGTCCGGTGGCCGGCAGCTGGGGAGGCGAGTGCCACACCCCACTGACGCAGAGCCTCCCTCTGCGCCAGGGTACGAATCCGCTCCACTTCCTGTGGAGCGGATCGTCCCCCCCCGTTCACGAGTAGCAACCCGATGTCGATACACCTCCGCGAGGACGCGTGCATCGACATGCCACGGCGTTTGGCCCGCTAGAACGCAGGCCGCGCCGTGACTGACCGTGCGATAAGCTCGCACGGCCCGGGTCGCTATGACCCTCTGCGGACGTCGCAAGAGGGCCACCGTTCGGGAGGAGAGGCACTCTGCCCATACCGGGGCTCCATAGAGTGCCATCGACCGTATTACCCCGTGATACAGTCGACGGCACGCCGATCCTGGACCTCCCACATTAGGGAGGACCCGTCCAAGTGCGGCTGCAGCGGCGCACAGCCGTGGAGCGAGGAGCTTAAAATGCTCCTCGAAACTCCATCGGGGGTCCAGAACCAGGCCGAGGTACTTAAAGTGCGCCTCGACCGGTATACGAACCCCCTCCACTCGGACGCGGAGCCCCGGTGGGATCCTGCGACGGGGGGCGTGGAATAACATGGCCCTCGTTTTGTCGAGGGCTACGTCCAGGCCCAGGAGGCGGATGCGTCGGACGACCAGTGAGGCGCCGACCGACGCAAGGTGGGCCGCCTCCTCCCCCGTTTTTGCTCTCGCCGCGACGAGCGTGTCGTCGGCGAAGCAGACGACCTTCGTTCGTGGCAGAAGGTCGCCTCGCAGAACCCAGTTGTACCCCAGGTTCCATAACAGAGGACCTAGTACGGAACCCTGGGGCACACCCGCCGCCATTGTCCACGTGTGGACGCGCCCATCCGGCCCCTCGTAGAGAATGGACCTGCCTTGCAGGTAATCCTCCACGAGGGCGCGGAGGTACGGAGGCACCCGGTGGAAGCGGAGTGCCTCCTTTATGCACTCGTGGGGCAGGCTGTTGAATGCGTTGCGGATGTCAAGAGACACCGCAACAACAGTGTCCCCACGAGCTGTGGCCTCCTCAGTCCACCCCTTGAGGAGGGCCACCGCATCCACCGTGGACCGGCCGGTGCGGAAGCCGAACTGGTTTTCAGGCAAGTCCGGCCCCCGGTCCTCTAGGTGCTCGACGATGCGGGAAGCGAGAATCTTCTCGAAAAACTTCCCAGCCTCGTCGAGCAGCACCACCGGCCGATACCCAGTCGGTGAATCCGCTGGGCGACTCTCCTTCCTCAACAGGCAGAGTCTGCCCGCTTTCCATCGACTGGGGAAGCGGCCCGAGGCGATACATAAGTCAAGCACCGCCCGGAACCGCTCCTCGAGGTGTCCCAGGGCGAGGGCCAGAACCCTGCTAGGGACACCATCCGGTCCCGGCGCCTTGTTTTTGCGCCGGAACCGGTCCCTCACCGTGTCGAATTCCACGTTCGACACGGGAGGGATCGCGGCAGCCACCTCCACCGGAGGAGTGTCCGGGGGGACCATTCTGGGGGGCTGGAACGGACCGGGATCGGGGAACAGAGTCCCTAGCACCCGATCCAGCAGCCCCCTGTCCATAGCGGAGGTAGGGGGAGCGGAAGCTTTGAACTTCCCCCTCACCATCCGGTACGGACGCCCCCACGGATCATCATCCAGAAGCCGTATGAACGACTCCCTGGACTCCTCCTTGGCCCTGCAGATTTGATTCCGTAGGGCCTTCTTGGCTGCCGCATACACCCGACGAAGCTCAGCTTCCTCGTCAGGTGTAGTTCTAGCGCGCCTACGACAACGCACGTAGGCGCGCCTGGCCCTCATGCTGGTGGTACGCAGGTCCGCAATCTCCTGCGTCCACCAGTACACCTGCCCCCTTTCGGGGCAGGCCTGCGCCCTTGGCATGGCGGCTTGGCAGACGACCTTCATGTCTTCTGCGAAGAGATCCGCCATGCCGTCGACATCCCCGGCGAGGTGGGGCGGCACTTCAGCCCACGCCCGCACCATCGCCGCCTCCTCCGCCACGTCCAGGCGAAGCTTGGTGAGCGCCCATCGCGGAAAGGCGCTCACTGCGGAGCCCCTGCGGTTTGGGGCGCCTGGGGATGCCGTGGAGACCTCGTATCGGACATACAGGTGGTCCGATAGAGTCTCCACATCTTCCTCCACTCGCCAGTCGTTGATTCGACGGGCGAGGGAGGGGGTAGCAAACGTCAAGTCCACCACGGACGTGCCCTGCACCCGGACGCAGGTAGGGGTGGAGCCCCTATTCAAAATCTGGAGCCCCAGGGACAGAACCCAAGACTCCAGATCTCCACCCCTCGCGCTAGTGCGGGAGGACCCCCATGCGGTAGACCACGCATTGAAGTCCCCCGCAACCAGCACCGGTACCGGGGCCGTCCTACAGACGACCCCCTCTAGCGCAGCCAGGAAGACTGTGAAGTCCGCCCGGCTGCGATTGGGGGAGAAATAGGTTGAAACAACTAACATTCCCCCCCACATGGCGGCAACGTAACCAGTGCCCCTCTCTCTTAAAATGAGAGAGGGGGCTGTGCCACGCGCCGCCCTCATTATGGCGGCGGTACTATCCGCCGCCACCACCCAATTTGGCGACTGTGGCGGAACGTAGTACGGTTCCGACACAATCGCAAAATCCACACCCCACTCCGCCGCGGTCTGACATAGGAGGTCCTGTGCCGCGGCGCAGTGGTTCAAATTAGCCTGGAGGAGCTTAATGGGACCACTAGACATTGATGATCTCCATGGGCTCCTCCTGGGCCGTCGTTGCGGCCGGTGCTGCCTGTGGTGCCGGGCTCTTCGGGGTCACGGTCAGTTTCACTGGGGCCAAACGGCCCCTGACTGGCGGGGGGCTGCAGTTCATGCCCCCCATCCTGTGGTCGGCCGGCCTCTTGGCGTCTGCACAGACGGCACAATTTAGCGCCGCCATGCAGTCTACCGCCTTATGTCCGTCGGCGCCGCAGCGGAAACACAATCCGCTGCGATCCTTGGCAGAGGGGCACCGCTGAATAGGGTGCCCCAGGCCCATGCAGCGGAAGCACCGCATGGGCTTTTGCTCCAGAAGTTGGATGGACGCAGAGCTCCATCCAACTTCGAGCCGACCAGTATCAGCTAGGCGCCGCGCTGCCTCTACAGGCACCGAGGCAAAGGCCGCCCCGACACCCCGTACCCCAGTATGCACGCGGCCCACTTTTATGTGGTGGGCCGGGCAGCCACCGGCTTGTGCCAACACTTGACACAGCTCTTCAGCGGACACTGAGTCGTCTAAACCAACGACCCGGATGTCCGCTGTTTTTACAGGACGCGACACTTTCGCCGCGTCCCCTAGCGCCTCCCCTAGCTTGGCGGCCAGCGTGTCGGCTTGGGACGGGGATGTCTCTTTAGGGAGCTCGATAATTCGAGCTCCGGTAATACCCGTTCTGAATTTGGCAGGCCCTATTCCTAGAGCGCCAAGGCTGACGGAGGCTTTGGCCTTGGCGATGGCCTCACTATAGGTGAGGCCCTTCGCCACCGCCTCCGGTTTGAGGGCCAGTACCACTGCCAGAGAACGTGGTGCCTTGGGCAGTTTAGGTATTTTCTGCGCCACGGTGGTCCTCTTGGGCACCGTTACGTCCACTGCCGGCTTTTTCCGACCACGCTTGGTAACAACGGTCCAGGGATCCTCGACCGTTGCCGTGCTTGCCGCGACCCCAGAGGTAGAGGGGACCGCCGCAGATTTCTTTTTCACCAATCTTGCTTCTTTCGGCATATTGGCCGGTGGGGCAAGAGTGGTATTGGCCACCATCGTTTTCGCTGACCGCTGCGATTGAGGCTGCGGCTGCGGCTGTCTTGCGCGATCCGACGCTAGCGGTGGCCTTCGAATCGGGGCCGGCATTAAGCGCCCATCTATTTCAAGGCCCTCTAGGCGGGCCGAAACCATTGTGCCCACTTGGGCCAGCAATTCCCGCTGAAGGAATTCAATACTCTCCAAGAATTCCCTCTTGGAGATTCCCTCAGCGGGGTTATCCCTGGCCGTCTGAGCCGCCGGCAGCTTCACCTCTGGAAGCTCCTCAAAATCGGCTCCCTCGGAATCAACGGCCTCCGGTTCGACGTCCGATATAATCGTGGGGGGCGCAACCATACCACGGCCCCTAGGGCGCTCGGACCCCCGCTCCGAGAAGTCCCGACGAAGGGCCTTCATCTCACCTTCAATGGCGTCCAGCTGACCCCGGAGCCTCTTGTTGTCGGCTTGAAGCCGACGCACCTCCTCCGAGGTTTTCTTGGACGCCAGGGTGCGGACAATCTCTAGGAGAGAGTCGGAGGCGTCCTTAATTTCTTTCACGTAAGTCCCCTTTAAGTTCCGGGACTTACGTGTTACTCCTAATAGCGCCTGCACGCTCTCCTCGGCCTTGCTGCAAAGGAGCTCAGAAGTGGGCTCAGGAGAGTGCTTCCCTTTGCCTTTCCGCTTTTTTCCGGGGGCCTCTGCAACCACCGGCTCCTCGTCAGATTCCGACTCAGTATCGGCCTCCAGCTTTTGTATCTCCCGCCTAGCCTGGGAGAGCCCGACGCCGTGCACTAGGCCTCCTCTGCCCCTTTTAGTACGGGCGACCTTGGGAGCGTACGGCGCCGTTACTACCTCTTCTGTCTCGGTTGTTACATCTGAGTGCCAGGCCTACCCACTAAAACCAAACGTACCTAGAGCTCCTAGTTTACCTCTTAAAGGGTTCATTTTAATGTCAACCTAACCGATTTTTGGTCATAGCGGCCAATCTCAACAGAGACTAGCCATCTACGCAGGAGGTATTATAGTGTACAAGTGTCTGCGCAGACGCAAGTGCACTCTCTTTTCCTTCACTCCCATAGCACAGAATAGACAATAGTACTAGTACCCATTGTACCCATAGTCCGATGGGACGGTTAGCCGGTACGACTGGGACGAGTTTAGGCGCAGGACCCAGTGATTAACTTAACGTGCCGTCTGAAGCACGGAGGAGCTCGGGATGTTCCGTATTTTTGGTCACCCATCACAACTCTGACCACGACCAACGTTGCTTAATCTCAGCAATCGTAAGTCGAGCGCACACGCCAATACGCCACCAAGCTCCTCATTTCATCCAGAGGAGTCTGTAAGTATTGGATTGACAACACGAATATACGCTGCCAATTTGTGACAAAAGATGTCGAGTCCACAATACCCAGTAATTTCACTACCCGCCTTACTATTCGAACTCGAACACAGACTACGATATTATTGACTTTATATTAGCCTTTTCTCTTAGGAGTCCTTTTTACATGCGCCTTAAAATGAAAAGCCAAATCAGGAACACTTTGTGGATTTGTGTCGTGGGGTGACGTCTTTAAAAAAAAACAATAGTAACTGGTTTCGATGGTATGTATGCTTCTGAAAAACTTGTTGGATCTTCGAGTAGGCTTAAGAGATTACAGCCAGATACGAGTATGTAATGGATTTCAAGAAGTCCCCATTTTTTCGGCGGAGCTTTTTAGCTGAGAGCTTTTGGACTAATAACGTGATATATCAATAAGCGAGGCCCCGGCCAATTGATGGATCACCGCGGCTGTAGCGAGTGGAAAATGATGTTTTCTCAGATATCAACTTATTTGCCAGACGTTTAGAGCCGCCTTGCATTAAATACTTGTAGGGCATTTCAGTAGGCTTATGTGCTTAGTTGATTAATGTTGATGTTAAAGGGCGTATAAATACAATTGTTAAAAAAAAACAAAATGATTACCGAGTTTGGTTTAGGTAGCCAATGCATTAGGTCAAAGTAAAGAGTCTCATACATGCCTGCCCAGAGTCAGGATTCTCTACCGGCAGGTAGGTACAAATATATTCCACATCACCAAAAAAGCCCAAAAGTGGTTTTCAGGTGTTAAATGAAATTACACGTTTCGGTATTAATCTCGCGGTAGGTCATTGGCTTAGCGCATATATTTAAAACCAAATATACACGACTAAATCCGAAAAGTGTAGTATAATTCAAAGTGTAGTAGTCGTGCAAATAAAAGGCATTTATTAGGTTTTCAGATGGCTTATGAATATAAAATATATTTAATAAATCCATGATATTATCAATGTCTTTGTTAAAGGCTGTATAAGTACAATCGGCAATGCAGACACTTAATAATAAAGTATTCATATCCCTACTTCAGACGATTTTGAATTTTATTATTAAAAGAATCGATATAATTATATCCAGACAGGGAGTAAAATATAGTGTTTTTCAATAAATCCTATCAATATGAAATGCAGTTGTGAATAAATATGAATTTGTTTTCAACAGAACTATCCGGGTTTCCTGTGTCGAAAACCAGCGGAAACTTTTTATACTTGAGGTGCCTTATGAAAGGTCAGAAAGGTTCAGTTTTTCATAAGGATTTTGGTTTTTTACCTACTCACATCACTACGATTTACATATTAATCAAACTTGATTGATTGAGTTCTTTCAGTTCCTTTAAGACTTTCGCTGCTTTAATATTTGCCTTAAAACATACTGGATTCCCTTTTAACTCGGCCTAACTTACGAAACTAAGCTTTAATCAATACTAAACAGAAGTTTTTGGTGTTTTTTTGTAAATATAATTCTAATAACAATATTCCGTACGTTACGAATAGTATAAGTTTTTCTGACGAATGCGTGTTTTTAATCGACTTCAAAAAAGGAGGAGGTTCTCAATTCGATGCGTATTGTGTTTTTTTTTGTGTGTATGTTACGCGATTACGCCGCCAATTCTGGACTGATTTTCAAAATTATTTTTGTGTTCGATAGAGTATACTCCAAGGGTGGTCCCTAATGATGGGATCTCATAAAAATGGAGCGAAACCTTAATTTAATAACAGCTCACAGAAGGTGAGCTGGTATTAAATTAGGGTTTCTCAATTCACTAAAAAGATAAAAATAAAAATAATTCTACAAAAAATAAAAACCGAGTTCAAAAACACTGAAAAGTTCAAAATAATATAAGAATAGGTACAGACAACATCACAATTCTATATTGAAGTCGGTGCCAAACGATGATCTCCTAGAAAGTCTTAATAGATGGCACCGACTTCAGTATAGAAGTGTGATGTTGTCTGTACCTATTCCTATATTAGTTTTAACTTTTCAGTGTTTTTGAAGTCGGATTATATTTTTTGTAAAGTGATTTTTTATTAAGTGTAGATTATAATGCGAACACAATTTAAAGTATTGTCAATCCATCAGCACGGGCAAAAAAGATAGGCGAGGTGGCTATTTATGGATGGAAGCCAAATGTGAATGAAATCAAATTTCAGGTAAATGAAGTTATTAAAGCTTGTGAGCGTTCTCCTAATGAGCTCTCTTTGTTTTACGAACGTTTAACTGCTTTTTTTTCTCTCCTTCCAAATGATCGGCCGTAATCTGGCCCTCCCTTGTTTTACAGCTGTTTTAATGCTCCTTTAGATAATGTTTTTTGTTCGGCGCTAATTGTTTCAGTCACCAGTGAAATATTAAATGTTTACGGTACTTAATAAATTTATATAGACTACCTTCCCGCGCGCAGATTTGCCTGCTTTTTTCGTTTTTCCGCCAGAATTTTGCGTTATCTTATAGAATAAAATAAAAAAACGACTTTAAAAACACAAAATAAAATATTAAAAGAATACAAACAGTATTCTTATATAATTTTTGACTTTATTGTGTTTTTGAAGCCGGTTTTTATTTATGTTAAATATTTTAGTGAATTTAACACCAGTTCACCGAAGTAGTTTGAAAGAATACAATTTTGGGTTAATTGATACGTGCCTACTCTATTTAAAAACCAACATCTAACTCCTAACAGTAAAGGGTCCTTCCATCGTTATACTCATGACTACCAGACGCAAATACCTAAATAGCTGCAGAAAAAA
The DNA here is from genome assembly GCA_963935595.1 of Schoenobius gigantellus. Taxonomy (NCBI): domain Eukaryota; kingdom Metazoa; phylum Arthropoda; class Insecta; order Lepidoptera; family Crambidae; genus Schoenobius; species Schoenobius gigantellus. The sequence goes on along the minus strand of OZ012560.1, from coordinate 29,952,816 downwards.
TATGAAACACGTTGGACGTGTCCATAAAATTTAAGAACTTCCCTCGATTTTCCTGGGATCCCATCGTCAGATCCTAGCTTTGGTGACCATGGGACCAACCTTGGAGTATACTCTATCGAATACAAAAAGAATTTTGATTATCGGCCCACAATTGGCGGCGTAATCGCGTAACATAAACACAAAAAAAACCATACGCATCGAATTGAGAACCTCCTCCTTTTTTGAAGTCGGTTAAAAATAACATGCAATGTGTCAGAGATTTTTCAAACCATCTCTTCCTTTTAAGGGTTCCGAACCTCAAAAATAAAATATGTAACCCCTATAGGATCACTTTGTTGTCTGTCCGTCCATCTGTCTGTCAAGACCCTTTATCTCGCGAACGCGTGGAGGTATCGAGTTGTAGTTAAAACCATATACTCAGGTCCCCGATCCCTTGAAGCTGTGAAAAAAATCTAACCTGTAAGTTAACGTAAAAAAAGATACGGCCGTGTATGCTGCAAGAAACGTATATTTCGACAGTCTCAAGGGAATCAAAATTAATAGGGTACTTCCCGTTGACCTAGAATCACGAAATTTGGCAACAAGTAAGGCCTTATAGCACATATTAAGGAAGAAATCTGAAAACCGGAAATATGTACATAGTTAGGAAGTTATAGGAGTTTGTACGGAACCCCCGGTGCGCGAGTCTCAACTCGCATTCGGCCGTTTTTTTAGAGTTCCAAATGGCAAAAAACGGAACCCTTATAGATTCGTCATGTCTGTGTCTGTCTGTCCGTCCGTATGTCACAGCCACTTTTCTCTGAAACTATAAGAACTACACTGTTGAAACTTGGTAAGTAGATGTATTCTGTGAAACGCATTAAGATTTTCACACAAAAATAGAAAAAAGCAATAAACTAAAGTGGTAAAATGTGTGCCAAAATCAAAATTTGTGCCAAAATCAATCGGGAATCGCGCGTCCAGGAACCCCCCCTGTAACTTCTAAAATAAGAGAATGATAAAATTAAAAAAAATATATGATGTACATTACCATGCAAACTTCCACCGAAAATTGGTTTGAACGAGATCTAGTAAGTAGTTTTTTTAATACGTCATAAATTCTACGGAACTCTTCAAGGGCGAGTCCGACTTGCGCTTGGCCGGTTTTTTTTAAATTGTCGACACGCTTCTATTTTTACCCAGGTGCGCTTGTGAACAAAATAAGAGCGAAACAATGGCGCAGCCATCAAAATGGCGGCGCTAAAACTTTTTGTCCTGGCAAAATAATGAGAGTCCATTTTAGTCCGCGCCACTCGCAGCTCCCAGCGGGCCGTGATAACTTCAGCGCGGCTGGACTGCGGCAAATCACACGAGCCTTTGATTAATGGAGTGCACTTGATTATTAACCAATAAAATTGTGGAGTCGTGCTCGCGTTGGTCGCGGCCAATGCAGCTATGAGCTAAAATCTATTTAATAACATACACAACAAAAAGTATATTTTAGCACCACTTGCATAAAAATGGCATATTCTGTGTCGTGTAAACCTACTTAACATGAAGTAAGTCATTGAAAGTCTCTTCAAACAGGGATTGAATTAATTTGTATTTGGAACATTAAAAGTAATTAAATTTTGATAGAAATCCATCTTATATTGTCAGGCGAAAAAAAATATGATTATGAATCGACAACATGGACAAAAATCTGTGAAGACACTAAAAATATAACAAAATCAAACAAAAATTGAATCTCGCCATGTTGTTTACATTTGTAAGTTTTTACTTTTCCAAACAAAAATTGCAAAGGGCTTCAAGCACATACAGCCACGACTTCTGTGTAGTTTTTTGAATACGGATGTTTCGCTTCTCGTTTAAGTAATATTTTATGATTAAATGTTAAATTAATGTAATTTTGATTGTCCTTCGTTGTGCTCGCGATTGCAGTCTACGCCCATGACATAAAACACTTCTCTATCTCCTAAGGTTATTACCCTAGGAGATATAATAATCTACTATTATTTCTTTTAAACGTTAATGTTAAATATTATATCATAATACTGAATGAATAAGCTTTGGATTTTTTTTTGCGATTTATTTTTTGTAAAATTCAACACTATATTCAATATAGGCCTTCACATGCACTTAAAGTTCCAATGAAGTGGGAAAAAAAAACCTTGAATGTGCACATATGCACACGTAATCAAAATGTTTTGATATTATAAGTAGATAGACTATTTCACTGGAGGGAGACCCTGTACCAGGGTCGTCTGCTTAGGTACCGTCTTACCTATTTCTGCCGCAAAGCAGCAGTGCTTGCATTGCTGTGTTCCGGTGTGAAGGGTAAGATATGGCAGTGAAATTACTCGGTACTGTGACTTTACATCTGGTGTCACAAGTTGGCAACGTACACTGTGGTTCTTGGTGGGGGTTGCAGTTTTGCTGTGAATCTCACAAGAGCTACATGTATTATAGGTGACTGTTACCACTTAGGTGGGCAGTTTGCTTGTTTGCCAACTTTCTGCAATAAAAAAAAACTAAAAAGTGAAATCTGTTCGGAAACTGGGAGAGCCTCACAAAAAAAACAGGCAAGAAAAATAGGAAGGTCTAATTTATTGTCCCGTCTTTTAAATCCTATTTCATTTGTCATTTTTCATTGTTTTCCACACGAACATGATTAATTGTTGGGAGATAATAAATACATTGGCTACATATATACTTAGAATTCCAAAACAGTTTTATTAAAAACATTTACAATAAATTGTGTTGTTACCAAAAATGACCTTGTAATTTTAGTCTAGCTAGTTTCATATCGTGTGACCATTAATCACAAAGCTTTACGTAACGGAGTTTTTTGACGTGAATTTTAACATTTATTAAATTGCAAGTCGACATTGACCTACCAAGTCGATGACACTTTACGGAAGCTTATTTCAAAAAGCTACACATTTCTCCAAACACGGGTCACTACTTTTATGGGCCCTGTATATTGAAAACATGAACAATATACGTATTACATACGTCATAAATGTACTGACCAGCTTAAGTTTAAATATTAACTTCATTACCGCCCAGTGTAGTTAAAGAAGTGAAAACTAGATAGCTCATTTGTGATCTGTAATAAGTGGTAATTTGTGGTGCAAACGATTCTAAATTACATAAGATTTGGTTTCTATAAACTGTTTTGTAGGAATTGTGACGCACTAAGTTACAATTTTCATTGAGACATCGTTTTAAGCAGAAATTGACATTGAACAAAAAAAATACCTAATACGAATTCTAAAATTTCTTTAACTCGCAATTCATCAAGCAAGAACTTCTAAGATACACGATAGAGTAACAAGGTACATCTAGAAATAACTTCTGTAGTACACGAGATTGTGTTGTTGAAATAAAAGGTATTTTGTATGTAATTTTATTGAATATCGATACACTGACGGAAAAAATAAGTAGGCAAGGCAATACGGAATAAATTGTAAATAACGCATGATAATTGAATGGGCTTATCACAATTATACCAACTCCTCTGTTCTGCGTGGTTTAAATACTAATAATAATTCTCTAGATGCATATGGAATCTAAGTTTCCCATCTCATCACAAAGATGAATCTCCGTAAGTCGGCTCTTCGACATCCAGGACAGAACACAGAACGGTCACACACATATACTAAATTAGCAGTGCCGCGACTTTGTTCATGTGGATGTCGCAAAATAACAACATGTCGTACATTTATTTCCGATTATGCAACAATTTTTATTGATCCTCAGCTCCTATTAGTCGTAGCGTGATGTTGGGCCTATAGCTTTTCTCGATAAATGCACTATCTAATGCAAAAGGAATTTTTGAATTTGAATCAGTAGTTCCTGAGATTAGTGCGTTCAAACAAACAAATAAACAAACTCTTCAGCGTTATAATAATAGGGGTTAAAGTATGAAATTGCCATTTTTTTCGTTTGTTTATATAACTTTATAACTTTTCTAATTTGAGAGCTATAAAAATATATTATTTTTATTGCTGTTTGACCCCTAGAGTGCACGTTTAAGTTACAATTTGATCTCAGAATAAGCTTAATAATATATTAAAAAGAATCTGAAAAATTATCCCCTATATTTTTCAACAGAATGTTGTACATTATTGACGATAACTTTGCCAAAACTAATATTCTTGTCTTCAAAATTAGGTTATTACTTAGTTTAAAGTCTATTGACTAGTATCTAAAAGTTTGATAAAGTTTGCTTTATTGGTTATTAAATATCTAAGAAAAGCGTTAGTATGACATGAGCAATGTTCTTAAAAGTCTTCATACAAAACGGCAATTTCATAACCCCTAATATTAGTAAGTATAGACAGATTCTTCACCGTACCTTGTTGTACCTTGTCTTAATAATAAAAATATGAAAGTATAAACAGTGCTAATACGGCTACGATATGATATGACGTGGTACTGACATTGACGAATTTCTTTGGGGTGGTGTAGTTTACCTGCTGAAGGCAAGTGACTCTGTATCCACTACATTGCATTAAAAAGATCCAATGATAGGTCTTTTTGCACTCTTTCGGCCTTTTTCAAAGAAATTGTTAAACAACGTTCAAGTAAAACAATATTGCTGTCACTTTCAATGTCCTCTTTTCTAATGAATGAGATTGAATTGAAAATGACAGTGACACTGCCTAACTTAAAAAAGATTTAAATATTTTTTGAATAAGTCTGTTTGTCCGCGTCCGCGAGATTTTTGGCCACATGGGCCAATCTTTCCGAAGACCAATCTGCGCAGGAGACAAATAGTGCAGAAGTGTATGCATTACCATAGGCGCATTCTTTGTTCCTTCACTCGCATTATACGATGCCTTTTAAGGTTGATTAGTTCAAGCCATAATGTCCACTGATAATCATTGAAAGGATCAAATGAAAGATGATGATTTACATTCTTGTCACCCATCACGACCTTGATCACGACGAGCGCTGCTTGACCCTATTGATCGTCGTTAAACACCTGCCTGCCACAGAGTTGTACCAAAACTTAGAGAGTAACCTTCGTTATATGTGTAAGAATCGATGTTGACGCCTTTCGTAGGGTCGGAGTTATTGCGGAGTTATTGACAGGTATAACACAGGGGGCATCCTCTGGGGACTTACTTTGTTTCATACTCGATCTTTTTATTTGCCGCTGATGTGTTGTGTCGGTGGGGAGATGGGGACTGACGTACCTGGTTATTGACACGAAACTCGATATGGATTAAGAAACCCATATAAAAAATACATTCACATACATACACAACACGTTATGACATAAAGACACAAAATTGCACGACACAAGGAATAATAAAAAAGAAGCAACACGCGCCCTTATGACAACACAGATATCTCTTTCAGGCAAATATAAAAAGTAAAAAAAAAACAGAAGGGTTTTCTAACTTTTAATATATACTTTGTAAAATTTGAAGTGTGGTTATAAAAATCAGAAAATAAAACAAATTCATATAAACATAACAATTAAAGAATACTACAGGAATATGAAATATAAAAGAATCAAAGCTTAGATATGTTGACATAATTGGTCGCAGTGGCGACGCGTGTGTTGAGGCAAGGGCAAATCAGATATATATCTTAGTATTATTAAAACACGCTATATTATAGTTATTTAAAAATATTTAATTATGTAAGTAATTGTCACAACAGTCTTCATTATATCGTATTGACGGATGTCTAATAATAGAATGCAATACAAGAACATTGACAGACAGACACTATGTAGTTTTCAATCAACATAACTTTATATTTGCTACTTCAACAAGATATACTTAGGGCTTCCTCACCAGATTTTTCAAATTTGTATGTGTAACAAACATCGTATATTTACGAGACGACATGAAGAAAAATCACAATAATCTGGAATCAAGTACCATGGAGTGCTTGCAAATACTTTCATCAATCGCCCCCATTCGCGTCCAATACAATATTATTATGTACATTTAATTTCTGCCGACAAACGGACAAACGCGTGATCGTCGGCGGGGCTGTCGTATCAATACGTATACATGAACGGTAGTCAGTAAAACGGGAAAATGTTTATTCCCGCGGTAATAAAGCACCGATGTTTCTGGTTCTGTGATTTCGGCGCGTTCGGTTTACGGGCGGCGCGGGGGTCTATTTCTAAAAAGTATTTGAAATCGACGTAAGAACTGCGAGTCGACTTACACGTTATTTTTTTAACCAACTCACACGATCATTACAATATACGACCTGTATATTAAACAGCTACCGCAACCTTTGATAGATAGATAAATAAATTCTTCTAATGTACAATCATTACAAAATTTGGGTTAAGAAAATACATAATAATTATGGTACAATGGACGACCTTATCGTAATGAGCGATCTCTTCCAGGCAACCTTGCCCAATATTCCTCCCCAATATTTTCGTTTCCGTAAACGGAGTCCCGTTTAGGAAACGAAAATATTGGGGAAGTTGGCAACATACAACATTAAACAAACTTAAATATAAGACATACAATAAAACACCTCCATACATACCACATACACAAACATACATACACACACATAACAAACATATACAATTGTAATAGATCTACCATGACAGAAAGTAGTTAATAAGTGATCTTTTGAAAATGTTTAGTGACTCTGCGCGTCTGATAGGTATATTATTCCATAAGCACGCCGCTTGGACTGCAAAAGACTAAGGCCTCGTTTACGGAGACGCGGGGCGTTGCGCGGCGCAGCCCGCTGAGAATTCAAACATATGGCGTTGTATGAGTGCATTTACGGAGAAGCGATTTTACACGCCATTGCTTGAAATGGCGCGTTTTTTACGGCCGAGCCCGCGGATGGCACCGCCGCGTCCGTCGGTGTTCCCGTCTCGCATCTCTATGAACAACATCGTATATTGCCATATGTTTGTGTTTACGCGTGCGATTATGAGTGCCGCTTCACGCGCCGCCCCACTGTAAACAGAAAAAACATCTGACGCGCCGCGAGACGCCACGCCACACGTGACGCGCGACGCCCCGCGTCTCCGTAAACGAGGCCTTATGTTTGAAATTAGTAGTGTTTTGGAATACTCAGAATCAGGTTCTCCTCGGATCTAAGCGCTCGTGAGTGAGTTTTACTAAGAAAAATAAAAAACGCATTTTTAAGCACAGGTGTTTAAATAATGTTCTTTGTGCAATATAGTGTCCATACATTTATTTATTTATAGAAATCCGTAAATAATAATATTTCTAACGTAGAAAAAAGCAATCAGTACTAATATTTGTAGTTATTATAGAATATGTTAGGTATAACCGTTGTTTTGCATAAACAGAATGAAGTACTTATACCATTTCCACATTACTGTTTAGTATTACATCTAGGCCTAAACGCCCAAGTTTAGGGTAGGCTCGAGCCCCTCGGTGGGGACGTATATGAGCTGTTGATGATGATGATGATGATTACATCTATTCTAGGTACTTTCTTTTCTTTGCACCACTAAAATATTGACTGGTAGGTAATGTCTTCAGCGTAAAGTCCGCCTCTATACACAAAATGTACTGAAAGGATTTTAAGTAATAAAATCACTAATTAATAAAAAGAAACCGCTCGAAATGTAGGATTACAGAATACGCCCCCGATGTTACTCGCGCCGTGAGGGGCCGTGCCGCGGCCGCTATGCTAATTATTGCTGCGAGAGCTTTTACTGTTTCAATAGAGTTTATTTTCGGATTTCGCAACATGGACGCGGCTGAACAAAGCCGAAATAATGTTTGCCTTGTATTTAGTATTAATTTTCATTCGCGTTTATTCGGTAGATAAATATTGAACGCGAACGTTACAGTTTTCGGTGTTACTTCTTGCTATATTTTAGTAATAATAGTAGATTATTAACCAAGCGAATATAGGAGTGTCTAAGACACTTAATTAGGACCCTTTTACATTGCAACTTTTTGCAGCGATACAAACGCGCGTTTGACAGTGGCGCGATTGCATCGCGATACCCGCGATCAACGAGAATTTGTATCGATTCAGACGCGCGTTTGTATTGATGGAAACGCGGTGTCTTAAGACACTGCTTTATTCGCTTGGTTAATATTCTACTATTAACTACCCATGTATTTTAAGGGTTCTTCTATAGGAAAAAAACTGAAACCTTATAGGATTACTTCGTTATCCGTCTGTCCGTTAAAGCCTTTTTCTGGGGACCACGTACAGATATTAAGCTTTTTATATCAAATAGTCGGGTCTGCGGTCTCTTTTAGATGTAAAAAAATTAAAATTGCAGTAAGTCAACGCGATCAAAGCATTCGCATATTTTCGTAAATTTTGCGATTTCACGGGGGTATCAAAACCTATAGGGGTACTTCCCGTTGACCTAGAGTCACATATCACACATATCGCACATGTTCAGGAACATGCTGAAAACTGTAAGAACTTATATTCTTCGATAAGTTTGCACGGAACCCTCGCCTCTTCTCGGCGAGTAACTTTATTTACTTATAACATTTTAAAAAGGCAACGTTTGTCGACAGTGACCGCGCTGCGCGAGCACTGGGACGAGGCGAACGCGCGCGTGCTGCAGCGCAAGGCGCAGCTGGACGCGATGCTCGGCGACTCGCAGCGGTACGAGGCGAGGCGGCGCGACGCCGACGCGTGGCTCGCGCGCATGGAGGCGCGGCTCGCCGGCATGGCGCCGCCCGGTCACACCGCCGACGTGCTCGAGCTGCAGCTGAGGGAACAGAAGGTAAAGTTTATAAGTTACACCGATGTATCTGTACCTCATTTTATGATTCTGAGCGAGATAGAATGAAATTCTGATTTTGGTGACTTGAAATCTTAACGTACGCAATAAAATCTATATTTTAATGTTGTCGGCACTCGTAGTCAATCGGCTTTAGGTTGCTTTCCTCTGCGCAGTCGAATTTTGCCGATGCTACTTATAAAAGTGGTCGTACGGTAATGGTCACTTGTCGCAATGCGATGCGTTCGTGGCTCGCCCGCATGGAGCGGCTCGCCAGCATGGCGCCGCCCGGTCACACCGGCGACGGCGCCGACGTGCTCGAGCTGCAGCTTAGGAAACAGAAGGTAACGGTGGCTCTGCATTTGTGCTGCGAAGCTTCACGAACAGGCGTAAACATGAATACTTATAGATGATAGTCAACGCTTAGTAATCTAGTAGAGCTCGTCTCAACTAATGAAACCGCCATGTGTTTTTTGAATTTCATAATTATGTACGTTTGCCTGACGCTCCTATATGGTAAAGGAAAACACCCTGAATACATATTCGAAGAAATTCAAAGGTGTATGTGAAGTTGACGAATCCGCACTGGGCCAGCGTGGTTGACTAAGGCCTAAACACCCTAACTTAGGGTAGGCTCGAGCCTACTTCGGTGGGGACGTATATGAGCTGTTATGATGATGACTAGGTTTTCATAGTGCAAAGCCTGACGTGGCGCTTACTGTACTTACAGAACTGTATTTTTTAAAACAAATAGTGTATGGGCATCATACGAATTAGTCATATATCGACTAAGACGGAGTGTATCTCACACAAGTAACACTGAAACTGTAAATTTACGCATCGGCGACCGGTGACTTTGGGTCACCCCACGAATGGGATGATGGAACATCTCCGAAAAGTTTTTAGTGGCTAGCCTCCATCATCCAAGAGACGGTCCCAATCTCTTGGGTAGATACTCGTATAATTTTTTTTCTGACCGGGTCAACAATAGTAGATTGTTAACCGAGTAGGAATTGATTCTTTTACCCGTGTTAAACACTACTTTTCATTTCGAATATGAGGAAAATAAAACTAGTTGTTTATCTAAACTATTTATTGCTAATATATAATATATCTTTCTTTTGAGATTTCTGGCAAAAGATTTTCGATAACACAATTTGCCTCCTCTTTAATCGAATCTGGTGTCAACATTTCAGAATCGCTTGAACTCATTTTTAATATTCAAATCTTAGCATAAATAGTACATTGTTACCCCAGGGGTGAAAGTAACTTATTTAGTCCCGAGACGGTGTTTGGCGCCCGAGCGTAGCGAGGGCACCAATAGTTCGAGGGACTAAATAAGCCTTTAACCCGAGGTAAACACTGTGCTTTTCATTACGAATACAAGGAAAGTAAAAATAAAACAATGAATTAGCTAAAGAAAAACGCGTAAATTTTATTTTACATAAACCAACAACTTCTGCTTTAGCCCGCTTCCTCTTATAAAATCAGGCGTTAACTCCATACCTGAATCAGATGAACTCATTGTGTTAATTATTAACACAATGTTATACAAATATAAATAACAGTTAATATAATATCTGCTTTAAGGAAGTATTAACAAAATTCTACATATGAAAAAAACAAATGAAGATCGCATTGCCGCTTTCCCGCTTATTTCGTTTTTTTTATCTGTGGCCGGCCAGCTATTCAGCCATAATTTTTCATTTTCATCATTTAAAAAATGGTAAATATTTTGCCCAAATCTATGTTATTTTAAAGAAATAGTTGAAAATAAATTATAATAAAGTCATTTAAAAAATATATTCCTTAAATACTTACTTAACATTATGTTATTTCAATTTTACACCGCGCTGTAATTGAGTGGCTGTATAGAAAGTCGAAACATGGTTCAATAAAAATGTGAAAAAGAACTAGTTTCTTTTTTAAAATTTGACAGCAGCTGTCAGTTGAAAGTGATTCTCCCTAGGGCTGAAAAGTATTACTTTCAACCCGCTCCTCAGGCAACTTCAGACCTACTTTCAGAGTATGAGCAATGAAATAGTTATTTTCACCTCTCCAGCACGAAAAGGGTGCTTTTGGTGCATCAAAACTCGCAGCAAAATTGATTTTTAAGCGATATAATCTTCACTGGTATTTATTTTAAATATTACGTCTTTAAAAGGTAATAGTATAATTTATTAACTTAAATTTCAATAAATAATTATTAATAACAAATATTAATGAGAATAAGGCCTATGTCCAGCAGTGGGCGTCTCTTGGCTGAAATGATGATGATGATGATGATTAATGAGTTGAATCGCTTGGCCAAATTGAGTTTCTGAACGAACCTCGCCTAGTTTATTTTTTTCAGCGCCGAGTAAATTCCAAAAGGTGGTGTTCGAAATTCAAATCACTTTACCTCTCGCTCGCACCAAAAGCACCCTTTTCGTGCTGGAGAGGTGAAAAGATTATTACCTATTTTTTTTTAATTCCGTCACAGATACATAACAGATTAGTATCCCGCCAATTGATGTCGCCTTTTTAAATTTTAAATATGGAACTCACCGCGTAATTGTTGCGGCTTATTCCGCTCAAATAAGTTTGCGCTAAGTTCACACTGGCTGTTTAGAAACTCACATGGCCGCAGCATTTTTTTTTTACATAAAACTTTTCACAGCTGACAGCAGTTCTATTTTTAAAGTTCATTCTGACCCTTAGGAGGGAAGTAATTTGTATGAGTTTTTCCCTCCCCATGGAAGGAAGCAGCATTTTCCACCCAATAATCAGATCAAAACAACACTACTTTCCGAATATGAGAAATGAAAAAAAAGATACGGAACCAACTTGGCGCTAGTGTTGCTACTCAAGCGTACGAATAATCACAATCCCAATGGCGATCGATCTAAACTGGTTCAAGAACTTTACTAGTTTCATGTTACTGTTCAACAAATTGATGAACAAGGTGATACGATGCCTTAAACTGAGCTACAGGCGCACAAGAACTCAAAGGGAACAATATGTTATTTTAAGTTGAACGCCAACGAACTTCGCCGACAAATTAGATTTCTCTCGTCGTCGACAAAACAAGCTGCGCAGAAGAGACATAGAGTCATAATCAATTTTCCGTCTCGGCGGCGGTAGAGACAAAGCAAAGGAGACAAATACGAGCCGACTCGGCTGTGAGAGTAGTGTCGTTCCGAGTTACCCGGCTCACTGGATCCAGCGATCCAGTTACCGCGCCGGTCACAGTTGCCGCAAGTGCACAACTATCGCTAAAGTCGAGCAACGTTCGCCGTGGTCAGCGACATGATGGGTGACCGAAAAATTCCTAATTACTAAAATATTTTTCTTCACTCATCTTGAGCTATAGAAGATTGGTCATAAATAGTGGATCTTGCCAGTTCTGTTTGCTCACACACTTGTCCACTAATACTGGGAGTTTTCTTTAACGGGCCTATTAAATGACTACAATCTACCTCATGGTATAAATTGAAGTGGAATCCAAATGCGAAGATGGCTAATACAGGAGAGGGAATACAATGTTGCACTAGCCACCCTCACCTTGCCGACCTGCAAGGTGCTTCTCCACGCCTCTTAAAGAACCCAGGATTATAAGGAGGAGGGAACATGTGTGCTGGCAGAGAGTTCCATTTTTAACTGTGCGACATATAAATGAGCTGCTTGATTTCTTGGTTCGCGTTGGTATGGTTTTCACAGTAAGTTAATGACAAAGCAGGCCAGCACGTGTAGTCCTTAAAAGAAGGGAAGATGGTGGAGTTAGGGCAAAGGTCTTCAGAACTCTCTCTGTGCTATCTAAAGGTTATAGAACGTGCTTGTGCTTAGTGACGCAACATTACGAAGTGATTGTAGAGGACCGAGGTTATTGCCAATGATGCGTGTTGCGTGCAACTTATTCAAAGCATCGAGTAAGGAGGGAGACTCTGTACCAGGGTCGTCTACTCGGGTACCTCCGTCTTACTTATTTCTGCCGTAAAGCAGCAGTGCTTACACTGCTGTGTTCCGGTTTGAAGGGTACGATATGGCAGTGAAATTACTGGGTACCGTGACTTTACATCTTATGTTACAAGTTAGCAACGTACACTGTAGTTTTTGTGGGAGTTGCAGATTTGCCGCGAATCTCACAGGAGCCACATGTACTATAGGTGACTGTTACCACTTACCATCAGGTGGGCAGTATGCTAGTTTGCCAACTTAGTTATATAAAAGTACTTGGCGGAGCCATCCCAGAGGTGGGAGCAATGTTCTACACAAGATCGTATTAGCGTTTTGTGTAGCAAACACACTCAGCCGTGAAGAAGAGTGTGAAATATTTTATATTTTTGGTCACCTATCAGTGATTTAGTTGCGGCAAACGTACAAACCTTTCCAACTGTAATTCAAGCACACACACCACTGCGCTAACAAAGAATATATTTACATAAGAAATTTGTATTATAACATTTACAAGCTACAAAAACTTGGGCATCAGGGAGCGTCGTACATAACTTAAAATTCATTCGTAACTGAAATTATGCCATAAGTTTGTTGAGAGGGCGAACGTTTGAAAATATAATTTATATGTCGCGAATTCTCGGGGCACGTGTTTATTTAAGTGATTAGCAGCGAATTGTTTTGTACGCCTGGTTTTAATTAGGTAGGCGGTTGATGTTATTTTAGACGACATGCGACGGTTCAGGAAAACCAAACATCAAGCCCTTTTGCACCGCCTTTTCCATAAAATCTAGTCTGAATGGAGTTGTTTGTCTAATAGTAATATTTATTTGCATGAATATGGTTAGTAATTATAATATTATAGTAATTATAGATACTATACATAAATAAAACTCTTTATTGCGCAATTCAGAGAAGTGTTTGGTTGAGCTGTAATTGTTTTAACGACACGGTTAGCGCAGAGGTCGAATTATCGCCTACTGCGCAACGGGTCGCGGGTTCGATTCCCGCACGGGACAAATATTTTGTATGGCAGAAATTCGTTCCGGTCTGGGCGTATGTGGTGCATGTGATATTCTTTCTTTGTAACTGCACCCACGACACAGGAGAAAATCCTAGTGTGGGGCGACGTTATTACGAAAAAAAACAAAAACAAAAAAAAATGTGCCAGTAGATTCACCTTAGGGTCTAGTTTGTGAGAATTTATGTCGCTTTTGGAAATTTTATGTTTTAGAAGAGGTCGCTATATAAGGGGTAATACTTTTAGAGGGCATTTTTTACCTCATTTTCAACCAGTTTTCTCCAGAATGCAGCGACAGAATTTTTATTACATAATTTCTAATTGTGCGTCTTTTAAGTTTAAAATTACAATTCTACGATAAGATTGTAGCTTAGTATGATCGGTTTTCTTAAAAGATGAACATTCATTTTTTCAATAAAACCTGGAAAGTAGAGCTAACAATATATACCTTGAAACTTTCATATTTAAACACCAAATATCGGATTTATATTGTGCAAGAAAGGGTTTTTAGTATATTTTTCTTAAATGTGATAAATGTTGAACTATTTTTAAGTTAAAGTTTATATGTTATATTTATATTTGACAAAAAAATAAAGATTGCAGAAATTTAGCATTAATAAATTACCATTAACTTTTCTGTTCTTATTTCTTTTATTTATTTTTTTATAACTTTAATAATCCAGTAAAATATATAAGTATGTATAAAAAACGACTTCTCGAATAATTAAACTTTCTCTGGATTGCGTAGACTTCATTGAAAATCAATCGGGTTTTTTAGTGTTCGTTAAGTTTTTTAAATTCTTGAGCTTGAGCAACAATAATTCTGTTTATAAATTTATTAATTTATTAAAACTTTATTACATTAGTGACGTAACGTACAATTGGTGGACATAATACCATATGTATAACATTCTTTACCAGTCAACCATTGCATCCAACAACGAGTTACTGACGGCGTGCTTCTAATATAATAATAACTAGCTTTGCCCGCTAACTAAGTTTCACTTTAATAAAATTTAACACCGTAATTCGGTTTAACCCCTATTTCGACCCTTTAAATTTTAATTTGTTAGGCAGTATTGGCTTGAAAGTGTTGCAAATTAACAAACGGATACATGTAATTCGACGTATATTTACTTAGGGCGTTAAGAATACCATATTATTTATCAAGGGTGTCATATCACAATACTTATAAATATTTTAGAAATACCTATGAACAAGGGACAAATGTGTTCTTTCTTTTAAACTTTTTTTTGCGGTTATAATTTTTGGCGCTAAAGCTGTCTGTTACGTGTCACAGAGGAATTTGGAATGATTGAATTAGGTTAGGTTCTCTGTCACAGCCTTTGAACGGTCGAACAACTCTCCAGGCAAATTTTGAATGTAACGCTTAATATTATACCCCACGTTTTAACATCATCATTTTAACAGCTCATATACGTCCCCATCGAAGGACTCGAGCATACCCTAAGTTAGAGTGTTTAGGCCTTAGCCAACCACTCTGGCCCAGTGCAGATTGGTCGACTTCACATACACCTTTGAATTTCATTGCGGTCGTATGCGGGTTGCCCCAAGATGTTTTCCTTCACCGTAGGAGCGTCGAATAAATGTACATTATGGTGGTGCCCAAAGTAGACTCCACCACGTCGGCGTTTCGCCGAATAATGATTTGAAACCGACTACCAGATTCTAGAAAACACTGTGGCTTACCCCTATTCCATTTGGTCTCCGTATGTAACCGGTGGACTTCCTGAGCTAGCTCGAAGGAAGTCGCGGCTCCTGAAGGGCTGCTGTCAATCCACCGATGGAGACCGGAGCACTACATAGGCCTAGTAGGCCACCATCACTCACTTCACCGATAAAACTTTTGCCACATTTACACTTTCACAAGCGGACTTTCGCACCCCGATATTAGGTGCGCCGCGCAAAACACAAATTATTATATATTACTCGAAACGAAAACGCGCCGCCCGGTAACCTAACCTATTTCAATGTCATTCCGTATTCGACTCTACTGACATATCACATGCGGCCGGCCGCCACATGCTCTCACTGCACAGACTATAATGCAGTGTTGCCACTCGCTCTTCCTCGAGCGTAAACACATTATGATATTTGAAAAACGGAAAACACATTGGTACATGGCATGATCGAGCCGCGGACCCCCGATCAGAAGGCCAGTGCCAAGTGCACAGCGCGTCAGCGCCACCCACGCTGGAGCTACGTTTTAGCATAGCCTTTTTTTATTGCAATTAAGTTGGCAAACAAGCAAACTGCCCACCTGATGGTAAGTGGTAACAGTTCCTATAACACATGTGGCTCCTGTGAGATTCGCAGCAAAACTGCAACCCCCACAAGAACCACATTGCACGTTGCCAACTTGTGACTTAGTCTGTAAAGTCACGGTACCCAGTAATTTCAATGCCATGTCTTACCCTTACACCGGAACACAGCAATGTAAGCACTGCTGCTTTGCGGCAGAAATAGGTAAGACGGAGGTACCCAAGTACACGACTCTGGTACAGAGTCTCCCTCCTTACTAAATGTCTGTGTCTATTCGGACCCGGGTCCCTATAAACGTCGATTGTTATTCGGACCCGGACCATAAAACAAGCAGTTTTATTTCAGTTTGTCACAATATCTAACCTGTGTGTGGTCACGATGTCTCATAGAACCTACAGTTTTCAGCTTTATCCAATAAGTTATTTTTCGTATAGGTACGCTTCCATCGGGTCCGAATAGCCACTCCGTTACTAAATATCTATTCTGTACTTGATATATAACTGAATGTTCAATGATACGCATACCTATTATATATACCACACGTTTCAACAAACGCATCGTATTAACGTACTTGCTATTAGCACCAAATAGTAGATTTCCACTATTGCCTGTAAATGAAAAAGAAGGAAAGGTATACGTTTACCTATGTGAAATAGTATTATTAAATTGTTTTATGTATGGACTTTTTATATTTATAATGATATCTTTTTTAAGCATGCTAAATAGAGTGCTTGTATGGCCTTGATGATTTTGCCTCACCATGGTAAATAAATGCAAAAAAAAACATTTACGGTCTTATTACAAAACCTGGCTTAAACCTGGTCTAAAAAACCAAGACGGTTTAAATGAAGTGCGCTTTCACTTGTGTCAATATACATAGATTGAGACAGCATCAATTTAATCCTGGTTTAAACCAGGACTAACTTTGGTCCATGTTTTGTAATAAGGCGGTTAAAGTAAGGTTTCATGCCATTTTTTCATTATCTATGGCACATGTGACCATGATATGGCAGAATTCTTCACAAGTCTTGCACAGAGAGCTACGTGGAGAAATAGGATTTATTCCGAACACAATTTTGTACCCATATAAGTTATAGTCGCTTTGCCTTATAACGAATTCATGAGTTGTGAAAGCACTGAAAGCCGAGTTCGAGTTGCTGAAAACTCTCCCACGGGCATAACGGGTTCGCGGGAAGAAAACGCACAAGATAACGCATGTGGGGCCAATGGAAAAGATAGCTTTTTATTTCACAGATCGTTTATATGTCAGCATTACATTTAGTAGAGTTGTGATGATAAAAAAAAATAACATAATTTAATCATCTCGCCCTTCCGGTATAATCACAAGATTTAGATTTAGAAGAGCGAATTCTCACCCTATGTAGCTAGGACGATGGTTCATCGAAGCTCCTAAGGATACGTCTTTTTGTAGATCTTTTTTAATAGAACGCGTGTGTAGCAGATAAAACAAAGACGTATGCCTTGTGCGCAAACAAAACACATGTTTAATAAAAGTTTAACCTTCCCGTTTCGTATTCAAGGCTGAAGGAATAAAGGCCTTCAAAATACATATATCGGTCTCGATAAGGACTGCGTTCCGGCCCTAGGAGCAGGCTTATGAATATTTCAGCTGAAAAGGTTGACGTGGTTGCGTTGCAAAAGATAAAATGATTAGCCAAGGGCTAGCTTGGGGGTCATATTAACAAATATCTCTATCCCTTGTGTAAGCATAATAAAAAAAATACGGCCAGTACTTTAACGGGAATGTAGGGAAAATGGCGGGAACCATGAAATTGTTGAGCTATTGTGTAAAATAAAAGAAAAAACTTATAAATATCCAAAATTTCGATTAATTTTCATGGTCTTATGGTGTATCTCACCGGCATGATTTTGTCCTCGTCTTTTGTCTATAATAATCATGTCAGACACAGATTTATAATTTAACTACCTTAAAAATATAACTAGCTCTGTACCCGGCAACTACTTACTTTTCCGGGATAATAAGTAGGCGATATATGTTAATCTCTGTCGTAATCCGTCTACCTACAACATTTCATCCAAATTCATTCATTAGTTTTTGCGTGAAAGTGTAACAAACATCCATACATACTCACAAACTTTCGCGCTTAAAATATGTATTAGTAAGGATAACACTTTTAGCGCTAATCGTATTTAACGAGAGATGCATTGCATTGTTCATTTTCTCAATTTCTATAATACAAATTTAACCAAAATATGAAGAAAATTTCAATTGGGAATTTCTGCTCCTATTATGGATTTACGATTGGAGATCTTGAAAAGTCGTAGACACTTCGAATGTGTTGTATTTCTTATTACATGGAGCTTTCGAAGTGGATGAAAGGAAAAAAGTTATTTTACACCCCGTGCACATTAAATTGGGATTCTTGAAAATAATGTTAAAGCTATGGACAAAGAAATCTAAGGATTCAAGTATTTGAAGACAGTTTTCCCTCAACTTAGTGATGCTAAGCTGAGTTTTTATAGGGACCTATAAATTAGAAAATTGGGATAAATAAGAAAATTGGTTAAGTATAAATTGTTTACCCAAAAATTAAATCAAAAAGCCCTACAAACACGGAAATGTCTTGTTGCAGTTATAAATGGTTTTCTAGGCAATAAAAAAACAGAAAACTATCACCTTTTAGTACATGAACTGCTTCAGTCGTGTCAAAATTTGGATGCAGAATGTCTCTCAAAAACTATTTTCTACACTCTCATTTAGAGTTTTTTCCTGATAAACTTGGCGCAGTAAGTGGTAAACAAGGAGAGAGGTTTCATCAGGATGTGTGAATAATAGAAATAAGATACCAAGGACGATGGGATCCAGGCATGATTGGCAGATTTTTGTTGGTTCTTCAAAAAAGAAGATTCAACGTCACACAAAAGGCAAAAGAAAAGTCACTAACCGATTAAAACTGGTATTATTAAGCTTAAAGTACTCTATAATAGTGGAAAATTTAAAATTAATGCCATTATGTAAAAATTTGTTATGCTTTTAAATTATATAAATTATTTAAACGATTTTCTTACGATCTTTTTTTCAATTTTTTAAAGTATCGCTGTATCTGCTACAATAAATTCCTTTTCAATTTCTAGTTATGTCAGGCAATTGTTATCCGAAACAAGTAAAATATTGTCAGCTGTATAAAAAAGTTTGAAATTTATTCTCTTGTGTAATTAATCAGTTTGTTGAAAGATTCGCGCCGGCTTAAAATTAGTTTACCTGTAGAAAATTTGATAGTTTATGTAAATCATCTCAATACTTATTTATTTTTTGCTATACCTACTTACTTAGTTCTTTTTCGTCGGTTTCTTTTTTTTTGTAATAGGTATGTAATGTGATACAGGCATCAAGGCATGATTATCGTAATTGACATTGTCTAGTTAAATAAAATGCCTTTGACTCTATAATTATTTAATTTCATGGCCAAGTCTACCAATTATCCTATCGATGGATCACACGCATGTCGTCAGATACGCAAGTGGTCATATACGCATTTCGTCAGATCACAAAACAGAAACTCATCTAGTCAGATACGCAGTTCGACAGATACGCGGTTCGACAGATACGCAGTTCGACAGACAAGCAATTTGACAGATACGCATTTCGTCACACGCAACGCAACTGATACGCTACTACTAATCCTTTGTAAATAATATTTAGACTGATGTGAACAGAAGCTCAGTAAAATAAAACAGTTTTTAATGACCAATATTTTTATTAATGTTACAAATTTGTCTTTCTTAACATAAGTAATTGCAATCCTTCTTAATAGTATTAAATCTTCTGGTAATAAAAGTAAAGCCGTCGCCGGCCTAATCAATTTCCGTTCTTCTTAGTTTCACCCATAGAATCCAGTTGCGCATCTGTCGAGATGCGTATCTGTCCAATGGCGTGTCTGTCGAGCCGCGTATTTGACAAGTTGCAAATCTGACTACTAGCGAATCTGGCAAATGGCGAATCTGACGAGTCGCGATTTTGTTGATTTGCGTATTTTGACTGAATACGTATTTCACCACTTGCGTATCTGATGACATGCGTGTGATCCCTATCGATTACACAGTTCACTGGTAGAAACAACACGAGTTCTTGCGCTCAATGGCTTTTCTTAGCGTGTCTATTTAGCTATTTAGTTTTGGTCTCTGCTCCGGAGTAGGACTAGATATCCCTATCAGACTCCCAATTGCTCCAATCCTTCAACTGTTGTTGTTTAGCCGTAATGTTCACTAACCAATGGCACCTCTTCCCCCAGTCGTTCCACGCCGAGGTGCACCAATATAAGCACCAGATCGAGCTGTTCGGGCAGCTGACGCAGCGGCTTATCGCTGTCTACCGCAACGACGACACCACGCGCATCAAACGGGCCACCGAGGCCATCAACCACCGGTACAGCGAGCTGAACAATAGGTATGTACGAGTGTCATTCACGCTACTTGCGCGCGGAAAACGTGACGCTATATTGATGTCCAGAGGTTAATGGAGCCAAAGGAAGCTTGAGAATAAAGTCGTCGATGCATTGCCGACGTACTTCACGCAACCAGGGGCCTAATTCCGCTAATCTTAACGTCGTTGTCGTCTCTTGATAGCGTTTCAATAGCTATGCTTTTGTCGCTTTTATACGCATGCCCTGGTGCAATTTATACGTACTATAATTTCTTTTTAAGTCAATAGTGACAAATGATTTAGTTAGTAATCGGTTAACCAACAATAACTGTTTCACAAAGATGCTATTGAAGCGTTATTGACACGCCACAAACGCGTTAACGCTAGCAGAATAAGACCTCAGTTTTGTAACTGATCATGAAAACGAGAAAATCACGATGAATTAGAACTGCATTCGTTTTTTTTATTGCTATAAAACCTACAAATAAGACCTCGATTTTGCCATAGCAAAATTTTTTATTAATGCATTGGCACCGTCACGTGGCCACCAGCTAAAACAAGAATTATGTATAACAATCTTACAAAAACTTATAAATAAAATTAGGAAACATTTCATATTTTAGTCACGAAAACAAAAGATAAACGAAAAACAAATATTAGGAAAAAGAGACACTATATCAATAAGCCTACGTAACTTAGACATTTTCATGCGATTAAGTAAGGAACCTGTCTGCCGAAGCAAGTAAGTAAGCAAGTCCCGAACGGAAGCGCCCTCAATAGTCGCTTTCACGTACTATTCACGAACAACTTAAACAGCGCCATCTCGTGAGGGGTGGTCTGAACTTAGTATCTATATACATAGCGCCATCTAGTAACGCTTAAGCGAAACTTTTGCTTTCACCCGGAAAAGAACCCATGCTTTTTTACCATGCTTTGAATCTGTGCGAAAAGGGAACTGTTGTAGAATGCGTAGGAAAGGGGGCGCCACTGACCTTATTATCTCTTGCTCACCCATCATAAGCTTGACCACGGCCAATGTCGCTTAACTTAGCAATCGGTAGCCGAGCGTACACACAATTGTTCCAAAGAGTGCACTTACGTTTACCCAGACACTTGTGCATGTGCACTATGATATCTTCCGCAGAGAAGCTAGTCTTCTTAAGACATGCCGTCCGGACCGAATATCGGTTAGGGAGACTACCACTATGCTTATATTTATAGCTATTTGGTATCTTAAGTGCACAGACTAGCGACATTTCTTTATCTATGCTTTTTCCTCATTCATTTTCCTTTTCGCAGCATCATTGCCCGAGGCAAAGCGTTGAATTCAGCGGTGTCGTCACTGCAGAACTTCGACCGTTCGCTGGAGAAGTTCGTGGCGTGGCTGAGCGAGGCGGAGTCGTTGCTGGATGCCGCGGAAAGGGACCCTCATCTCCTAAAGGTCAGTACTTGCTCTTTTTATTATTATTATTATTTATTAATTTCAAATACAAGATATCTTAAAAGTAAACAATGTCCCACAAAACTGTTTACACAGTTTGTCTGTGGGATCAAATGAGTCTCTTATTCTAAGTTAATGTCTAATGACATTATAAGGATTCATTTACTTATACAGATATACGTTCAATATTTATTTTACTAGCATCGGGTCTCTGGTGTATTTCCTTCAAAATTTCCAGTAAGATTAAACCAGTAATGTAACCAACAACAATTTTTGGTGGTACTTAGAGAAGCTAGTCTTCAGAAGCGATCCAACACAGTTTACCTATTTATTTGTATACGCATACAAATACTGTATAATGTATGCGGATTATCCTGAAATACGAGCCTATGCATGCTGTCACCAGTCAACGGCAAAGACGACTATGAGCTACAGACTCGGTCAGTTGAACGATGCTAAAATAACCTTTCATTTGTTTTCGCTCTTCATATTGAGGGTGCCCGACGCTTAAACATAATGTGCCGTACATAGGCGTACACAGGCGTAGATTACCACTTTGACAATTTCTGTTTACATAATATCACTGATTTATAAAACAGTAACGAAAAAATCTAATGGTTATAAACCGTCCTCATAGAAGGTGAGATACACATCTTTTGCACTCAAAAGAACATGCAAAATAATTGCTCGTGGTAAGAATTAATGTAGTTAACATTTATTTTATATAACTCATCATATAACTCTTAGCCACTGGAACGCTCGCCACGCGAAGCGTGGTGGGTTTCAAAAGCAAAAAGTAGTATATCTCAAATATCAAAGGTGCCGCCATTGCGGAATGACTCACCCCGGCGCGTACGGAGTGTTCAAAAAATTGCGGAGAGTGACATATACTGTCTACAAGAGAACAAAAAATACGTATGGAAAGGTAATTTAATATAGAAGGAACTTATAACAGTTAATTAGATAAGGATTAATAATTAAATGAATGAAGCGCGAAAATGTTCGGAAGGTCGCGGAAGACCCGATTTTTTTAAAAAATTTTTTGCACCAAAACTATTTTATAAAACTTTAAATAACCATATATATTATTATAGCCCTATTCTTGAAGATTATTTTGATATATAATAGTTTTGGGTAATATTATTAATGAAAAAAGAAAAAAATAATAAAAACGATTAATTACGTAATTATATACGCGAGATGCGCACGCGCGACCTCAAATTTAAAAAAAATGCAAAAAATAAATTATTGTGTCTAAAATTAAATAAAAAATACGTATGGAAAGCTAATTTAATAAGGAATGAACTTATAATAGTTAATTAGATAAGGATTCATAATTGAATGAATAATGACGAGAATAGTAACTAAAGTGCTTAAAATTTCAAAAATACTCACTTTTTGAAAAAAACGTTTAGTGTGGCAATATAACACTATAAACTATCATAAACCATACATAATAATGTAGCCCAATTCTTCTAGTTTATTTTGATATAGAACACTCTACGAAAATACTAATACAGACTAAGTAAGTACGCAATAAATCTCATCGGTCATGGAGTAAGAAACGTATGGATACGGCCAAGTAAGTTAAACCGCAGACTATGACAAATTTATTTCAATCTAAGACTAAAAATAAATTTGACATGACCTGTCAACTTATGAAAGAGACTATTGACAAAGGAATAAAGCCATAGAGAAAATATTTTATTTTTCGCGATTTTTTTATCACACCGCGCGGTTTTACGCAAAGGGAACTGGGTACCATAGTACCCAGGTCGGGCGAGAAGATCGAGATTTTGGGGACTATAGTCCCCACGGACGTTCCAGTGGATATTAAAATTTGTTTATATTTTATGACCATCGTATGTTTACTTTAGAACCTCGAACAAGGCGTTGCTGGTTCGTAGTTTTGTACGGTCGCCGATAGAGTATCATTTTGTCGCTCATAACACTACCTAGTCAGCGCCATCTATGCAAACGCTTCGTAACCATTGCGTTTTGGTTCTGCTTTGTTACATGCCGTGCTTATTTTATGAGGCACGGAAACTCGCGGAAACTCGTGCTTTTTTTCGAGTTATTACTTTATGCTAGGAGATGTCGCTACGTGTTATTTGATGGAACCTCAGAACAATAACTAATACTTTAGTTATTCTTCTGAGGATAGAACGCATGAGGATGACAGGACGAGTGAGTGAACGCATTTCACTGATTTAAAAAACCAGATGATCTAAATTATTTAAATGTCTATAGAAAACAAGTTGTTATTTATTCGGAAACTTCAAATTGTACTCAAGTTTCCTTGAATTTTAGACTTTCAAAACAACTTGTACTTTCTAAATACTTAATTGTTCTATTTTCATTCTTAATTTTATTGTAGTTTGTTGATACTAATTATCAATAATATTCTGTAAAAAAAACTTTAAAGAGTCATAAGGATTTTTTTGAATAACTTAGCTTTGTTGGGAGAATTGCGAGTGTGTTCCATCCAGAGCCGTACAGCTGTAACAGTGAATGAGTTGTTGCCATTTGTTGAATACAGCACAGGAATGTTAAGTATTTGTGTAAGGGTATGTATCGTTCAGAAATGGAAAATCTGTAAAAATAATATTGGGGCTAATCAAGCTATTTTTTCCATACAAACCAAATAAATAATTTTTTGACCCTAAGTATCGACAGCAATACATTCAACGTTTACATTTCCTTTGTGTTAATTCTATAGACAGCTGGAGTATGGTTGTCACTCGAAAGGTTTTGCTTTCAGTTTAAGGTCAATCAACTCGGAATGTATTAGGTTTCCCGATCTAAGACAAGCATCTAGGGTCCATCTAATATATAACCCATATGCCTCTTAAATATCATTTCGGCGTTTAGTATCACCTGTATAAAATGTTACTATTCAAACACGAGCCAAATTTCGTGTGCTTGTTAGGATAAGCACACTGAACACTTTTACCAAGACCACGCTTGAAGGACCAAGATTGAAATCGCGAAAAAAAAATCTGCTGTTCCATACGAATGTTCAACATCCATTGAACTCAGATGTATGGAACAGTTGATTTTTTCGCGATTTCAAGATAGGTCCCATAGTAAATGTTGTTTAGTTTGCTTGTATGAACAAGTTCACGAAATTTGGCTCGTGTTTGAAAAGTAACCATGTATTCTTCTTCCTACTTGCTTATTCACACTTTAGGTGGGGTTGGGTCTCCTAAAATGTCTGCGCCAAGATGTTGTGTCTCTTGGGTTGTCGATTTGGATATTTCACTTGAATCTAATGTCTTGGCCATACTAGTCCACCAGGTAGAGGGAGGACGTCGTCACTCTCTTCTGTGCTCCGCAAGGCTCAGCACTTTTTTCACCAAATCACCTAAGGCGTCTCCCTGTTAGTCACCTTGAAGCTACCGCGGATATATTCTTTTCGAATCCTCTCCAGCCTTGTTACCCTTCCCGACCATGGTAGCAACTTCATTTCTGTCATGTGAAGTTTTTGTACATGCGTCTCGTTAACCGTCCAGCATTCCGTACCGTACAACATCGCGGGTCT
Organism: Schoenobius gigantellus; assembly: GCA_963935595.1. NCBI lineage: Eukaryota > Metazoa > Arthropoda > Insecta > Lepidoptera > Crambidae > Schoenobius > Schoenobius gigantellus. The sequence goes on along the minus strand of OZ012560.1, from coordinate 29,927,485 downwards.
TACTGCCATTGTATAAGCTTTTCCTTTTGTACGAATAGGCATTTTAGGGTCACAAGCTAAGGTCACAAGGCACTCCAGTCAAAGATCGCCATTTCTGTTAGGCAACACTAACTCTATGCGTTAGTCTGCTTCAGTAAAAGTAACATGAAAGATGCTGAGAAAATTGCAGATTTTAATTGTTATCAGCTAGTCCTGTATGATTCAATGTACACCAAAACTCCTGCACAAAGTAGGTATAGATGAGTGAGAATGCGTTATTGATATTGTATACTATAAATAATGCCTCCGAAGTGTCCGATACAACAATATGGCCGGCTGAATGCCGGATATCTTATACATTATCATAACGCGGCGGAGGCATTCAGCTGACCACAATGGGGGGTCGAGGGTGGGGGGTTGGGGGGCCGCGGTGGTTTTGTGTTTCGTCCCCCAAGTTAAGTTGGACGAGACGAACTTTGACGGACCCGAGAGGTGGACATGTTGTGAGTTTGTTATGTTTTGGATATATCTTACCTAAGTAGGTAGAAACAATTTATTTTCGTGCAACAATTACAAAGAGTAGGATGATATATTTTTTATACTACAAAGTTGGCAAGAAAGCAAACTGCGTATCTGATGGTGTGTGGTCTACAGTCATGTTATGTAATAATAAGTGGTACTTGTAAATGATTTTAGTTAAATTTTGATGTAATGTACTCACACAAACTAACGTAGGTTTAAGGGTAGACACGATTAAATTGTAAACTCAAACTCCAAAATCATTATTAAATATGGACAATAACACTTGCCACTTAATGACGTTAAACAAAGCATTAAAATCTAATAACCAAGAATCTAATGAACTATGATATTTAACGATTAATTATTTAATCCTTGTAAGACACACACCAACCATTATTAAGATGCATGCAATTATACAAGTAAAATGAAAAGAAAAGTTGAATCTACACCTGTTCGGAAAATTAGTAATAGGAATTGAGATGTAATAATAAATAAAAAATTAACAAGTAATAGGAGTTAAGTTGCAATAATAATTAAAAAACCGGCAAGTGACTCAAGTGCGAGTTGCATTCGCGTACCGCGGATTCCGGACAAACACATTATCTTAGTATATAAATTCCTAACTAAGTACATATTTACGGTTTTCAGTTTTTTCCCCTGTCTTAGCTGTAAGACATTCTAGTTTTTTAGGGTAGAACGAACGTAATGTTTAATGTTGTTCATTTATTTTTTTTAACTTTCAGGTAAGTCAACGTATGCCTATCTGCTGCGGTGAGTTTTTGAATTGTATATGTAGTAATTACGACAGTGAATTTGAAATGAATGTGACTGACTAAAGAACATACAGTGGGATAAGTACAGGCCGATAATGACGACCGATGAAAAGTATTCATAAGGGAATAACGATTAAGATAATGGTAACGATATGTGGTAACGGTTAAGTTAACATTGACCCACCCAATTCTGGGATATTCTTAAGCGTGGCCCAATCTCTGTTAGTTCCATCGAGATCGCGGCGACCCCTGGGTCACCTCTAGGGTTCGGAATTTCACTACATGATAGAGCATGATTTCACTACCAAACCAGTCAAAAACACTAATTTGCATATACAAGTTGAATATATGATTTGTTGCAACTCGCTAAACCGTTTCTTTTGATGCTGAGTATGCTGATACTAGCACCCTAAAACCTACACCTAGGGTGATACCACTTGGGTCCCTGGCCCTGATTTTGTCCAAATTTAATATATTATGGCTTGTGGTACCTCATTAAACTCTTCTTTTGATGCTGAATATGAAAACACTAGTCATTAGCATCTAATGCCTTACCCTGTGGTCGTGTTACTAAGGGCAATTACCCTAAATTCGTCCGAATTTTATAAATGACAAGTCTTTAGTAGGGTTCCGCATTCTCACACACTTATTTAATTTCCTCAGATTGTTTCCCCCCTGTACACCTAAGTTATGGGTTTCGACACAGAAATCACGTTTGAACCGTTCGAAACAGAGCTTCGCCATTCAATCTACGCGTAGTCCAGAGTTGCTCCCGGTTTGCATAAGCCCCGTCTCGGGCCAGTGCCCATTCCGCTCCCGACTATCGGCGGCGGCGAAATATTAATGCTTCTGCGGCTCCGGACGCACCTGCGAAGCTCTTATTAAGTTTGGGGGCTGTCGGGTTCGTCGTCGAAAATATGCCGCAGCCCGTTCGTGCATATTGATTGGCAATTTTACGTGGTTGCTGTTTTGTTGTGATTGTTTCCTGTGGATTGTTCGCGCAGTCGAACGATGTGGATGGTATCCAGTATTTAAAAAAATTCACCGCAACCCATAGGTGTATGTCCCACTTTTAAGCACGGAATTCGCCTCAAACAACATCACGTTATCCTCATGTTTCCGATTTCCCATTACTTGAAATAGGTGTACAGTGTATTTCCTTAGTCGTGTTTCACGGCATCTAAGGGAGGAAAGGGTGCGGCGACACAATTACTCTATGTCCGACGCCTAAACATCCACAAATGCTGCAGAAACAAAGTCATTAAAGTGCTGAAAATTTCACATACCAATGTAAATATTGACGTTTTAATAACTTATGACATTGCACCGATTTGACATTAATAAATTATTTATAATATCTTGCCTGTGTAAAATTTGATATTTATAATTTCATTCATTTTTGACATATGTGACTTTGACTACACTGTGACACAGTTTTATCTGTACAGTCCTCAGAAGAATGTACAGTCTAAACAATTTGAGAAACACGAAACAAACATTAGAAGCAACTTGTCAGAAAAAAAACTAATTTAGACTTACCATAATACTAATTTCGCGCACGAAAACATACCCATGTATTGAAGTACAGCAAAAGACAGTGCGCATTGATATGTATTGACTTAGAGGGTGAGAGGAAATATATTATCGAGCCCACATCCGATATCATTTTACACGACAAAACCATATTATATCTACATATAACGTCAGACTTTTTAGCAAGCTCTTTTGCTCTATAACGTCTGTTCGTTTACACCACCAACTATATTTCTTGGCCATTTATGACGCCGACTGTACCCATTAATATTTTCCATTAACGCAGCCGTCAACTGGCCCGTTCATTAGACAATTTTAATGCGTATCTACTCCGCTGTTTCGCATTTAGTGCTGTAACGAGCCGGCGCGTCGCCATGGCAACTGTGACAAAGCCTCCGGGACAAAAGACGCATTGGCGCACTAAAGACTTTTTAATGCTCAGCTTGCAGCGTAATTAGTGTGTGTTTTGGATGCATTTGCCGCTATTTTCGCGAGGTCTTACCATGCTTAATGAATGGGTGTAAAATGCTCTTTTGTACACACATTTAAACTCAGACTGAGGAGTAATGGCGCCTTACGATTCTTTATTGAAAAATCTGAATTGACTGTATGCAAATGTAGGAGTTATAATTTATCAGCCTTTATAAACATAGATGGAGGCCTAGACAGAGTAAAAATTCTAAAAAAATAACGAAGTTAGAAACGAAAAAAATAAATAGAATTGACACATGCCATCGCTTAATCACGTGGCAAATTGATTAAAATTATCGATACTTAAATGTAAATTGGTAGATAATGTAATTCGTAATGAAACGATAAAAAAGCGAACTGTTTTTTCGCAACTTTCATACACTACTCAAAATAACTAATTTTTCTTTAAAATTAAATGAAAATATTAAATTTCATAATTTATTTAACATTTATTAGAATACTAATTTAACATTTGATGACAGATTTTTTTGTTTTGAGTTGTTAGCCAATATCTTATAGAAAGAACAATGCGACACAGCGTCCGCTACAATTCCGTTATGTTGGCTGGGAATTAGTTTTTATCTCAGAAACGATGACGAATTTAGATGTCGTTTCACTATGACACTATTGTCACTTGTCTAGGCGTCATTTCTCCTCATCAGTAATTACAGTAAAGCTGCTGTTCAGTGAAGCTGTGTAGCTTGAAGCGTCTTAGTGGAATATTTTTTTCAATGACATTAATGTCATTTAATCAATACCTCAAAACAGTTGCGTAAATTGGCAAAATATTAATAACCACAGGCTTTTATTAAAATATATGTAGTTTGAGTGACATAATGGAAATGGCGCGCTCTTCTCAAATTCCCGAAAAATATTTTTTCGTGTCGCGTATCGTGATGGCCAGTACGGCAGCCTCTTTAGCAGCGGGTTCGATTCTTTGCAACAGTGGTACGTTCATGCTACCTAATCTTAAGCGATATCCTTCCACAATCCTTGTCCTCCTATAAACAATTCTTTATATTCCAAACACACCAGCTTACCTTAAAAGCCGAAACCTGCGATCCTCTCATAACCTATCCCTATATCGCACACCACACAAGATTCATTGAAAACTCAAGTGGAAAACTATTTCCTTAGGCTAGAGGATAAACTTAATCTGTTTAAACTCTAATGTATTTATGCACTTCCTGCTGCACGATACACTTTCATACTTTTCTTTACCTTAAGGTAAAGAAAAGTATGCAAAAGTGTATCGTGCACTTTTGCACGACAATGCACCCGTGCACAAGGCGCAAGTTGCGATGGCTGCTGTTCAAAGAGTGGGCTTCGAAATCTTGGAACATCCTCCCTATAACCCAGATTTAGCCCCAAGTGATTATTATTTGTTCCCAAAAATGAAAAAAGAGCTTCGAGGGAAGAAATTTTCCAGCGATGAAGAAGTGAAGAGCGCAATTTCGGCCTATTTTGACGACAAAGAGAAATCATTTTTTTTCGAAGGTATTAATAAATTAATTGATAGGTCTAATAAATGTATTAGAGTTAAGGCGGAATACATTGAGAAGGAAAAATAATTTTGTGTTTTATTTCTTACTTTTTACCCTCCACTCCGCGAACTTTTTGACCCACCCTCGTAGCGCGCCCATAAGGGCAGAACACCGGGGGGTATTTATCTCCGCATGTATTCTCGCCGTCTAGCCAACGGCGGATACGGTGCGGTCACGCATTTCCCCCCGGAAAAAAGGAGGAATTGTGTAATGTTCCCCTAGTGACAGAGAAGATCAGAAGTAACAGGTTAGCGTGGTAAAAGTATACGATGAGCAGTGATGAGTGTTATATTCTAGAGGAGTTACGGGCATGATAGGGACAGGATGTAAGGGTACGGGACTGAGAAATTGTGGATGGATTGCGTGAAGTAGCATTTCGATATGGATAATGCAGTTTTCGCTTTGGGAAGTTGTCATTTTGGGATGTTGTCGTTTTGGGAACTCAATTTTACAAGTTGACGATTTAGGAAAATGACGTTTAGTCATCAATGTAAACCTGCAGACGAAGAAGTCTGTGCTGAGAAGTATATGCATACAAAGAATGTCAGTGCTTAGATGCCGTATGATACAGATGAATAATACACATTGAAAAAAATATAATTATGTATGGGAGACTTGTATAGACATAGTTAAGACACGCGAATTTTGCCAGTTATTTTAAGTCTCTTGTAAGAGCATTATATTCAGACTCCGAGCAGATACTGATAATATCCTTTAATAAAAAAAACTTCCATATATTTTTATATATATCCGACCATAGATTGATTAACTGGATGAATTAGACGCTAAAGATGTTACATATTTTTTAAATAAATATAACACTAATTGTTAATCAAAACACAAAATCTTTATTTAAAACAACATTCGCTTCGCATACAAATATAGTACAAACTTAGTCTTAGGTTTGACCATTGAAGGTTCATTAATTTACTGTAACCCCAAGTTATGTTTGAACTGTTAGTTTGGGGGCCTTGGGTTATCTATATTGGCATGGGTTCGATTAAGGATGTGGTCGCAGTGATTTCTTCGAGTTTGGTGTGGTGACTCTCTACATCTTAATACGAAACTGAGTTCGCTTTTTGTCGTACATTGGGCGTTCGTTGCTTCCTCGTCACTTGTTTATATGCTCTCTCCCAGCGTTGTACAGCATACAAAATGGCCGATTGCAGACTTAGAGAGTAGCTTTATATCCCTTTAGCTGTCCCATGGTGCTAGGAAATAGAGCAGGGAAATGTCTTATCGAAATAAAGGATCAGTTATAATGAATCACTTTTTTTATACAAGTAAGTTGGCAAACAAGCATATTGGCCACCTGATGGTTAGTGGTAACTGTCATAGTACATATGATTCTTGTGGGATTCGCAGCAGATCTGCAACCCCCATATGAACCACCGTGTACGTTGCCAATTTGTGACATAAGATATAAAGTCACGGTACCCAGTAATTTCACTGCCTTACCCAACAAACCGGAACACAGCAATGCAAGCTCTGCTGCTTTGCAGAAAAAAGGTAAGACGGAGGTACCCAAGCAGGCGTCCCAAGTACAGAGTCTCCCTCCGGTATTCCTCCCTTAAATAAGCTACAAGTGGGCACGGGTTACGAGAAGGAAATCGCCCATTACATCACGCTGCACGCTGGATAGATGGTTTTGTTTTATGATTGCGGTGATTGCCTTTAGTCGGCTCTTACGACATCAAAGGAAAGAGATAGAGTTGAGATAAGTGCGTCATTTCTTTATCTTGCCACAACAAAAAACACTCGGTGTTTTTTTTTTCAATTCAATGGGTTATACTTTGTTTCTTTATTAGTGTTATAATTAATGTTATGTTATTTCACACTTGTAATGTATGTATGTACAGTCGACAAAGTTGCCGGTCTACCAGTAGAGTTTTTTTGGTCAGCGATATTTGTAAAAGTAAAAGCGTTTATATAGGTTTTAATAAAAGTATTTTACGAATTTCATATATGATTTAAATGATTGCTTTATACCTCTTATTGTTTGAAATAATGCTTCCCAAAAAAACTCTACTAATAGACCGCGAACTTTGTCGACTATACGTTGGTTTGGGGTCAAATCTCGCAAGTTAAATTTGAGCTAATTGACGGCTCCCATTAAGCTAAAATTTAGAACACACCTTTAGCTAACGTTTATAATATTATCATAAAAAAATGTGACCCATAACAATGGTCAGTGATAGGGTTCTATTTAATTCAAAGTTTATCTTCCTCTGTTTAGAGCATTTAAATTAAACCTTGTTTTTGTTAATGTTTTTTTACTATTAATTTATATTCACTGCTTAAAATCAAGGAAAATATAAGGAATAGTATTTTCGATATTATCGTAGTGAGGCTTTTCGTTTAAGCAATTAACTCTACATCACACGTAAAAACACATTTTGTCGATATTCTATCACAGTTTTCGTTCACGTCACGGCCGCCACAACCCTACCTCCCGGGACCCCATACAATCAATCTAACTCAAGACCGGCCCAAGACATCTAATTACATTTCCTCACAATGGCGCAGCGAATGCTCGTCAGCCAGTATTGGGTATTCTCGACATTCCTCTCATATGTCGAGAGGCTCGAACAAAAATATTGTATGGGCGCCCAATGATTCCTTTATGTTTTAGGCGCGCCTTAAAGTTGTACTTACTTAAGTCAAATCATTTTATTGTTTAATGCTCTTAAGGTTTTTTCTTTCATTGAAAGTGTGTGTTAGCGTACCGGTTGAATAATATTTTTTAACCCGGCGTCAATGACGCTGGGTCATATTGACCCGAGGCAATTTTTAACGGACATATTTTATTTTTGCGCTAGTCGTGTGCTGTGAATCTTTATGTAGCTGGAGATAGAGCACCCCTCTACCCGTTTCGTTGGTATTCTCAATGGGACGCCGCCTGTGCAGTAAGATACACTTGTGTCAAGTAAAAACGGGTCATTATGACCCAGCGTCATCGCTGGCGTGGTAATTTTATGACTTACATTTTTCCTTTTTTTGAAAGTTATAAGTTAATATATCTTTTATTTTTAGGTTTTTAAATAAAAATGTCTCTATCCAACGAGCCGGAGAGTATTATAGCGTTGTTAGATGAGTCAGATTCCGACAATAAAGATTCGCAGACTGCTTCGGCTTTTTATATTGACCACCACTTATATTGAATATATCGGGCATAAATGCGAACATAATACCAAGAAATGAAGAAATCCCAAGAGATGTCAAATATGTCCATCTAAAAAGGTCAAAAAACATCTCATACTTGTCATGTATATGACATTTACGTAAACCGAGAGCATTTGATTCTATTCTGCAATAACTGCAGCAGTTCCATGACTCTGAATGATAAAGTAGAAGAGTGATTCCTTATAATTTTAAGTATAAAAAGTTTGTTTGACCTCCCTTTTAATCTGTAAGATTATTGATTTCTACTATTCATCATCACAGCCCATATACGTCCCCACCGAGGGGCTCGAGCCTACACTATATTAGGGTGATTAGGCCTTAGTCAACCACGCTGGCCCAGTGCGGATTGGTCGACTTCACATACATCATTGAATTTCTTCGCAGATGTATGCAGGTTGCCTCACGATGTTTTCCTTCACCGTAGGAGCGTCAGACAAATGTACATATGAAATTCGAAACGAAAAACACATTGGTACATGGCGGGTCTCGAACCCCGACCCCCCGATTGGAAGGCAAGTGCCGAGTCCACTGCGCCAGAATAAATTACCATATATCAAAAATTTTAATATGTTATGTTTTCTACTTTGATTTTGCATGTGTTATCGAGAAAGCTTGAAAAATTTGATTTATAAAATTTATAAGCATTATTTTTATTTTACTACCTAAGTAAAGAATCCTTTTTAGATGAACAGTCATTAAAATTAAAGTAACTGCCTTAATTTCGTGTAACAGTTATTAATAAAAATTGGGTCATGATGACCCGGTGTCATCGGTCTTGTAATTATTTTCACGTCATTGGCGCCGGGTTAAATCAACAATGCATTTCAGCTCTGTAAATGGCGATTCAAAAGTAAAGACAGAAAAGTAGAGTTTTTTTTCTCTTCTTGTATTTATAGACATCCTTGGGTGTATGCACATACAAGTTTAAGATTAATTTTCTAAAAAAATATTTTTAAATCGTATTTGATGTCAATAACTGCCTACTTATCATATCAATTTAATGTTGAATATTTTTCAAATTTGATTTTTAATTCAATATTTACTTACTGTTTCTGTCACGTTTTAAGTGACCGTTCTGTATAAGGAAATGATAAAAATATCGAATATAATCCCAAATTTCTTTAGCTGTAAAGTTACTATCTTCATCGGTTACACTGAAAATAGATACAGATATAAAAAGTGTTTGATTTTTCTGTTTTATCGCGATTTTCAAATAAGCAAAGATTTTTATTCCTAATTTTTATTAATACGTAGATATTAATATATTCGCTTAATAGCATTAACCTTCCAACAATTCAAAACTCACAAATCTTTATTCAATATAGGGCTGTAGCATTTATTGGCCTCAAAAGCAAAAAAGAAAATCAACAAGGAGAAAATAAAACTTGACTCTACCCAGATCTCTAATAAATAATACATAAATATTCGCTTCCATTACTGTATTCTCAAGGACTCTGATAAGGACTTTTGGTAGAGATTTGTAGAGACTTCTTTTTCCGTTCTTGTAATCATAAAAGAGTTATTATTATTATTAGATTTTTGGTTTCACGCATAAAATAAAAAAGTTTAGACAGTATATTGCTTTCTAAAATCATATATAATCTATTAAAGACAGCGCTACAGCCGACCGTAGAGCTCAGAGCCGCCGTCCGACTGAAGGGGTTATTATTTAATTATGACGAGTTTCACGGGTCTTTTTGTTCAATCAGTTCCTGCTTCAGAGTGCCATTCTCCACGGGAAATTGTCACGAATTAGATTTTTGTTTTAAATAGAACGCAGCGTATTTTGTTAGGCCGCGCCACGACGAATCTAATGGACGTAGTATTGCGGAGGCTTTAAAGTTAAAATTATTGCGATGTTAATTGAATTTGTAATTGAATAATGAATTTCTTTTTTTTTAAGATAAAGACAAATAAAAATCTAAATATCATGCGACTCAAAGAGTGGAAATTTTATGGCATTACAAGTGTAGTAAAAAGTTTCATTACAATCGCTAGTGGTTTAACTCGGACAGTAAAAATAACCTTCTTTTTTGTGAGGAGAAACTGTTTACGCACCATCCAAGCCCCTTGTGTACTTCAAATCTTGCCTGGATGTACTCCGCGGCAGAGGACCGCGAATACCCACTGTACACCTGGGGATCACCCCTCCGGCCATAAATGAGTGACTACGTCTATGGAGGTGGGCACGCGTAAGTCGCTCGGGGCAGTACGGGTTAGAGTATTGCCCCTAACGTAGAACAGTATAGGCTTGCCTCTTCGGTAAAGGCGTGGGAGCAGCTAGTGTCCTCTAGCTAACTAAACCGTCGCAGGGGTCGAGTGCAATGCAGGTGACATGACACCCATCCGAGTCACTCGCTGACCCCCACTAGAGTAGCGGAATTCAGGCATTGCAGCCCTTCCGACGCTTCTTCGCGCTAGCTCACGCTCTTGCTTGTGACGCTCGTTCGCTTCCATCACTTTTTTGCAGAAGTGGGAAGAGGCATCCCAGGTTGTCCGCTCTGTGGGCATAGCTCTAGCCAAGACGGACAGTGTGAGGACTCCTCCCCTGATAAAGCGTGGTGTCTTCAGCTTATCCATTAAATAATGTTATTAATCTTATCCTTTAAGTCATTTTAAGAATGTTTCATTGCCTGTACAATTCTTGGAGCCACTCCATACATTGTGTTATACTCGTAATTCATTACACCAATACTCAAAATCGTGGAATTCATTAAAACTTGTTAGCGATCACCTTTTACTATTCTAGTATTTGCTCTATAAATTCGGGATAAAATTAAGCAACTTTATTCCGAAAAACCCCGGATTTCTTCAATTTCTTTCAAGTTAGTCAGCGTATGGTTTCCTAGCAATTAAACGGCACGTTACGGGGTGGGTGCTTGTAGATAACGTTGGGTCTGTTTTCTGCAGTCACAATCGGATTCCCCGATATTTTATCGACGCGCGCTCGTGTGGAGCGAGTAGTGCGGGGAACAATTGGATTGGGTATTTATCGATAATTTTACTTTCTCTAGTTTTAATTAATTACTGTAATTAGTGAAATTATGTATCTTTGATCTAGTGGTCTTGTTTTTGGTTCACTGTAAGGGTAGATATATTTCGGTACGATTTGTTTGGTTATGGATATTCTCAGTTTGCCTATATTACTACCACTGAATGAACGAATAGAGAATTTATTTCACAAGGAACAATAATAAGCACAAAAGCCGCTCCATCTATAGTGCAAAATAAAGTATGTAATAGAATTTAATAAAGCCTGAAGTGCATAATACGCGTTATCAATATAATCTAATATAAATAAATCAAAAATGTTCACAGCATTGCAATAGTTATTATTTTCCTCATTGCGCTTGCATTGCGTATGTGCAATGTGCATGTGATATTTTATGTTTGTAACTGCACCCACGACACAGGAGAAAATCCTAGTGTGGGGCGACGTTTAAAAAAAATTCATTAGACCATTGAAATTAACTTATATAAAAATATATTGGTGAGAAACGAAATTTATTTTTAGGTTTTAAAAACAACTGTAAAAAGTACTAAGCAATGTAATGCACGCTCGCCGCGCTACGGATTATCGTCTCTGGGTCAGCGGCTCGCGGCAACAAAAGACGGCGTCCGTTGTAAATACATTACGCGTTGTAAATTAAAAACATTTATTTGTTAATAAATACTGCTTTCTTATGTTTGTTTGGACGAAAATTAACAAATTATGTTACAAACTGTTAGGTATAAAAACCCCGAAAAAATTATTATCGCTTTTAACTTAAATATCTCGGTAACTATTAATTTCCCAGGTATGGTCTAGAAGACAAAAATGATATCGGCGATGTATTCGATACGTGGGTCTTCGGTCTTTTTACACCCGTTATACATACAAATGAACATACACATATACTTTTAAATATTTTATGATTTACGACGTCTTCATTTTTGACATTGCTGTTGTTAAAAAACTCATATTAAGTTTGTCGCTATAATAGCTATGTCTTGACAATCAGAGACGGTAGCCGGTTTCTTTATATTATGATAGTTAAAACGTTCGGGAAAGGTAATTAACACCCCAATTGCGAAAGATTAAAAAAACTGTTTTTAATTATTTTTATAGACACTTTAAGGAATCCGCTTTTTCCATCACTACTATGTCCATCGTCTATTGGTCCGGTCCCCTTGAGCCAAATTGATTTATACCTTCATATGAAAATTGCGCCTCGAGTATTCCTAATAATGTATTAGAAATCGTGCGGAACCCGGTCCACTTTGATCCCGTTTAGGTTTTTGTTTATGCTGAAATTAAGGAGGCTTCCTTTGATCGAATACTTGGGGTGCCAACGGCGTTTCTTTCTTGATGTTATCTTAAAGCTTTTGGGTGTAAGCTATGGGGTAGTTCGCCTATTTTGTACGAAAAGCGTTTTTTAAGAATTACTTTATAGTCTTGTTAGGTAAACATACTGCAGAATGTATCAAATATTTCGTACGTTTCGATTATTTATTGAGAAGGCTTATGACAAATACATAGTTTCCCTGTTTAAGAATGCACAGTCACTTGCCTCTTACTGCTTATGGAGGACTCCATAAGAAGCAAGTGACAGTGAGTGATGTATATATACTACAATATGAAGGTATTTATTTGATAGTATTTAAGAGCATTAAATGATAATGCTGCCATTCTTTGCTAAGATAGGTCCTTAGCTGATACAGATATTTGCATCACCTCAGCGGAAATAATTTAGTAGACTTTTGCCCGGCATCAACAAACCGTGTTGAAGCCACGACCACTGACTTTAGATTTTAACATAATTTAATTTATTGATCTCCTCTTCTTCGTTTAGCCAAAGTAGACTTTACTCATAGTTAATAGCTATGTATCAGTCTATTAATTGGTCTTATGAATAATGCAAAATCTTAAAATTTTTACAAAGAATTATAACCGACTTGAAAAACACTTAAAAGTCAAAAATATTATGAGAATACACACAACGACACATTTTAATTTTAAGTAAGGATAATTTCATCATCAGCTCTGCTCATGACTACGAGACGCAAATACTTGAATAGCTTCGGAAAAAACACGAACCACGTTAGACGTGCCTATAAAATTTACGAGTTTTCCTCGATTTTCCTGGGAACCCATCATCAGATCATGACTTTAGTAACAATGCGACTACCTCAGGAGTATACTCTATCGAATACAAAATGAATTTTGAAAATCGGTCCACCATTGGCGGAGTAATCGCGTAAAATACTCACGAAAAAACCGACTTCAAAAAAACCAAAAAGTCATATAATTATGTATAATAAAAGAATACATACAAAATCACAGTTTTATTTTGAAGTTGGTGCCAAATTTTAAGTAACTACTCGTATATTAAATTGTTATTATATTTTCTAGTACTGCAGGTGATCATTTCTTGGCATCAACTTTAATATAAAACTGTGATGTTGTATGTATTATTTTATTATGTATGACTGTTTTTTTAAATCTTTTTAGTTTATAATACATGCGTTTTAGAATTGGAGCCAAGGCAAACACCGGAATAACTTAAAACGTCTTTCGCTCTAAGCAGTATTGAAAGAATTATTCCCGAACTCCTAACCTACCAGAAACCTTCCATTATCAGCTCGGTAACAGGATATGATGACTACCAGATGCAAATACCTGGATATCTTCAGCAAAAACATGAAACACGCTGGACGTGCCTATGAAATTCAAGGGTTTCCCTTGATTTTCATGGGATCCTATCATCAGATCATGGCATGGTGAAAATGGGACCACCTTGAGAGTATACTCCTTCGATTACAAAAAGAATTTTGAAAATCGGTCCACAAATGGCGGAGTAATCGGTGAACATACATAAAAAAGTTGTAAATACAGCCGAACATAGATAGAACCTCCTCTTTTTTCGAAGTCGGTTAAAAAACATACGCGACGAATTGAGAAGTTCCTCCTTTTTTTAAGTCGGTTAAAAATTAATAAGACTTAGTATTCGTATCAGGCAGGGAGTCAACGCCAGATGTTTCTTGTCGGAAATATTAATATCGTCTCAAAATAGCTCAATCCGTTCTTGAACAATGCGCGTGCGCACTTTACTGTTATCGCGCCACTTAAGCGATGCGCTTGTTTGTTTGTACGTCAAGTGCAGTGATTTATGGCAGTGTAAGTAGTGGTTTGGATGGCGTCTGTGGATAAGCGTGTTTGCAACCAAACGTTTTTGCCAGTACCGATATTCGGACCAATTATATTTCGGATCGAAATCGGTCGGAAATTGTATTGATTTGCTTTCAACGCAGATAGTTGACTGGAATCGCTACCTGACTATATTCAGATATTCCGGGGCTTAGCAACATTCAACCTAATGTAGTTGACGATCACTATCATACTATCTTTGAGCTAAGTGACAACAGTGTTGTTGGGTCCGGCTCGAAGGACCAATAATTGTAACGGATGCGGCTGATGAAAATGAAAGATTTCCGATAGTAAACCGAATGAAGTATATTAGCTTCAGATACGCGTATAGCACAGTCGGTAAATGAGACGAAAGCGACTTTTATTTTATAAAACGGCTCGTTATATATCACTAATTGCATTACATTTACAAATATACCGTCTTAATAATTCATAAAAAATTGTATATACAAATTACCCCCTAAATATTTAACAAACACATTTTTATAATAATTTTACCCGCGAATACAAATAAATAAATTATAAACTACACACATAATTAAAACAACAATATTCTGTACCCAACAATTGTCATTGAAAAAATGATGAAAATAAATTATTTTGCATTTTTAAAGAAAATTCAAGGTCATAATACAATCATATATAATTTGTAAGTTTCTTTATTCGTAACCAATTTCCAGGAAATCTGTAAAGATTTCTAAATTGAATTTTAATTTGAATAATGACTACTTTGGCTTAACAGAGTACAGTTGAACATTTTGTCGCAGTCTGTAAGTACTTGGTGGCCCAGTCGGTATGTTGAAGACGCGAGTTCGAGTTCCACCCGAGACGATTTTTTTTGTATTTGATTTATTTTCATCATTTTTAAAAATTATTATGCATTTTTAAAGAAAATGCAAAGTCGCAAATTTAAAGCAGTGTCATTATTACCATTCGATTACCCTCTTTGAGCTAAGTAAAGGGAACTTTTTTTGTAAACTTTACTTGTGATAATTTTGTGATTTTGTGAAAAATGGCACTCAGAATATCGCAAAACCCAAAATTTGCTATGGTGTTCAAAGTGGTATCAATTGTCTCACGGTAAACAAGAGGAAATGACGTAGATTACGCCTTTATATAACAGAAAAATAGTAAGCGATTGAAAGAATTCGTTGCACGCGGAGATATTGTAGCACACTAAACAGTCGTAGCACTTCAAAGCTCTAGGTCGAAACCAACGGAGAGTCGATGGAGGCTAACTGATGTCTAAACTCGCGAATCGAGCAGCGATGTAATTTTAGCGGGCGATTCGAGCGATGCGAGCGGAGCCAGCAAAGGGTTGATTTATGTTGGCATGATATACATCAGAAGCGTTCGACCATTCATAACTTACGTCTTATATTCTAAATGGTTTTAGTAGATTTGTTTACTTAGAGAGTAGTTGTTTACTTAGTTAATGGAACACTTTTTATACGAGATTAATATGCGTTGAGTAGAGTGTATATGCACAGGCATTAATGTTCAAAATTTAAAATCTTTATTCAACATTAGACTTAACATGTACTTATTGACGTCAAAATAGATACAAAATTCTAAATCTATAAAGAAGGGATTAATATCATACTGTATGATTACTATTTTGAAATAATTATCTAGGTGTCTCAAGTTCAAGACAGAAATGTGTCTTAACATTGAATAATAATATCTGATATTTCCAAAATCACGACACGAGCAACTTGTTGTGCTTTTGACACATAAAAATTATTTTAATTCGTATTCCATACCACCGAAAAAGTTGGTCCGTTAGTAGTTAGTAAAAAATCTAAATTCATTCTGTGCGAACTCGCCGGGAAATATGACTGGGCGAAACTTTTTCAATGAAGTCAACTAAAGACGTCAGAAAGTTGTGCGACCACAACAAAGACTGCGGCCGCCGCCGTGAATACTGATCGCGACAACTTGATATTTTCCGAGAGTCACCCGCAAAACGTATCCTAAACTTCGGCGTCGAGACGCAACACGCACGCCGCATTATTACTCCGGCGTCGCTCCCCGACTCGGACGTCCCGCCACTACATCAAAGAATTAAATTAATGTTTCACGCAAAAAGTTCGAAGTGACGAACCTCCGCCGCGTGGAAGTGAGCCTGAGGAGCTTTGGGCTCGGTAACGTGCATCGCGAAGCGTCACGCACGAAAACAGAGCTGCGTCGCTGCAGGGCGGGCGGCCGTAGCGCGGCGGCGGCAGTCGGCCGGCGGACGCCGCGGCGGACGCACGGGCGCGCCATGTGACACGCTGCCGGCGCACGCCGCCATGACCGAGGGGGCGGGCAGGCCGCGGCCCGCGCCGCCCCGCAAGCCGGACTCGCTGGCGCTGGCCTGGCCGCGCTGGGACGACCCGCCGCCGCCCGCGCCGGAGCCCAAGCGGCCCGGCCCGTCCCCGCTGCGCGACGACTTCGGCTCCTTCAGCCCCTACACGCCGCCGGCCCCCGTCCAGTCCGAGCGGCGCCCGCGACGGCCGCACAGCGTCGTCGCGGTCACCCCGCGGCCTCCGCAGACCCTCGCGCGGCGACCGCACTCCATCGGCTCGGTCGAGGACGAGTGGCCCGCGGTGCCGCTGCTGCAGCCGGTGCCGCGCCGGCCGAGGCCCGCGGCCCCGGCCACGATGGCGACCCTCCCCCGCGCTCTGAACATCCCGTCCTCGCGGAGCGACTACCAGTTGCAGCGGCCGGCGATCATGACGAACGGCTACGGCGCGGTGCCGCCGTCGACGTCGCGGCGGCTGTCCCTGCCCGGCGGCGTGCAGAACCCGCCGAAGACGTCGGCGACGTTCCACGGGCTGTCGGGCCTGATGGGCGCGTACCCGTCGCTGGGCACGCCGGGCACGCCGAGCACGCCGGCCGCGGTGCGCGAGGCCGTGCGCCACCTGCTGCAGCAGCCGCGCAACGGCTTCCCCATCATGGACCACAAGCTGTCGCTGTTCATCGAGATCCTCGACGCGCAGGAGAAGTTCTCGCAGGTGGGCCGCCGATAATTTAATGCGTCGCCGGAGTATGACGCGCGCCCCCGTCCGCTCGACTTCACTTCGGAAAGTATGTCGCAAAGTTTGCCCGCTCGATCATCCCGTGTTTCGCCGAATTTATAATGTTTACAAAGGTTTTATTGAATAATCCACCGAGTGGAATGTTGGGGGAGTTCGCCGGGGGTTTTCCGTTTTTAATCCGCTTAAAAGTCTAGAAGTAGACAGCTTTGGGCGCGTCTAATTCTTCAGACAAACTTGAATGTTGCGAGTTGGGGACACGTATTGCTTCATATTTAATCCACGTATATGTAGACTTTGATGTTTGGAATTGTTCAGTGCTTTTCTTCGTTACGCAAATGTGTTTTGTTTGACAAGAAGGAAAACAGGAGATAGGCTTAAAATGAAACTTCGCGTGCTAAGGATAAAATATACAAAACTTGTTGTTAGTGTTAAACACGCTGTTAGCTGTCAGTGCGAACATGAGAACCTCGCGGGCGGACGCGGGCGGCGCGAGGGTTGGACCACAACTCGAATGCTATCATCGACTCGGCAGATAATAACCCGGAGATTTACGACTGTTCACTTAAACTCGGCGATTGTTATTGCTGTAACTTTAACTTGTATATTGCTTTTTGTCAAAATTTATATGCTATGAGCAAACTATGTTAGTGGCGTTATGCGACCAACAAACATATTGCGAATTAGTATTTTTCAAATGACTCATCTCTTTACGTGTATTTTAAATTATGTTGTCTTTCAAAATCTATATAACTAAATGGATCTGAATAAATCGCTAAATATGTTACTAAGTGTAACATTCGATAACGCCTGTACTGATTTAGGTTAATTCTTTAACAAGTATTTGTTGGAGACCGGAGAAGGTTCATATGAGGAGAAAAATTCTAAATATTGTTCGGAGAAAAGAAAAATCAAATTTTTGACAAACTATGCCACTGCTAAATATTTTTAAAATATGATGCCAGTGTTAAATATTATTAAATATATCAAACTCACTATTCACGGAACAACATCTGTCAGGATAGCCAGCTACGAATAAAAATTGTGATTTTATACATATACCTCTTAAAACCTAGCAATACTACCGTAATGCAGATAAATTTTAATCAACTCTATGAAACTCTACTGCTCACCGAAACCATAAATTTGAATATTCATATACTTTACTTGAAAATTAATGGGTTCTCATTTCAAACTTTAACCCCGTATTTCAACCCTTCGAGTTTATTTTTATGACAAATGGTGACAATCCTTTCTTCGGGTTCGAAATATCGTGATTCGAAATTCGAAATTTCATCAAAATTTGTGACGAAATTTTGGCGTAAAAAGGTTGAAATGGTATTAGTAAAAGTATAAGGAGTACTACATGATAAACAGTGAGCATCGGGTAAGTTCGCGTTTTCGAAGATGACACATCTAAGGCAGTCTAATAATATAGAGCCACTCTTGTGATTGTAAACGCTTTTTAGGGCCAAACTACTTTTTGTCAATTGTCTTTGATATGTTTGACGACACGGTTAGCGAAGAGGTCGAATGATCGCCTACTGCGCAACGGGTCGCGGGTTCGATTCCCGTACGGGACAAATATTTTGTATGGTCTACAGAAATTTATTCCGGTTTGGGCGTATGTGCATGTGATATTCTATGTTTGGGGCGACGTTTTAAAAAAGAATGTTAGACGATTGTTTCCGGTGTAATGTAAACAAATTGAAATATTTTCTTTTGTCGTAATATCGCTTTCTAATAGGGCTTACGCACACGCTTGGCTAACCTGTTTATCGTCATAACAACAATGTTAAACGTTGTTGTATTCTCACAATTATAGGTAAAATGGCTAGTGTCTCAGGTATTGAGGAACCCAGTTAGAGCTTGTAGTGCTTTTTCTTGCTAAATTGTAGAAATATAGGGAAATCTTAAAGTTGAAAGAAAAAAAACAAACTTATTCCTTTAGTCCGATACAAAATGAAAAGCTTTATTTTGGTAGGTACATGGTTGTAATTCACTTATGCATAATGTTACTGAAGTTAACAAAATCCCTCAATGCAAAGCACTTAACTAAATGTTTAATTAATACAAGCCAAGGGCAGGATGGTTCAGGTTTGTTTGATCAATCTCGGCAGGTAAAAATCAGGTACAAATTGGGTACAAAACTACAAAATGAGGGGCAATAAAGTACACGAACAAATAGTTATAGGTTTCTTTTTTTTTTAAATTAGTGGCCTTCCCCGGAGCGGTTGTTAGTGGATCATACCTTCAATGCTAAGTTTCTGCGATCACGGGTCAGAGATATAATATTCCTGTTTTATATTAATATATTTAGCTCCACAGAATTCCTCCTTGATAATAGGTTAGTTCATCTGGCTCTTAAAGTCAAGCAGCGGAGCCCTACGGCCTCCGGGAACTGCCCTGGAGATTCATAGCACAGTGTTAGGTTAAAAATATAATTAAATATGCCTATGATCTTGAGGTCAGTGGGTCTAACACTGAGTTCTGAAGGAATCCCAGTCAATACATCTGAATTTCATGTAATAAACATTGCAAGTTAATTCCAAACATAATTTTCAATGAATTGTCAAAGTTTCTTATTGGGTAGTTAATAAAAAGGACATATGGAGGGGAGAGCACCTATTTTGTGTATAATTACTGCTATTAATAAAAAGAAAACAGCTTAATCTGTGAGTTATTTGCCAAAGAAGGAGGTGAAACTTAATATTGTGAAAATTTAGAATTTAACAGGAAATTCGCCAGTGTTACTCAATATATGCCTTAATCCCACTAAGATGCCGCTTACTATCAGGTTTTTTTAATGAAATAGGGGATGAAAAAGGCGAATTTTGGAAATGTAATATGTTTGATTTAATAATCAATTTACCCACAAATAAAAATAAAATTAACAAAATCTGTTTTAAATCATGAAATATAATAAGTTAATTAGATACCTTATTGATTTTTTGCACTTATTGATACAATAAATCCATTTAATTTAATTAATCGCGTGCCGGCGAGTAAATATAGTATTTTATCCTTAGCTTTACTCTTCAAGCTGAAAACAAAAAGAACTGACTTTGGAAATAGCTTTTCAAATTAAATTCACACGGAAAACGAGAGAAATACCTATGGATTTTATTCGCAGAAATTAAGATTTAAAATGCTGTTCGCAAATCCTAGGTAGGTACCTAATCAATAACAAATTACTTCGGTCGATGTCTCACAGACTAGTTATCCAGTTCCGAGATCATAGCATAGACGCGTTCACAGACTACGGTGAGATAGGGCGCGTTCCATTCACGCACAGATTTGCATTTATGCAGCTACTAGAACCGAGGTCCGTTTGCCGAATGTTAAGCGTCGTATTGGCGACGAAACCAAATTCAGTTCATAACACTCGTAAGATTCTTAACTTGATTCAAGATGTGTCGAGTCAACATACGGATCTTTCGAAATTCTACAATCTGCAATAAGTATTTCCAGCCAAGGTTATAAGTTTGGTTGAAAAACAAAACGTAATGTAAAATTAACCATAAACAAAGTGTGAATGCTTTCCAAATTCTATTCGACGAAACCATAATTATATGATCTGTAGCTTTAAGTGTATTTTATTATAATATGTCTATAGAAATGATCAAAACAAACGGTCTAAATGTCAAATTCCGAATTTTGAGAAAATCAACCCACCCAAATGGAAGCACGGGATTTTGGGCGAAAAAAAACTATCTTTGTAAATAAGGCCAGGATAAACGCGAGATTTATTTTGTTTATGCAAAAATTGAATAATGACCAAAGATAATTGCAAATGTCACTGACGCGACGTGAAACGACGTTGACGTTGACACTTGACATTGATATTGTGAAATTAATTGACAAAGTTGTTGTAATTATGATTTTAGTTGTGCAATTTGTGTTAAAACTACAGTGAAACCAAAGTGTTTTTGCAAAATTTGTGTTTTATTAAATTTTAAGAAAAAACGGTGTTACAAGCTCGATTCCATCTTTGGCTTTATCATCACATACCATCAGACGAGACTAAGGCCAAGAGTTTCCCGTGTTGTGTGTAAAAAAACATTTCGAGCAGTTATGTATATAACCTGCTTCTATCATATAGCTGTCAAAAATATACCTTAGTAATAATAACACTGTCATAAATACAGGACGACATAATATTTTTTCGCGAATCAACAATATTAACCTTAAACTGGAGATATACTATACTGAGATTCAGAGCTTAAAAGATAATGACCAATTGCCGCAAAAATAAAAATGTAACGATTGTTGCCAAAAAATATGTAAAATGCAAATATGTGCACATTTGTCCGACGCTCCTACGGCGAAGGAAAACATCGCGAGGCACCTTGCATACATCTGCGAAGAAATCCAAAGGTGTATGTGAAGTCGATCAATCCGCACTGGGTCAAACATGCTGGTTGACTAAGTTATTAATATCAGCCTAGTGCTGCCCACTCCTTAATAAAGGTCTCTCTGCTAGCTATGCAGAGCCATCCTTATTCTGCTAGTGTAAATGCATTATTGCACATCAATAACACTTGCAAAATAATTTAAAAAAATACAGCACCTGTACAATTATTACTATTTTATTTTAGAATATAAGGTTAGGTAACGCAAATAAATAATAAAATATACCAAAAAACTCAAAATAACATTTGCTAAGTAATTTCAGAGACAACACTCGTCTCAAATCATAACTTAACATAACACGCGATCACAATAGTTTATATCACAAACAAAAAGCAAATCTCCACCGCAAACTCAATCTTGAGCTTTTAACGTTTGCAAACCCCATTACGTCACATGTTCACACCATCACGCGAGATTCCGGCTGCAATCGACTCGGTCACCAGTAACCCGCATTCCATTTTTAATTAGGCGAGACGTACCACGATACAGGTAATGGCGATACCTGGATTCCAATTAAAGGTGTGGGGGCTGGGATGGGGTGCGGGGGTGTACGCATTGTGAGCTGTTTGCCTCTTGACCCCGTTCCGTACTATTGTTTCAATATGAAAAATTACTTGTACCCGCCACGCCGACCGACGCTGTGCTGCACCAGGAACCCTAATGAGTTAGACTGGTAGCCTTTTGAATGCGTGTAATGAAGTATGTGTTTTGTTTGAGAGCAATTGTGCGTTATGCTAAGGTTGTAAGTTCACATTATTAGTTTCTTACGGTTCATGTTAGAAATACACGTTTAAATGAATAAAATAATAAGATTATAATACCGAATTTCACTCGCCTAAGACATTTTAATTTATTTTGTTTCTAACAGTATATTAGTATCTTCATTTCTTACACTTATCTTGTGGCCACTAGATAATCTAACACACAAATTAAATATGTTAATATTTCTACAAATAGTATTGAATTCACATCAAGCGATAAATTATACATGACAATCAATTTTGCGTTTCAATTGTATCGCAATTACATTGAAAGAGTTTAAACTGCACCCTTCCGAAAGGCAGCGATGTAGAAGATTTTTTAATTTATAACATGTTATGTTAGTCTTAATATCACGATTAATTTTATTTGTTTTTTAAGCAAGCTACTTAAATACTTTGAGATGGAAGGTGAACCTACAACTTTGTGATTCCGGGCATCTGCTCTTTTTCCTTAATCTATTTACTAGATCTAGTATCTTATTGGAAGATCAATGCAATTTTACTTTAAATTTCCATCTACATATTTAATTTTAATCAGCATTAGTGTAAAAGTTAGTAACATTAATTTAAGTCAGCTAGTAAGCAAAAAATCCGATTTTCTAAACAAATCCTCTCGACACTGAAGATCAACCGCTTCAGACTTTACGCTACGATAAACTCCGTAGCGCCGTAGACCGTAGTCGCTACGGACTCGTTACGACTGTATTGCTACGTATACAAATACAATATTATCGTTATTATGAATGCTGTGCCCGCGAGCTATGTTCATTTTAATAGAGCTTAACACTAGTTTTATTATATTTTTTGTATGGGGATTTCACAGCTTCCTGTGGGAATTTTGAAATATCCTTCTTTAGTAGGCGCCTACTAATCCAACGAACTACTGTACTGAATTTCATGCTTCCAGCTCCAGTAGTTCGGTTCTGCGTTGATACCTCAGTAAGTCAGTCACTGAAAGACTTATAAACACAGAAGAGTTGAGTAAACTTTTGTTTCGAAATCGAATGGGTGATTTTCGAATCTTAAGTTCGATAAAGTATCAACTATAAAAATTATATTCTTCGTATAATTAAGAATTAGGTAATTCATTAACTAATTTAATAATGAATAGTGTTTTGTTTTATTTTGTAGATGGTTCTCAAAATTTAATTCACGGAAATGTGAAATTATAGTGGAAGAGAGTGGAATAATAAACTGCAATCAAGTGCATGATTGCGACACATTAGAGTCACTCCTTTTACTTCAATTCGATCCAGAAAACCCCTGTTGAGCACGGATCACTCTAAGTCCAAAGGCAATGCTTTGGCTCCAACTGCATCGTAACGAGTGAATAAACGCACTAATTGTGATATTATACACATGTGGCGAATAGATTAACGCGTTAGTTGGTATGTGGCATTGTTAGTTGCATTTTAATGAAACTTTAATATTAATAACTCCTTAAGCAATGTCTGCAAAGGTAGCCACTGTGTAGACGTTATTTTTAACGCCTTCAGTAACGCGTATTTCGACGCAGAAGTTAAAAGTAATATTAACAATTGTAGATAAGGGAGCCAGTTCCACAGTTATTGAGGAGTTCAGGTGAAGCTTGCTTTCAATTTTGGCGTTTCCGTCATTTACCATCAGATAAGATGATACCAAATTTTAAGACTTTCTAGGAAATCATCGGTTGGCACCGACTTCAATATAGAAGTGTGATGTTGTGTCTACCTATTTATATATTATTTTTAACTTTTCAGTGTTTTTATTTTTTGTAAAATATTTTTAGCGCTACTTACTTATCAATACTTTAATAACTAGTATATTGCGTACGGTACGCGTGTCAATATCATTAAAATCAGTCTTCCTTGGGTGAATCCCAAATATAATATTGTAACCCTGAAATCGCAACATATAGACATACAGACAAAGTGCGTCTCATTTATAATATTAGCATGGATTAGAAAGATCACAAAATATGTAATTTACAAACGAATTCAGTCAAATTAAACTCATTTCAGTTTTTTATTTATAATTTAATCCACTTGAATATGTGGCGAGGATACTACGTAACCAATGAAATATTTTACATGTTTTATTTATAACCATATTTTTTTTGTTTAAAACTGCATATATTCAAAAAGTCTTTTGTCATTTGAGTTAATACCGGCTGAGCATCGCCTGCCCTAAATCATACTGCGAGATTTATCGTTGTGCCATCGTGCTCGCTACAAACCGCTTTTAGACATATGTCACAAAAGACATCTGATAGATTGAGTGGGCAATCTATGTATGATAGACATACCATACATATAGAGTAACGTAGATATAATGCAGGGGCGTGTACGTATAAACAAAATACGATGTCAGTGCTTTATCATTTGCGATTGTTACGTCAAATTGTACTGTGAAATGTGTTGCTTTTATATTGTTAAATTTTTGTCGGTAATCGAATAGTTAGCTGTGGAGTAACCCATTGTTATGTATTACGTCACCTATTACTGACACTTTTTACGAATTTATAAGACTTGGTGCAACGGGCCGTAGATGCATGTGAAGTATATGTATGTGTAACTTTACAAAAAAGCGTCATTTTAGGAGTTTCACTTGAACTCTTTTCGTACGAGTGTGTTTGGTGATAACACTAACAGAAATAGGATTTCTCACAGCAAGACCTTTTTAACCGACTTCAAAAAAGGAGGAGGTTCTCAATTCGATGCGTATGTTTTTTTTTGTGTGTGTATGTTACGCGATTACGCCGCCAGTTGTGGACCGATTTTCAAAATTCTTTTTGTATTCGTGTATACTCCGAGGGTGGTCCCATGGTCACCAAAGTCAGGATCTGATGATGGGATCTCATGAAAATCGAGGAAAACCCTTAAATTTTAAGGTGTTTCCAACGTGTTTTGTGTGTATGTTACGCGATTACTCCGCCAGTTGTGGACAGTTTTTAAAAATTCTTTTTGTATTCGATAGAGTATACTCCTAGGGTGGTCCCAAGGTCAGGATATGATGATAGGATCCCATGAAAATCGAGGGAAACGCCATATTAGGGTTTCTTTCACTAAAAAGATTTCATTCACTTAAAAGTAAAAAATAAAAAATATTTTACAAAAAATAAAAACCGACTTTAAAAACACTGAAAAGCTAAAAATAATATAAGTATAGGTACAGACAACATCACACTTCTATATTGAAGTCGGTGCCAAATTTTAAGACTTTCTAGGAGATCATCGTTTGGCACCGACTTCAATATAGAAGTGTGATGTTGTCTGTACCTATTCTTATATTATTTTTAACTTTTCAGTGTTTTTGAAGTCGGTTTTTATTTTTTGGAAAATATTTTTTTAAGTTCTAGAATGAATGCCATATCAATAATTTGATCACAGCTAAGTTAGCTAACAGTATGCAAGAATGTACAGGATCAGGTGCATTCGGTTAATTTCTGGTCTTTCTTCAAGTAGATACACTCGAGTACAAAATGATAGATACGTAAAAAATTACAAAAATATACAATATTCATTCATTGACTTAACATTAAAGTAGAGTTGGTCGAGTGTACATATTTTTGTAACTTTCACAGTATCTATCTTTTTGTACTAGAGTGTACATCGTCATCATTTTTAGGGTTCCGTAGCCAAATGGCATAAAACGGAATCCTTATAGATTCGTCATGTCTGTCTGTCTGTCCGTCCGTATGTCACAGCCACTTTTCTCTGAAACTATAAGAACTACATTGTTGAAACTTGGTAAGTATATGTATTCTGTGAACCGCATTAAGGTTTTCATACAAAAATAGAAAAAAGCATTAAATTTTGGGGGTTCCCCATACATAGAACTGAAACTCAAAATTTTTTTTTTTATAAAACCCATACCCCCCCCCCCCCCCCCCCCCTATTACTTCTAAAATAAGAGAATGATAAAACTAAAAGAAATATATGATGCACATTACCATGCAAACTTTCACCGAAAATTGGTTTGAACGAGATCTAGTAAGTAGTTTTGTTTAATACGTCATAAATCCTACGGAACCCTTCATGGGCGAGTCCGACTCGCGCTTGGCCGGTTTTTTGTTCTTCTTATGCTTCTTCACGTAAATAGGTAGATATACTCCAAAACATATTTATCTCTTTGGCTGTCATTTGATAAAAAAAAGCGAACTGTCGCTGTGACCTGGATCTGATTATTTAGTACTTACTTTATTTCACCATTTATCGTAATCGATATAAAATCTGTAAACCTAATTTGCGTTTGTACGAGGGGTAAGCAGCAATTTTAATAAATTGAGCGGAAGATTCGATCTCGACTTGTTTAACTAATATACGAATAACAACAGTGTTCACGCTCGAGGAAGAGCGAGTGGCAACACTGCATTATAGTCTGTGCAGTGAGAGCCTGTGGCGGCCGGCCGCATGTAACATGTCAGTCGAGTCGAATACGGAATGACATTGAAATAGGTTAGACCACCGGGCGGTGAGTTTTCGTTTCGAGAAATGTATAACAAATAGTATTGCGCGGCGCACCAAGTGATTGTTGGTGCGAGGCTCCGCCAAGTTTTAGTGTCGGTGAATAGTGTGCCCAAGTTTTATTATCCGAGGGTGAAGTGAGTCGGCGGCCTAATAGGCCTATGTAGTGCTCCGGTCTCCATCGTTGGATTGACACCAACCCTTCGGGAGCCGCGGCTTCCTTCGAGCTAACTCAGGAAGTCCACCGGCTACATACGGAGACCAAATGGAAATGGGGGTAAGCCACAGTGTTTTCTAGAATCTGGTAGTCGGTTTAAACTCAATATTCGGTGAAACGCCGACGTGGTGGAGTCTACTTTGGGCACCACCAAACAGCACGACGGTGTTGTGGTGTTTTTTATATGTTTTCTTTACTAATTAGTTTCTTTTTATATAAAACTTTTTTTCAGAAGAAAAAGATTTAAGTTAAGATTAAAAAAGCGATTTTTATACCCTAAGTCGAATAATTTTTCGAAATTTTTCAGTGAAATCGAAATCGCGCAATCCGAAAAAAGTTTCACTTGAATCGTGGTTTCATAAAGCCACACAATGTTTTTATTTTTTTTATATTGTTAATTTAATATTGTGTTATTTTGTTTCTTAAAGTCTTACTTGCGCAGTGCTTGCATTTAGAATTGCTTGCTGTTGATTTTTTTGAAATAACACAAACAAATAATCACGAGTTGAGTTTGATCCTTTTAGTCGAGTCAATAATGTTTACGTAGGAACTTACGTTTCGAATATTCAGTAGTAGTACTTGTACTACCTACTCGTAATTTTAAAAAGGTAGCTGTGTATTACATTAGACATATATAATATAGACTAGATAATAAACAGTGGGAGAAAATTTTAAATTGTATTACGGTTCCTTTTGCTTCAAAACATCTGCGCCAAAAGCGTTACGACAGAACATAACGCCACGAAAATGCTATGAAAGCACTTAGCGCTTATAACGCAACACCTTCTAATTTCTTTAACTAGACTTTGAAACTGAACTGAGGGGGAAAGGAATTGTTTGCTTTTAGCGGAACATGGAGGCGTCTTTACGCTTTACGACATGACTACGATTTTGTTTTTTAAAATTGTATTTTAGTAATTTACTAAGAGTGTTATTTAGCTCTGTAACGAGGTGATAGCTACCTCCATTTTTTTATCGCTGAAAGTAGCAGTATTGTAGACTTTATCCTTTGGTTTGTAGTCCATGGACATATGAACGTGACGATTACATCGTTACATCTGTAAAATTTACGTTATTCATTAAATGACCCACGCTGAAAAGCGTCCGAAGAGAAAGAGAGACAAAATACAAAAAGAGTTATCAATCAGTGGTAAATCGTTACAAGCAGAGTTATTATGGCAATGCGATTGAGATTGAAGTTTATATTTTGCTATATTCATATACGTTCTAATATATGACACAGTTTTATTGGATTTTGTATTTAATGCTACGTATCAGGTACTACGGCATACCATTCCTTATGACTAAGCGTAGTAGTTTTAATAAGCTAAAAATAAGTAAATAAATCAATATGAAAAATAATTCACCTCGGTTTGAATCTGCATTCAACAGACCGTGATAACGCTATCACCACTTAGAACACCACGGACTCTATATTTCAATATTAGGTGTATTTAACATTTTTAAAGAAAATTATGTTTCAAATATGAACAGAAGCTTTTAATCGATAAACCAGAACCAATCTTTTTTACTTAAAACTAATAGGGTGAAATTTTTAATTTTAAAAATCGTGCATTGTAAATGGTGTCTTGCCGCATCGCGTCGGGTAATTGCAGCGGAGCGCGACGATGCGCTCGGATGCGTCGCAACAACAAAAATGCCAAAGACAATATTGACCGGGGGAGCTTCTTATGTTGACGCGTGTGTTTATTATGCAAAAAAGAATATATAGGTTGACAACTGCCTTTAAAATATACTTGAGATTTTTATTTTATATTCGGAATTTTAGTCTATTGTGATATAATAAAAATGTTACTTTAAAAATAAACCGGTCAAGTGCGAGTCGGACTCGCTCACGAAGGGTTCCGTACCATTGACTAGGTAAACAACAGTAGGTACACAAATTTTATATTTACCATTAAAGTAAATATACAACTCAGTATTTTGTGAATATTTCAAGTGCCTACCTGTTACCATTTATTGATATCGAGCAAAAAAGGGCAAAAAATCGCGTTTGTTGTATGGGGGCCAACCTTAAATATTTTTTTTGTATTTGTTGTTATAGCGGCAACAGAATTATAATTTATGAAAATTTCAACTGTCTAGTTATCGCGGTTCTTGAGATACAGCGGACGGACGGACGGACGGACAGACAGCAAAATCTTAGTAATAGGGTCCCGTTTTTACCCTTTGGGTACGGAACCCTAAAAAAGAGCAACCCCCAAGCTTCTGGTTCGCTCTCCTCGGGGAGATAAGCACGAGCGAGTAGTAAAATCAATTTTTCAATTGATTAATTTTGACGTTTTGAATTGTAGCTACAACGTATACGTTTATTCCCCTAAGAAATATAATATCTTTCTTTTTAAGTAAGGTTCGATATTGAACGCATTCACTTGTCTCATTTAACAATGTTTTGCTGAAAAACAATATTAAAGTAGTCTCTGCGACGTGACAGACGAGCGACATCAATTATCGCTAACTAGCTGTGCCTGCGACTTCGTTCGCGTGGATGTCGGATGATAACGCCATGTTGTACATTTTTTCCCGTTTTTGCAACATTTTTCATTGTTGCTTAGCTCCTATGAAAAAGTCGAGTCGTAGCTTGATGTTGTATAGCCTATAGCCTTCCTCGATGAATGGACTATCCAACACACAAAACATTTTTTCAATTTGAATCAGTAGTTTCTGAGATTAGCGTGTTCAAGCAAACAAACAAACAAACTCTTCAGTATTATAATATTAAGTATAGATTTAACACAATCTGGCACCGAACTAGCGACGCGGCTATCATGATTTACAGTCAAGCTCCCGCCTGTGTAAACTTAGCTCATAGTTTTTAGCCCGGATTTAACTTAAACTTCGCTGTTTTATGAAACAAGTCTGGATGGGGCTCGTAATATATTTCTTTGTTTAATTTATCCTACTACAAAAGTAAGATAGCAGTGGACAAAACTTGTTTTTTATGTCTCACTTACTATATAGGTCTGGTGTAAGTATATTGTTTCTGGACTTTCGCGACTTGTACGCATATTGGAATAAAACGCACCTATCGGATGTATGTTGCGGTATATTTAAATGAGGACTCCATATTGCGCCTGTAAATCTTTAGACCCAAAAAAAAAATACAAGCAAAGTTTTGATTTAAATTTTCACACTTAAATTTATTACTGGGTACCGTGACTTCACATCTGACGTCATAAGTTGGCAACGTACACTATGGTTCTTGTGGGGGTTGCAGTTTTGCTGCGAATCTCACAAGAGCCACATGTATTATAGGTGACTGTTACCACTTACCATCAGGTGGGTAGTTTGCTTGTTTGCCAACTTAGTTGCTTTAAAAAAAAACGCCAATCAAAATTAATATTTACTAGAATCAGCACCTTCCTAACGTTGTTTTATTAATTATTTAAAATGTCGTTCCCTGGGAAACTCATCTTAATGGAATGGAAAGGATCCTACGTAACGTATTTCCTCAGGACTTGAGCTAACTCTGTGCCAAAATTCATTCAAATCTTTATATCAAACTAGTCGGCCCCGCAGACGTTGTTCTGCCCGATTCCAGCGCCACCTACCGAGTCTAACTGTACTTTTAAACCTTCCTTGGATCTATTCAAATACACACAGAAAATTTCATTAGAATCTGTCAAACCGTTTTTGAGTTTAAGCGAGACTTACACAAAGCGATTCATTTTTATATATAACTAGTGGGCCCGGCGGACGTTATCCCGCCCGATTACAGCGCCACCTACCGGGTCCAACTGTACGTTTAAACCTTCCTTGGACCTATCCAAATACACACAGAAAATTTCGTAAGAATCGGTCGAGCCGTTTCAGAGTTTTTGCGAGACAAACACACAGCGTTTCATTTTTATATATAAGAAGAAGAAAGTATACGTCATACGAATGTGATCTTTTGTGAGACGAACTAAACCTGTACTAACCAAGACTGATCTCAAAGATGGCAGTAATAACAGCACTAACACCAACAATCCCCAGACCTGCAAGTCCTGGAACGGCCGCGGCGTTTTACTGCGTTTCATTTCAGAAATAGCGCTCATATTTTGACGTGGGAAATGTCAATAAAGCGACTCGTACGAAATACGGATATTATCTGTCGGATATTTTTACAGCTCGCAGTCAGCGTGGCGGCCGCAGCAAATATTGAAGATATTATCTCTCGCGCAGCTAATACGATATTGTATTGAGAACTCAGCGCTTCGTATTTAAATAGAAATATTGAAGCGGGGGAATGTTGGAATTGCAAGTGGGAAGTGTGAATATATTGAAGTGATTTTTGTATTGAACAGATTTTCAGTTTGAGATTTATAACCGTTTCCATTGTCTAGTGGTTGAGAACACCAGGTTAATAACCTGGAAAACCAGGGTTCGACTCTCCTTGGAGGTCGACGTTCATATCCTTGATTTGGCCTGTATTGGACTTGTATTGGACTGAATTGGCCGATTTGGACTGTAAAAAATATATAGTTTAGAAGGGAAAATTGGGTATTGATTGCAATGTCATTTTGCCCTTTTTAGTAGAGCTCTGAATACCACCTGAAGTTTAGAAATGACGTATATGAGTTTTTTAAAAAATTGTTCACTCCACATACTCTTAGCCCGTTCCCTTTATTTATATTTTATTACTTACATATTATACATACATATTTTAGTTAAATTGTTATAAAATAATTAGCATATACACATGCATATACATTTGTGTAAGTTGCGCAGCTTATAAAATAAATCATACTATTTAAACATAATTACAATAATATACTACTATACAAACGTACGAAGACGTATTGAAAAATTACATAATATGTATTTCATAAACTTTCAATAAAATATACGCAGTTAATCTCTCTTTAATAAGTTAACCCTTATGTAATGTATCAATTCTTTATTTTTAAGTAGGTACCTATATTACAAAGGATTAATACTTGTGATTATAAAATAAAATACTCGTTGAAATTATGATTATAACAGGAAAACCGCAACTGTATAAAACAATGATGATTTTGTGTATTCTAGTGCAATATACTATTTTAAAACGGAGAGACGAATAATGAGCACCAACTTTCAGAATGGGCTACAGTAGTGAACGTAATAATTGGGTATGAATTGTCGAAACATGAAACTCTCCACTAAATTCACTCGTTTGAGCGTTTCCGCTCGGAACCCCGCGTTGGGGCGTTCAAAAACTTGACTGCAACTTTGTTTAACTTTACCCGCTTTGAACACACCATCTGAGAACTGATAAGCTCGATTCCGTTCTCCGGCTAAATTGAAATTTTGTTTGACACGATCATAATATGGCTGTGCGTGCGGTGACGGTTGATAAACATGTCGCCGCTCCCTTCCCGTGGAATAAGGGTCGACTGAGGGAGTCTATTGCAATAACACCGCTGCGTAACGCTGGCAATTCGACAACAACAATAGGCTAGATGAATGAAAAAAAATATTGCTTTAATAGAAGCTCATTCGTATAAAAAACAGAAAGAAAAAACGGTTTTCGAATAACTATAAAAACAACCAAGATATAAGGAACCAAGATTTTTCTCCATCTCTTTCTAGCAAAACGGCATTTTACATGGAGCTTATTATGGCCGTACTCAACGATGACGTCACGGTTGATGTCGGATCTCTCTGTCTAATCGCTTCAAATTCAAATTCAATATCTTTTATTCAAATTGGATTGTTACAATCTCTTTTGAACCTCAAAGCAGCTACGCCATTCAAAATTAACAGCTTAATCTTATTTATTTCTATGCTAATGTATCTTATTTATTTCTATGCTAATGTATCTTATTTATTTCTATGCCGATTTTAATCCTAATTTCACATGATTGCATCTTTTTCTACGCTATTTTAATATTTTATGTCGAGATGTGAAAATTAGAATTCAGTAATCATCCCAATTGGCGACGTAACCGCGTAACATACACACAAAAAAAACATACGCATCGAATTTATAACCTCCTACTTTTTTGAAATCGATTAAAAAAATAATTGTCCGCTTTCCTATCTTCTCTTCTTTATAAATAAAAATGAATAGTCCAAATGTATGTACGCGCATAACTTCAAAACGACTGTACCAAATTAGTTAGTTTTTATTTTAATGTGTTCGTTATTGTCGAGACAAGGTTTGTATAAAAGAAAATATTAAAAAAATTATACAGAAAGTAAAATTATGAATTTAAAAATGTTCACATAAAAAGTGAGGAAATTGACAGATTAACATTCAGGTTATTTCAAATCTATGGTTTCTTACATTGTTGTACTGTCAAAAGGTTCTTAGTATACCCGAGCGAGACCGGGGCGGGCAGCTAGTTTTAAATAGAATCCAGCGTCTTTGAGAAGTCCTTTTCTTCTTAATCAGGTTTTATAATGTCACTAGTTGTGTCCGCGACACACACACACACATATACACAGCGTCGGTGGCGCAGTGGACTCGGCACTTGCCTTCCAATCGGGGGGTCGGGGTTCGAGACCCGCCATGTACCAATGTGTTTTTCGTTTCGAATTTCATATGTACATTTGTCTGACGCTCCTACGGTGAAGGAAAACATCGTGAGGCAACCTGCATACATCTGCGAAGAAATTCAATGATGTATGTGAAGTCGACCAATCCGCACTGGGCCAGCGTGGTTGACTAAGGCCTAATCACCCTAATATAGGGTAGGCTCGAGCCCCTCGGTGGGGACGTATATGGGCTGTGATGATGATGATGATGATGATGTGTCCGCGAACTTCGTTTACCTTTAATAGAAATAGAAATAGAAATGATTTATTGACACACACACACACACAAACACTACATTTAAGTAAAAAAAAGGATAACAAAAATAACACAAGCGATGGACGAATTGCATGTGTGGTGTTCAATGGGCTCCTAGCTCGACATAATGCTACAGCTAGCTGCAGCGTCGATTTTCGGCTAGTGCCTTAAGTGGTTCCCGCAGTTCCCTACTTACTACTAACTTATATAACAAAAAGAAAAAACATTTATACATATATCGCAATACAAACGCCAATAATTCTTAACTTATAATATAAAACACATACATATAAAATTGAATACCGAGGCCCATAACATGTAATACTTAATTGTAAATTGGTAGGTAAACTCTGTTATTCCCATTATTGCCACTAATAAGTTTGAGTATTGGATTTTTGTTTATTCAGCATTATTTTTTTTAATTTAATTTTAAAATTATGTAAACTATGCAGTTCACGTACTGGGGGTGGAAGGTTATTCCAACACTTGGTGGCATTATATTTAAAACTTCCGCGAAAAGCGGCAGATTTATGTTGCGGTATGATCAAAGGGGCACTTGTTGAACGCATGGAGAATTTGTTACATGCTTTGGATTTCCAATCCAGCTTTGAGTACAGATATTCCGGTATTCCCCTCTTGATTACTCCAAAGAGTAGTGTAGCCAAATGTAAGTCTCGCCGGTGATGCATTTTCAGTATGCTATTATCATTAAGATAAGGTGTTACATGGTCTCGCGGTGGAATCTTAAAACAGAATCTCGCACAAGCGTTCTGAACTCTTTGTATCAGACTTGCAGTTTTGGCGTGCAACCTTGGTCCATATACTGTATCCAAATAATTAAACTTGGATAGGATAAGAGTGTCTGTTAGTTGCACGCGCAAACCTGTGCTCAAGTAATTCCGAATTTTGTATAAGAGCTTTAAGCGGTAAAAACAAGTGCGCACCGTATCGGAAATATGGTCTTCAAATCGCAGTCTCTCGTCAATTCTCAAACCCAGATCTCGCGTTTCCGTAACCCGTTCAATAACAGAGTCATTCACAAGCACATGCGGATTTCGCATACTTATTTTCAAAATTTGATGTTTTGTACCAAGAATCATGTATTTCGTTTTGGAAGCATTTAAGGTAAGAGAGTTCTCTTCTGCCCACTTGCATATACTATTAAGATCTTCATTAATATTTCTTATTGCCTCATCAGTATCACATGGTTTGAAGGATAGGTATATTTGAACATCGTCAGCGTATATGTGATAACTACAATGCTTAATGACTCTGTGTATATCTGCACTAAATAGATTGTACAACAGAGGCCCAAGCACCGATCCCTGTGGCACACCTCTCTCCAATGGGCTCAAATCAGAGTAATTGGTTGAACCATCTTCATTTTTAGTCTCTACCATCTGCATTCTATTTATCAAATATGATTTGAACCAACTAACTGTTTCAGGATTAAAACCGTAAAATGCGAGTTTGGAGAGCAGTAATGTAATGTTCAGTGAATCAAATGCCCTAGAAAAATCCAAGAGCACGAGTACAGTACCACAGTCCTTGTCTTGAGCTGTTAGGATATTATCAGTAATATCCAGTAACGCCGTACTCGTACCGCGATTCCTTCGAAATCCCGACTGCTTTTCCGGCAATATATTGTTGTTTTCAATATAGTCTGTCATTTGTGCAGCAACAACCTTCTCTAAAACCTTTGAGAGACATGAGAGGATACTTATAGGACGCAACTCTCTCACTTCAATGGGATTAACTGTTTTAGGTATTGGCTTGACAATTGCTGTTTTCCATAAAGTGGGAAATCTGGAGCTCAGTATGGATCTATTGATAATTTTTGTTATAAGTTCCAGGGAGTATGGAAGGGTCAGAATAATCATATCTAAAGAAATACCATCGAAGCCTATAGCCTTGGATTTTAGAGCTCGTAATATTTTAAGTATATCATTAGAATTTATTGACTTTAGGCTGAAAGTCGCAGTGCTGAGTCTATTACCATCAAAATAATTAAGCTCTTCCAGGAATATCTAAAAAATGTTTATTTATGGTATTTGGATCGTTAAGATGCACTGGGATGGTTGCACGATAATCAGGTAAAATATCGGTTTTTAAATTCTTCCATAATTTCTTAGGATTTCCTAAGTTATTGTTAATATTAAATTTAAAATAGCACTCTTTTTCGTTTATTATCGCTCTTTCCACCTGCTTTTTTAGGTCTTTATAGTACTCTTTGTGGCTTTGCAAGCCTGTGCTACGGTATCTCTTCAGCGCTGTGTCACGTAGTTTTGCCATGAGTTTAATAGTAGGAGTATACCAAGGTGCTAATTTCTCCTTAAAAGTTTTTGTTTTTAGGGGCGCGTGGCAATCAAACAAGGCAAGAACATGTGCGCTGAGGCACGTTACCATTTCATCCACATCCTCCAGATCACACAAAGCGCTCCAATCTAATAATAAAGCTCTAAATCCTATCTATCTATATCTATAAGGCGTTATGCAGAGGAATTGTTCGGAATCATACCTGCCGCCTCTTTCCGCCATCGTTCCACGCGACAACAAAGCCATGCCCATCATTTAGATGGTTGGCAGTCCACAACTTGCATTTCTCTCGAAGCTTCCTGCCTCGCACAATCCGAACTTTGGAACGAATTGTCGCCTGCGGTATTTCCGGACCGATACGACCTTCCAATCTTTCAAGAGAAGAGCTCATTCCTACCTTAAAGGCCGGCAACGCACTTGTAATTGCTCTGGGGTTGCGGGTGTCCATGGGCGACGGTAATCACTTGCCATCAGGTGATACGTCAGCTCGTTTGTCCCCTATCCCATAAAAAATGCAACACACAGAAATACAGACAGAGTTTATTTGCATTTATATTATTTTGAATTGGTATTCACAACTCTGTGTTTATTACAATTGTAGGTAGAGTCCTTAGCGAGAAAATTACATTACCTATTTATTATAACATAGAATTTCTATAGAGATTTTATTTGCGAAACAAGGAGGACTCTGTTCCAACTATAATCAATGAAAACTAAAAATATGTATAAGTAAGAGAAGGATTGAATAAACATGTGCGTCAATATCCTTCGATAATATGGAATGTAGAGTCATGTAGAGTTTGAATAAAGCACTGCTCGCGTACCCAACACCAATATTCCAAACACCTGTCCCGTGTGGAGATATGAAAGACAACATCCACGCAAATTGGAGCGCACACTGAGTTGATCAAACAATGTGCTCTACGAGAATTCTAGATTGAACAAAAGAGTTTGACAGCAAAGCGCCTTGACATCCTTGTCATCGCGCAAATATAGCTTTTCACTAGTACAGTATTTAACAGTATACAGTGTGATATAAGTATTCCCTTTGCCTCATATTTTTTTATAATCTCTTCCGTGGCGATGGTTCGATTAAGGTAAAGAGCGTTATTTTTTATAGATTTGTTTTTTCATTGCTTCCTTGTTTATTTTATTGTTATTTTTTAATGTTTTTATAACATTTTTTTTGTTAGTGTTTTTTTATTTATAATTCTCTTTTCAGAAGAAAAAGATTTAAGTGAGATTAAAATAATAGTTTTCTGAAAAGTTTTCAGTTAAGTGCCTTGAATCCGCAAAAAAGTTTCATTTGCATCGTGGTCTCATAAAACCACACAATATATTTTTTTTAAGTTGTATATGATTTTCTTTCAAAATTCCTTCAATAATTTAAATTCACCGAAGTGAAGAATTGATTCAGTATTTATGTTTTTGTTAAACTGTCTTTGTATCAATTAAACTTTTACGAATGAATTTCATGCCCGTTCAAATCCGGACTAACTTGTTATTGAAACTCTGCTCGTATTAGAATTACAAATTTCTTTGTAATAAATCTGCAAAGGATAAGAACACTTCAGTATTTGAATCGCGGCCGGCTGACTTGGCAAACTTATTTGAAAGCCGGTCCGGCGTTTGGAACGGAATTAGTGTATTAATTAAGTATCACTGCATAAAATATCCTTACTAATATTATAAGCACGAAAGTTTGTCAGTGTGGATGGATGTATGGATATTTGTTACTGTCACGCAAAAACTACTGTATGGATTTGAATGAAATTTTATAGGTAGACAGATTGACATGGATTAACATATAGGCTACTTATTATCCCGGAAAAGTAAGCAACAAGACATTCCAATCAATCAATCAATTATTTATTGCCAAACCATAATAGGATGGATTGGCAATTAGACTTAAAAGGGACTGTTATGGACCCTGTCGGGTACGCAAAATAAGGGCTAGGAGAGAGCAAACATTAAAAATACTTAATTAATTTAATTTAATTTACGAGTAAGTTGTTCCCGCGGGAAACTAGATTTACAGTTTTTTTTTAACTTTTAAGGCGAAACATATTTCGAAGGCACAGCTATCTTCTATATAATAGGCTACAATTTTTTTTTTGGGAAAATATAAAATTCCCACAGGAAAACAATAGTAACGCGGGCGAAGCTGCGAGCGGATAGCTAGTTGTTTTATAAACTGACAGCTGCGTTATTATACGTCCAACAGCGATTAACTTATCATTCGTGACCAACTTAAAAAGACCCACTTCTCTCAAATTTTTCACAACTCCAGCTGCTAGTCTCTAGGTCTGGTTACACTGGGAGCTGGTTACAAATCACACGTTCAGTTAACAAATTTAGTGGGACGTCAGAATAAGATGTATGTTTACCTCGGGTCTTGGATCATTAAGGGCCACAGAGGAGACGTGTGGGTGTATATATTATTATAGCTGCGTCCATGATTCTTTGCGGGTTCCATTAAAATGTTTGGACCGTTCGCGGCTATGTAGGCACTTCCAGGCGTTTACGTGCTGGTAATATTTTATTCTAACTAGTTTATTTTATTTTATAAATGCTCGTGCAGGCGGATTCTTTTCTTATGTATATGAAGCAGCGCTCAAGGTTTTGTCAAATGTAAATAACATAGGTTGGAATTCAGTGTTGAATTAAGCATATTTTTATGTAAAATGTCTTTTCTTCAGACGTAACTTGTGTTTTTTCTAACTTAAATGCAAATACATGACCTTTGCATGTACATCGTGATGTGAAGCCATACGAAATAAAAACCTAATATGAGTCTAAGATATGTAATTATTGAATCGGTTAATGTCCTATAGTCTCATTCTATTGAGTCAACTAATTTCTGTTATCTTGAGTGTCTTTCCTCCTGTTGTCTTTTTGTTGTTATGTACGTAAATGAAAGCTTTATCTTTTACGAAGTCATACAATTTGACTACGCTACCTGTGAGTGGGTGGGTCATAGCAAAAAGTAATCTGCATGCCTTTTGTCATTCAAAAACCCTCTGGAATTGATGTTGGAATTTGATATGTTTCGTCAAAGGCACTGCTAGGGCAGTTCCGCCGTCCTTTTTCGATAGATTCATTTTTATGGACACCACAATATGCATTATTTACAAGCTCCTAAACTTATTACCAATCAATTTATCAAGCAAACCGTTTGTCGGCGTGTAATGAATACTGCGATATATTCAGGATTAATAAAAATGATAATCTAGATTTTTTATTGTATTTTATTCTTTATATGAATTTTTTATATTTATTAGAAAGCCCTAACACATATTAGGTCTTCCAAATAAAAAAAACGCATTAATGCTTGTCTATTAATTTTTCTGATTAATTGAGTTATAGAAAAAGTTTTGAAATACATTTACTTCGCATTGGGGACCTGCGAATCATACTCTGCCGCGCCGCACTTCTTGATTACCTACAAGTTATTTAAAATTGTATCTCTTTTGTCTCTGTGTCCTTCTCCCCTTTCAGGGGTGGACAAACATACGGTATACCTTTCGGTGTCCGCCGCAAGGTCGCCGTGTGCCCACTGTTGTGGTACCACCGGTTTCATCTACCTTGTGTCTCCTCTTTTTTCTTCGGGCGATTGCCCTCTACGTTCTTCTTCTCTCTACCACCAATGCGTAAACTTCCGTAGCCTCAGGAGATTCGCCTCCATCCCCATGAGATCGTAATAGTAGACCGGACCAACCTCAAGCGCCTTTAACTTATCTAGTAAGTCCCTACGCGTGTCACTAGACCATCAGCACTCCCACAGTGCGTGGTGAATGTTCTCGACATTTCGCCCACCGTAGTAGCACCCACTGCTGTGCACCGATTTCATGTTGGAAAGTCTACCATTAAAACAGTTATGCCCTGATATCAGCTACGAAACTTCATAGTCTGGGTCGACCCAGGTAAACCTGAGCCAATCCGCCACATTCGGAAAGAAACTATATGTCTCCCTCCTTTTGTCCGATGTGTCCCAGCGTTCCTGCCATGCGGCAAGAACGAACTCAGATGTTTTTACGCATCTCCTTGGTACTCTCGGACTCGCGCGCCCAACCTTGTCTGCCTGCCTGGATTACTTCGAGGTCAAACCTCGAAGTAATCCAGGCAGGCAGACTAGGTAGGGCTTAGGCAGGACTAGGTGAGGTCTGCCTCTGGTGGGCAGTCTGTTTACCAACTTTGTTGTATATAAAAAAGCTTGCCCGCCACTCCAGCGGCATAAAAAACGTGATAATACAGCTAGGGACCACCCCGCCATTGTGGGCTCAGATCATGCTCCAGGATTGATTTCCGCGTCCCGTGACTTGCGACTCGCGAGCGATGTCAAACTCTTCATTAATCAACTGAACGAGTTCGCCGCGCGGGAATCGAAGCTGTTTACGTGTAACGCAGCTAATGGCGCTGGAAGGTCTGGAAATTGTGAGCAGATTAGTCTTATAGACGTTTAGTATTTAGTGGGTTTCCATTCCATTCATATACTTAGTTTCACGCCTTCTTGACTATACCGCATTATATGAAAAGTCAGCCTGAAGCCACTCACTAAGACCCACAGGCACCCCCGGTACATAATACTCGTATTAAACAAAATTTTCTTTACCAACCGGTGGTTAATATTGAGATTTAAATTTGGAACGCGTCAAGTACAAATTCAAATAACTCTTTTTTTATAAAATATCTATCCTAAATTGTAAGGCGAAAAAAATATAACGATTCTAAATCGACAACATAATAATATGCACAAAAATTCGCAAAGATTAAATTAATAAAAAAAAACAAACAAAAATTGAATCTCACCATGTTATTTACATTAGTAGGTTTGAAAGTCTTAATAGAATCAGATTCTCTCGCTAAAATTTTGCTCGTTTGGAACCTACGCAATTTATTTTTGAAATTACCTTAGCTTGAGGCGTTTCTCACTTTTAGATCCGAGTACTATTATTCTGTGGCCGAGCTTAAACTTTTGACCAGTACTTGTAAACAATTCCTTTGTAACTCGCACATTGTAGAACCTCTCATCAAACCCGTAAACGGTTTTTAATTCACCATAATTAATTCCGGTTGCAATTCAAAATGTAAATATCCGAATGCGCGTTCGCAATTCGAAACGGCGACTGAATAATCGCGGTTTGATTGGGCCGCAGATTTAAAAATAGAATCGAATCGAAATTTTAAATAAACCCGCACGCTCCGAAGACGGGTGCAGGTGTTCGGTGGACGGGCTGGTTTTTTTTTCACCCCTTTTACATGGCGCGGCGCGGGGATTTTTTAGCGTCATCGACCCAATTACATGGCGGAAATGAATTTTAGATGGAAAATATATAACACGGACTTTTTCGGGGGCTTTTTGCAAAGCTTTTAAGAACTCAAAAATTCGCCCCGGCAGGCTGGAATGTGATTTGGCGTGTAGGCGAGGGTTTCGAGTGGCGCAGTTTCGACGAATGCGCTTAGCCCGATCGGCTTTTCTCTTTTGTCCGGGATTTATTAATGTATTTTGTTGTTTTTTTTTCGTTTTTTGTCGAGTCCTGTTAGTGCTTTAACGATGGGGCTTTGCGATGTTATGTCATACATTTAACACAGGGGCTTAACTCGAGCTCAAAAATCTATATGCAATATTAGCCTTAATTGGAATTTATTGACTTCTTTTCTACAGTGGGGGGTATCTTTGTTGAAATGATGATGATGATTTGCTCTGCTATTCGTTTGAAATTAAGGGATTATCGTGTTAAGTGAGGTTTGTTCAAGTCGCCTTTAGAACCTCGGGGGGAAATGCGTAACCGCCCCGTACCCGCCGTCGTTGGCTAGACGGCGAGCGTGTGTGGGGCTCTCGCGGCAGAGTTCCCAAAATATTCCGGCAATTGCCAATTGTTTGGACAAAAGCTTTCCAAATTTAAAATTAACGTCAGATAATAATATGTATTTTGAAAATAATAATTGTTTAATTACTGCTCATTGGCTCTTTTTGGTAAATTCCTACACTGATAATACTGTACCGCTTTAAGTCGCGCTATATACACATGTTTAGGAATATAGTTTAGTCCGCTTCTTTGTACGAGTTATAATTGTTCAATATTTGATTGAATTCTGTTTTGTGCATCGAATAAATAAAAGAAATGAAGC
Organism: Schoenobius gigantellus; assembly: GCA_963935595.1. NCBI lineage: Eukaryota > Metazoa > Arthropoda > Insecta > Lepidoptera > Crambidae > Schoenobius > Schoenobius gigantellus. The sequence goes on along the minus strand of OZ012560.1, from coordinate 29,885,214 downwards.
AGGCCTTAGTTGAGAAACATGACAAACATACCCACACACAAGCCGGCTGTAGGGCGACGCACGCCCTCCTGGATTTAGCGGTGAAATCAAATTTTAATGAAGTCTGGGAACCCCCGAAGAATGAAATGACCGTACCACGGACGCTCGCTTGTAATGAAACTGTCGAGTTCTCGAAATGTTAGTGATCAAATGTGACCTTTTTGTGTATGAAATGATGTTGTGATTGAAAAAAAAACTTTCTGCCCCTTTTAAAAAAAAAAACACGTTGAGCATTGATATATTCGGCGGAGAGGGATTTCAATACCTCGCAATCATCTTTATAAACATACTAATATTATAAATGCGAAAGTGAGATTGTTTGTTTGTTACGCTTTCACGCCTAAGCCACTGAAATATTTTTATTGATATTTAGTATAGGGATAGTTTAACCCTTAATTACTCGCATGGGGTCAGAGCAGTTTTGTTTATAAAAATGAAGCACTTGCCGCGGCCCGAATATACCCGCACCCCCGCTAGCTTCATAATTCGCGTCGAAGTTTGTATTCTAGTAGTGACCAAGTCACGAGAGGGGAAGGACTTGTCCCTGCCCTCTTGAATGGTGACCCCGTGCGACTAATTACGTAACGTTTTTGAAAGAGGTAAGTTGCTTATTTTATGTATTTTTTCTGTGTTTTAATAATTCGACTTGCATTATTATATGTAAATGTATGTTATATCATTGTTTTTTACAGTTTCATAAAATGAAATTGTTCAAAAATTACGTATTATAACAAGTTTTGTATATTTTCCGGTATTAGTAATGGATAGAAGAGAAGAGCAAATTTTGCAATGGGTGCGAGAAGTACCTGTCGAAGAACAAGTTGGAGGGTCCGATTCTGAGGCGCAGGTAGATGAAAACGCCTGACGGAAGTTCACGAGTTGGAAAACCGCGCCCCACCAACCACTGCAAAGCAGCGTTGCAGCAACTGCCCGCGTAAAAGTGATAGAAAACAAAAAAATGCAAAAGAAATATGTGCAATGATCACTCTGAAATATACTGCCAACAGTGCAATAAAAGTGATTCGGAGAGTTTCTAAAAATATTTTTAAAATTATCTTTGATCTGTACCAAAGTACAAATTGTTAATTTTTTGTTTATTATTCTAGTTCAATTTGTTTTTGTTTAATTAGATATTATTTCATCTTTTTCCTTTTAGATATTACGTAACTAATAAAGCACTTTGATATTAAAGAAGTTTTATTTACTTATATTATTATATTAAATTAATATCAGAAATAATTATAACAATTTGGGGTCATCTGTGACCCCATGCGAGCAACTATGTAATTTTCTTCATGTGAGTAACTAAGGGTTAAGCCCTTGGAAATAACATAGGCTACTTTTTATCCCGAATTTTAATCAGTTTCCTAGGGACGCAGACGAACTCGCGAGCAGCGGTTAGTATCTTATATGTTTTTGTCGATAAAATAAAGCATAGTTACCCTCATAATGTGTTCGAAGAAACCTTACACCATATAATAACTTTATTTTATATAGAACTAGCTGTGCCGGCAAACTACGTTTCATCATAATATAAAAAATAGTTTACGACCTATTCTCAGACCTACTGAATATACACAAAAAATTTCATAAAGATCGGTCAAGCCGTTTCGGAGGAGTTCGGTAACAAACACTGTGACACGAGAATTTTATATATTAGAAGATTTATTTATCGCGTTTATGAATAGGTCCGAATTAAGGGATTTAATTTGAAACATAAACATAATTTGGGAGGCTATCTGCTCAGAAATTTGTGTTTGTTCTTTGATTGATGATGTAATATTTCACCGTAGTATGCGTAGTGATTAAATAATATATCTTAACTAATCATCTCTTCAATACTGGATCATCTTCGTTCAGAAATTTGTGTCAAAATTCTAAATAATGCAATCAATTCATCGCCAACCGTTCGACAGTCCTCATCATCAGTCACTCGCTCGCTAACAATTAAATCGTACAAATTGGCGAGACGGATGTTCGCACAATAGTAGGGGCCATGGATTCGGCGACGGTAATGAAAGGGCCCAAACAAATTAAACGGCCCTAAATGAATAAGTGACGAGCGTTTGTTTGCCCTAAATAAATCATAGGGCCGATGGTGGTGGCTGACGGCGATCGAGCGAACCTCGCCCTTGCCTCTCGACGATAAGGGCCGTTGGCGATGACATGCCGTAATTGTTTAGTGGAGTATAGATGGTAGACGAGGAATCTCAAAACACATTGTTAATACAAATCAAATCTACGCAAATCACCCTTTGCGCGTTTTGCGTTATGCTGAAGACGTTGCGACGGAAATGTGAATGGCGCAAATTCAAGTCAGAGCCAAAGATGTTTAAAACCTACCACTGATTTACTAAATAAATATCAATTATGTTTGTTTAATTCAACTTTAATTTTTTTGTTAATCAACTGTCAAATTACTTACTTAAATCTAAATAGCATTTATTCAAATAAAAATCGATAAAAATCTCTGTTTGAAGTGTTTAATTTTTTTTTGTTCATTCAGGTTATATTTTAGCTGATGAGAATAATCGGCGTGTAAAGTATTTTGAGATTTATCAGAAGTACTGCAATTTACAATAAGTTATGTAGTCACAATATACAATAATATTAGTTGACATTATTATTGTTATTTACTTTTAAATGATGCAGATTAGTTCCAAGTATAAGTATCATTTTAATAAACATTGACTTTTCTCATAAGAATTATTTTCTCGTTCGCTTTTTCTCAAAGACAGACAAATCAACAATAGTAAGTCGATGTTCGTTGTAGAGAGCCATACGCTTGCCCATTAAAGAAACTCTTGTATAAAAAAAATAAATTTAAATGTATGTATTATTCAACTTATTTGGCATTTTTAATAATAAATGTAAAAGAAAATTGGAAAAAAGCCTCTAGCTTTTCGAAGCCTGGAACGGCACGGTTATCATAATTGGGTAATATAGACTTAGTGTAGCTTTTTTGCTACAAAACTTGGGATTTTTTCAGGATGCACGCCGACGTTTTCCTTCTCCTTTCTTGATGGTTTTCTTGGCCGCGATCATCAAGTCATACAACAAATCTTTTGTCATCTCAATTTATATCCCAACGAACGCTGTCCAATCGAACAACACTTTCTTCATCCATAACATCCATTTTCCATCCATTTGTTACTATACTTCGTCGGCATGGAAGTCCTTTTTATTAATTCCCCTTACGAATCCCCCCACCCCCTTTTACACCCTTAAGGAATGATTTCGGGGATAAAAACTATTTCACATTTATAATATTAGTATGGATTGTAGTTACATTTCAGAAAAACTGAAGACATTATAACTGGCGTAAAACAAACACACGCATATTATGTACGACAGTGTGCACACGATACTCGTATCACACAGCGCACTGAATTAACCAATATTCATTTCAGTTCATAAAAACATATATTTTTTTACATAAAAATAAGTTATTCCCTTCTCCCACAACAATAAAACTAGCTATATGACGTTATTTTATATTATGAATAATATCCTGATTCCTGAAAGCGGCTGGAAGGTGTCGTCGAAAACGTATCAAAGATTGAAGGCTCTGCGCCGGTGATTGATCGGAGCTCGGCTGAAAGGCGGCTCGCCTGAATAATATTTACCACAATAGAACCTGTAGCTGAAATGTTTGCCGTTTTATCAAGTATCAAACTGATCACTCTAATAATATATATGAAAGATTTCGTTGGTATATCTTCATCATTATATCAACCTATAACCATCCCAGGGGCTTCTCCTTACAATAATTGCGATTATTCTTAAGTCGGCTCTTACTACATCTACGGGAAGAAAGCGGGGTGACTGTATTCTAAGTACGTCACAGCACGAACGACGCTACGAATCAATCTGTTACGCGTGCTACAATCTAACAAAAAACTAAGCTACTTACAGCTATTCAATTAAATACTTACTCCAATTGTTACGAAATTCTTAAAAATAACGAATACAAGATGTGTATACACAGCTCGCCGCAATAATTGCTACGATTGCAGCCGCTGCTACGATACATGCGGAAGCTACGTGGCTTATTCGTAGACACTGTGCTACGGTTGCTACGAAAAACTCAAAACAGTCACATATTCATGCACTCAGTGTCACATTCACCCTAGCTGTAATAACCTCACTTCCATGAATACAGCATGACATTATTGGCTGCAGTCTTATGTTAACTAGGCCCTTTACACGCTACGTTTTATTGCAGCGATTCAGTCGCGATGCAAACGCGATAGGTAATACATTATCGCAGTGTGTAAAGGTATTACTATAAAAGGAATTAAGAGGATGCATCTTGGAACGATTATACATAACTGTGCAACGCAAATTTTGTACAATATTGGCCACTTTAAATTCGGACGGCCACTTCAAGTTCGTAGCTATTAAATTCTTGAAAGCATCGCTGCGGTCGATCGGTTGTATTTACTTCTCGGCGTAGTGGCCTCGCGCCGGCTCGCCATCGAGGCCGCACATTCGTCTTGTTGACACGTCTATACGATACCGCGCGAAATTATTTATCCCCATTACGCGGGAGGGCGTGCGAGGGGAGGGACTGAACAGGTGGTTTCCTTTATTGCAACTCTTGGGGCTGTAATGTTGATCGATCTGTTTTGGCGCCGATGAATAGTTATCGGTGATGTGTGCGTGAAAGCTTGAAGATTTAAAAAAAACCTTACCTTAAAAAAACGAAATTAAGCTTGCACGTGTCAAAATTGTAGAAAGAGAGAAATGCGCTCTCGTTATTCCCAGGATAGTCCAGATCTCTCTGTTTTGAAAACGATAATAGCAGTTCGTAGATACATTCGTTTGGTACACATAAATACCACCCCACGAGGTCCTGCCCGAACTCTGCCAGTGTCTTTGAAAGCCTCGCCCTGTAATTACGTTCTCATTTCGAGCTTTTGAGGCGCGTTCCAGGTCACAGACTCTCCCCGGGTAGTCTGCATGTATTTAATATTTCGCCTTTTTGTTTCGTATTTCAATATTCTCGCGTCGAGATATTCGCGGAGATAGTATTCTAATTAAGCCAGTTTTAATACTGTACCTTTTTTTTATTTCACTATTTGTAGTTGACGTTAAGGCTCAAGAAAGAAACGAGTTTAACCTAGATGCCCTCAGAGCAACAATTTTACGTCTTTGATATGTTTGTGTAAAATTATAATATTGACTTTTAACGTTGATTTCAACGACAAAATAAATAATACTGTCTTTTATTTGCACAAGTACTTATGGAAACTTTTTTTACGAGTATTTAAATAAAACTACACTTTTGGGTGTTAAAAATTTTTTCGAAAAATAATAAATCTTATATTACTATATGACACCAACCAGCTTTAGTCATGCCGTGACCACGAATGCTGCAATGCGTTCGAAACGTCGGGCTAAATAGTTAAAATGTTTTAAAGCTTTATACAGGGCGTCAGTGGCGCTGTGGACTCGGCGCTTGCCTTCCAATCGGGGGGTCAGGGTTCGAGATCCGCCATGTACCAATGTGTTTTTCGTTTCGAATTTCATATGTACATTTGTCTGACGCTCCTACGGTGAAGGAAAACATCGTGAGGCAACCTGCATACATCTGCGAAGAAATTCAATGATGTATGTGAAGTCGACCAATCCGCACTGGGCCAGCGTGGTTGACTAAGGCCTAATCACCCTAACATAGGGTAGGCTCGAACCCCTCGATGGGGGACGTACATGAGCTGTGATGATGATGATGATAAAAGCTATATATACGCAAGTAAATCCGAAAAGTGTAGTTTCATTTAAACAAGATAATAAGTTATAATAAAATGCTTTTGACTCCCAATCCAATAACATAGCCTAATTTACGCAAACATAAAGTACGTAAGCAACTTGTATGTAATTGGAGAAATTTTGATACTAATATAATACTTTTCCGGGGAGAGACTCTGTACCAGAGTCGTCTGCATATTTTTTTATTGCAACTAAGTTGGCAACAAGCAAACTGCCTACCTAATGGTAACTGGTAACAGTCACCTATAATACATGTGGCTCTTGTGAGATTCGCAGCAAAACTGCAATCCCCTCAAGAAGCGCAGTGTACGTTGCCAACTTGTGACATCAGATGTAAAGTCACGGTACCCAGGTAATTTCCCTGCCATATCTTACTCTTCCAACCGGTACACAGCAATGCAAGCACTGCTGATTTGCGGCAGAAATAGGTAAGACGGAGGAACCCAAGCAGACGATAGAGTCTCCCTCCGGTCTATTTTACATATTTGTGCCGCCAAGCAGCGGTGCTTGCACTGCTGTGTTCCGGTTTGAAGGATAAGACTGGCAGTGAATTTACTAAATAGGTACTGAAACTTGACATTTTATGTTTCATATTCGTAACGTACATGAGCGTTCTTGGAGGGGTTGTCGATCTGCAAGACTTACAGGAACCACATGTACAGTAAGCTCCTTGTTAAGCTATACTGTTTGTCCTTTAGACCGTCCTTACGTCGCGACGTACAGGCCGTGGCGGTTTTCCTAGAAAGCTTGAATGGGAGCTCACTGTACTGTTACGCGACTGTTGTTTGCCAGCCAGCTTGTCTGCCAACTTAGTTGTATAAAAAAAACTCTTTGCGTAACTAGACGCCTAAAACATAATTTACCCAATGACATTATTTTGCTCTTTGCCACACCTCTTGAATAACCCACAGGTAATTCTTAATTTGAGACAGCGCATGCAAAAAAGACTCTAATGAGTAAAGGATATTATAAAGTAAACTTGGTCTTAATTATAATAATAATAATATAATAAATATAATAAATTCTATAATTGCCATAGTTGTTTAGAATTTTCTAGGTCCTGGTCCCCACACTAGGATTCCTTGTGTTGTGGGAACCAGTCCCTATCGTTCGAGTTTCACAAAGAAAAAAATTAGACAACTTAGCAAAATTAAAAATTTAAAAAAATTAAAATTACATAAAATAATGTGAATATAGTTTGATATGAATGTGTTTGTCGATGTTTGTGTGTGTGTGTGTGTGCGCATGTTTCTGACATCTATGAGTTTGTGCGAAAACTGAATCTGTAATTATAGACTTAATTTGTAGATTTTAATGTATAATGTGAACTGACACAGCTAATCTTGTAATGGAAGATGTCAAACTTTTGCTTGAGTTCTACTTCAACTCTGTAACAAAACAGGGAGACAAAAATAGCCCTTACTGGTTTTCTTGCTGGTGCTTTCCAGTACAAGGTCTCCCGCCGTAGACTTGTGAACCAATGGCGTAGCTGCTGCTTCTTTGACGTGTAAAAGTGATTGTAAAATCCTATTTGAATAAACGATATTGAATTTGAATTTGAGACCTTCTGAAGGACCCATTTGGTCATTGTTCATTGTTTTTTTTATTTATATTGTTTTCATAAATGTCTCAAATTCAAATTCAAAAATCTTTATTTAACATAGGCCTTTACAGGCACTTATTGACGTCAAAAATGACGTCAATAAGTGCCTGTAAAGGCCCATGACGTCTGTAGCTTTTTGTTGTTTTTGTACAAATGGTTTGTAAAGGTCAGAGAAACAATTTACTCCAGCTTTATATAGTATAGATACCACAGCCCAATTATCCTAGAACGTATTTACGATAAATTGAATAACAACAAAATGCGGGCGTTATGAGCAATGACAGCCTTCGGTTGTTCGCGGCGCGCTGCGGCGTGGCGCGGTGCGTTGCGGCGCGCCACGTTGCGTTGCGTCGCCGCGAGAGCGGTTTGCAATCTGCAACGTGGCGCGACTCGAGCGATCCACCGTAGCTACGTATTTAATTGAATTGCGCTCGTGATAATATTAATTTGGATTCATTTGTGGTCGAGGTTTGCGTGTAATGCTGTAGACTAGTGGCGTTTACAATTGATACCTTGCAGTTAAGGCGAGGACAGTTCAGGAGATCTATTGCTTTGCAATATGGTTGACTATGCATAGCTTCAACTACTGCTTTGCCTAAATAACGAAAACGTTAGTTTTAATACTATATAAATACTTTTTGGAATACTAGACCACTTATTATTTGAAATCTTACCACTTTGTGTGTTAAAATTATAAAATAACGATACGGCACTCTAAAAGGGATTTCCGTACCTTAAAATATAAAAAAAAACGGATCCTTTATAGGATCATTTCGTTCGATTTGTGTTAACGAGCACTAAAAGCTTGTATTTAAAAATGTTTTTTTATAGTTACTGTCGTTGAAAATTATAAAATCGTCAAGGTGAAAGTTTATTTTCATGATGATATTTAGGTTCTGTACAGAGTTACAAAACTTTTTTAATATGCTATTCGGTTATTGTGTTCATTCGTTTTTTTTTAGTCTGCTGTATTTTTTGTGTTATAATCATCATCATTAATCTGGCCTTAATGTGTGCTGGTTCGATGTTGTACTGCGATACATTCTCAGAACTATTTTCTCAATTACAAATTCGTGGCAATTCACAACGGACAGCCGTCAGATTCTCGTCCCTGCTCTCGATTCGCAGAATCTCGCCGGTCGCCTAAGCAATGTCGCAGCTTAACCGTTAACCCGCACCTGATGCCGCAACGAACCGTCTCGCGGTATTACCCGGCTCAATGGGCGCCGCGCCACCGCACCGGCCCGCTTTATAATTATTCATAGCGGCGGACGGCCGCGCGAATGCGAACGCGAATAAATTTAAGTTCGCCGCTCGCCGGAAGCGGACGCGGCGCTGGAGATTCGCAGAGTGGCTCAGTGTCTAAATACGCTACGCTGAAGGCACGCAGCCGACATTTCACAGAGGCTGTATCTTAACACAGCATACCGAAAGTACGCAGCCGATGTTTTACGGCTGATTTTACGTACGGTCTGACGTATTTGGCTGAACGACACACCATAAGTGCGTTAAGGCGAGGTTTCCCAGAAAATTTCCTCGTGCACCGCGTCTGCTTTATTGCAAGGAAATATACATAGTTGATAATTGCATAGCTTTTAATGTCGCTTACGCGCCGTGAGCTAACGAAAACGTTACTTTTTATACGTTGTAACACGGACCTGAAAAAAAGACGGACGGAGCGTTATTGAATCACGAGTGAAGCATGCAAATGACAGCACATTTGTATGTGTGCGTGTCTTTCTCGTTGCAAAATGACAGCTTTTTGTCTTACCTAGTACATTTGTGTGAGTGTAGGTCGTATACAAACACATGGAATTGTCTTACCTTGCATGCTTCACATTTGTTTAATGCCACACTACGTCCGTATTTTTTGTAGGTATGCGTTTTAATTGATTTTTAGAAAACTGGAGTACAAAATCAATAATATATTTTTGCAATTTTCTAGACAATAAAAATGCACATCTATTGGTAAAACTTTTGTCATTTATTATTATATTTTCTGATTCACAGCTTGATTAATAATCATGTTTCTGTCTTTAAGAATGTTTAGATTATATGGTCAACAGTGTATGAATTTGAGAACTGTATGTAGGGTCAATCGAAATTGCTTGAAAACGGGAAAATAGTGCCTTAATGAGAATAATGAGAAGCGTCGGTGGCGCTGTGGACTCGGCACTAGCTTTCTAATCGGAAAGACCGGGGTTTGATCCTGCCATGTACTAATGTGTTTTTCGTTTTTCGAATTTCATATGTTTACATTTACCCAACGCTCCTACAGTGAAAGAAAATATGCATGTGAGGTAACCTGCATACATCTGAGAGAAAAAGTTCAAATGTGTATGTGAAGTCGAATCCGCAAAAGGAGGCCAATCCGCACTGAGTCAGCGAGGTTGACTAAGGCCTCGTTTACGGAGACGCGGGGCGTTGCGCGGCGCGGCCCACTCAGAATTCAAACATATGGCGTTGTATGAGTGCGTTTACGGAGAAGCGATTTTTCACGCCTTTGCTTGAAATGGCGCGTTTTTTACGGCCGAGCCCGCGGATGGCACCGTCGGGTCTGACGCGCTGCGAGACGCCACGCCACACGCGACGCGCGACGCCCCGCGTCTCCGTAAACGAGGCCTAAGGCCTCGTTTACTTCGTCCTATTCGCCGAACTTATTATAGGTCCGAACGCCAAATAATTTGCGACGAGTATTGCGACGCGAACTGCGACAGGATCCGCGCTGACGTTTCGTTTCGTCGTGCGCGTAATTGTCGTGGGCTCGTTTGTGTTAATTGAGCGACCGTGCGCTATGTTACTTTGTGGCGCCCGAGGATAATGACGTGCGCGCTTTGAACTCGATACCTTTGCGCGCTTTTTGGCGGTTTCATTGCGGAATCAGTTTTTGGAGCTTTACTCGTATTGTTGTATTTGTCTTGCCATGTTATTGTATTTGGCTTACATTCGACCGTATTCATCAGCTGTGGATGTTCTGTCGTTTTTTTTTAAATTACACTTGTTGACGGATATAACACTTTAGATTCGCGTTACATAGTAGGTATCTTTAGTAATAATAGGCTTAATGTTTAAACCATCTCAAATAAAAACCTTTCTGTTCCGTGCAACACTTACTTTTGTAGTTTAATTTAATTAGTCGTGGTCTTTACACGTCAGAACTCTTAATAAGGATATTATAACATTTGAGAATTGATTTATAAATCCCAGCCACTAAAACATCACCAAATTTTGTTAAGTCAAGTTTTATTGTACTATTTAAAGTAATACTATTTTGTTACACCATTTAAGCATGCTTCGCTTTACTGTTTCTATTCAAAAATTTAATTAATACTTTGCCAACTCGCTTCTTTATCATAGTGTGTTACTCTAAAGGTAAAAAACAATATATATAAACCGCTATAGCATAGCGGTCGCTATGGGCGTCCGGCAGCAGCCGTGGTTGGCATACTAAGTGGGGGTGATACTCCTCATGCCTGTATTATTCATACCGGGCCGAGTGCATTTTAATTCGTCTGCCCCGACTTTGTGCGAGACGTTTATTATTATTAATAGTGAATTTAAGTGACAACTTTCACAAGCAGCATAGAATTATAGTTATAATAATAATGTTTATTTGCCATAAATAGTAACACTAGGTCAAATAAGTAAAATAATAAAAATGACGCAATTTGAAAATTGCATTAATTGATTATTTTTGGTAAAACTTTAGTGTTTTAAAGCGTTGATTCAATTGACGTATGTAGGTTTATTATGCTATGTACTAATTACATAAATTGCCCCACGTTGGGTGCCAAAATTTTTCTTACGAAACCTACGGCTTTCTCGTCTAACCGTATACCATCAAGAAAAGTTTCCATCTAAACCGTTCAGATTCATCATGTAGTCGTTACATTATGTGGGCACTTAAACGAAGATTATTATAGAGGTCACTTAAGCCGACATTCATTGGGGGCTAAACGACGCAAACCGTACAAAAAGGGGGCGGGCCTGCGGGGCCCAGCACGCGTAATTAACCCGCGACTGCTCCATTACCCGGGCCTCTTAGTCCGGCATTATGGCCCGATTATCAGTCGCCGCTCACGTGGTCCTGTTAACGATCTTACATGTCCGAAGGAGCTGAGTTACGCACTCAGTCATTAGGCAACAGAAGAAGCGAGGAGGCTTTTTTCAGTCGAGTGTAGTTAACATTGTATTCAAATTCTATAATATTTATTCAACATAGTATTAATTCTTCAAGTATTAATTTTATTGTTCGGAAGTTAGAAGAGCCTTCTTCTTGTCCTTATAAGCACCAACATTACCATAATAGTTTTTGACATTGATTCTATGAAACAGTACTCCATAAAAATTCCTGTCGTAGTGATTGGGACTGTTATTGAAGTCACATACATTTATTTTATTTATTTATTAATACTTTACTTACAAATATTGTTGTACAGAGGAGGATTTAATGCCTGAGACATTTTCTGCTAGTCAACCTTCGGGTGATGAGAATCATTGTGGTAGATGTATCAAAAACAGACAAAGAGAAAATCATCATCATAACAGCTCATACACGTCCCTACCGAGGTGTTCGAGCCTACCCTAAGTTAGGGTGCTTAGGCCTTAGTCAACCACGCTGCCCCAGCGCGGATTGGTCGTATTCACAGTTTACATACACCTTTTTTTCGCAGATGTATGCAGGTTGCTTCACGATGTTTTCCTTCACCGTATGAGTGTCGGAGAAATATACATATGAAATTTGAAAAACGTTAAACACATTGGCACATGGCAAGATCCAGTGCCGAGTCTCAGCTCAGTTTGTTGGATCCCATAAAATTGGTTCCGCTTGAGATATCTCCACAAACTTAATAAACTTTTCGGGGGTCTACGCGTTCGTCGTTACGCCGACATAAAATTTGGCAACGTAGTCCCACTGCAAAGTCTTGTGGCATACTGAACTGGCGAGAATGTGGACGCCGCACCTCGCCTCGCACCTCGTGCCCTTGACTCGCGCCCGCAAACTGACTCCGTCGCGAGAGCACGCGAGGCGAGGCGGGGCGAGGCGACGCGAAGGATCCGACCACACTCTTGTGCTCGCACTCTCTCGCCTGACCTCGGCGAGAGTGAGAGCTAGCATTATACACAGCTCGAGGAAAATTAAATTATTTAGCTGCTACAAGCGCTTCATCGCATTCCTTTCGTAGTTTAGAACACTCATGAGGAGCATAAGCCGCAGGATCTGCAGATGTATGATAAAAATGTACCAAATCAGTCCCATCTCCTCCGTCCCACTCCACACTCGTCCCTGCACGTCTGTGGCACCGCCGCGGCCGGTTATAATTTTAGCCGGATATCGACCCGTCTACCCAGCCCGCCCTTATTAACTCTTTCAATTCCGAATGTTCTTGTGTGAATATGCAGGTCGATTTGGGCATGAAATGATTTTATAGATTGCTTTATACATTTTCAGGTTGATTTGAATAGCGACTTAGCGTGCTTATTTGGAAAAGAATTGCCAAAGTTTTCTAATTAAACTTCTTGGACAAGCATCGACTTGAAACTGTTATTTTATTGATTTAATGAGTTTTTTGTTGTAATTTTCATTTAGGTTTTACTAGAAGATTTAAAACCTACTTTGAATGAATGACTAATTTATTATGGAAAAAACAAACGGACCTCATTGCCCAAGCAGTAATCTCTGCAAGGCAGTCGATGTCTTGAGGAAAGTTTAAATTATAGAAGTTATAAACCTTTGATAGCAAATTGCATAAACTATTATAGCGTTGGAGATATTTATTTAACTATCCAACTGCAGGAAATAAATTTCATTGAACGCTTTAATTTTCTAATATTAAAGACGTTACAAGACAAGATAAAAAAATAATGATAGGTACTAGATTACTTTAATTAACGAATTACGAGAAAATTAGAGTATGATCTATTCTATCGTTGGAGGTCTATGCAATATACTCACTAATACTGAACAACACACGCACACTTTAGCATGCAAACAAAAACACATAAACACATGCATACACACACAAACATACATACACACACGCACTCGCACATACACGCTATAAATAAACAGTGCAATTAAAATAAAATAAATCGTATTTAATCAAGTATTCTGTTATGTACTCGTGTTAATATTTAGAAAAAAGATGTATCTAATATTATTATGGAAGAGCTTATCCAGGGAAATCTTTATGAGATCCCATCTAAATTGAAATACATGCGATTAAATAAAGAATAAAGAAACAAAGTTATTTGGAGCATCACATCGAGACCAGCCAAAACAACAGTCAACGTTTGAACATTTAAGGATGCTAATCAGGAAGTAGTGCAAATAGCCTCCGCCAAATAAATGCAAATGGGGATTTTTGCCCGGTGGGGCATCCTTAAAATACGCGGAACAGAAACGATACCGGGTCATTTGAATGCGCGGTGGAGAGCGGTGGGCTATCCGCGGTCTGCACTCACGCTGATTAGTTCTGGCCGAACGTAATTAGGTGGATACTGGATACCAAAAGGTGGATGAATTTTTAGGGGTGCGCTCTAGATTCTCGAACTAAAATATTTCCGAATCCGACCTTTCTTAATCACTTCGGCGTTTAGTGCGCCCGGTTAATAGCGCTGTTTTAGTAGATCTCCGTGTAATATCAATCAATTAATTTAAGACAGTAATCAAATGTTGTACTTACCTATCGATGTTTAAATCTATTAGTTGTTTTCTCACATTATTGTGTGAATTACCGGAGAGAGACTTTGTACCAGGGTCGTACCTCCGTCTTACCTATTTATGTCGCAAAGCAGCAGTGCTTGCATTGCTTTTTGAAAGGTGAGATAGGGCAGTGAAATTACTGGGTACCTTACATCTTATATCACAAGTTGGAAACGTTGTAACTGTTTCGGACGAGTCCAAAGCTCTTAATTTCGATAAATTTAATTAAAGATGGATTTCAGGGTTCAGTACTAATATGGCCAAGTTATCGTCTATGAACCCTTTGTTGTAGTAGTAACCAGATTCTTTTGAGAGTAGAGTTTATGTTCATGTTTAAATTATTCCCTTGTTGTAAGAGTATTTGCATACTATAGATTAAGAGGGAGAGAAATGTAACTACATATAAGAATTTTTAAAAAAATTGCGGAAATGTTGAGCTCCATCCTGCGCCCCACATGGTGAGTGTCTATCCAAACCTGCCTTATACACTCCCCCCTCCCAGAACCACTCGGAAGTTCCTCAAGCCCTATCCTACCTAGCAATCCTACCTCTAATATCCTACCCCATAACATTAGTTAGCATCTGCTTTGACAAAAGTAATTTTACGTTAACAACCTCTTATTGTATGCACCTCAGTCCGTGATGAATAGCTTATTTTTCTGTGAGCCACCCCCCTCCCAGACTCCTTACTCTCCTAAGCCACTGATAACAAACGTCATAGATGTATGTCAATAAGGGGTTTTGCAAATTGAAATAATACTAAACGTTAAGCGGAATGTGTTCAAAAATCCATTTTTCTGTGAGCCACCCCCCTCCCAGACTCCTTACTCTCTTAAATCCTTGAACACCGCGATTAAATTCTTCGAAAACAACTTATAAAGATTCAAATAAATTGCAGATGCAACTAAGTCTATAATTGCTACTAGTTTAGTTAAAATAATACTTTCTAGAACCTAATGGACCTTATAACACAGAACATCAATTTGCACCATTAACAATAAACCAATAGTACTATTTGATTGACATATTTGATATTTGTTTCAATTTAGTTTTATTCTTCAGGCTGCAATCAATAACCTAAATTTCTGTGAGCCGCCCCCCTCCCAGGCTCCTTACCCTCTTAAGTCATTGAGACAGCGCTTCCGAATAATAAAAATAATAAAT
The DNA here is from genome assembly GCA_963935595.1 of Schoenobius gigantellus. Lineage (NCBI taxonomy): Eukaryota > Metazoa > Arthropoda > Insecta > Lepidoptera > Crambidae > Schoenobius > Schoenobius gigantellus. Next base: position 29,869,930 of record OZ012560.1, on the reverse strand, counting down.
TTGATACTAGATGCAAACTTAGCTCATAACTATCCTATTCCACTAACATGTACCTACAAGATTAAAGTTTCGTACCTATACTATTTTAATATTATAGAAATCTTTGTTGCTTGTAGTATAAATTGATAATAAACTATACTATGTTGAGTCGGTCCTTAAAATTCCCTCCTAGTACTGCATTAGGCTTTTATTTCAACTAAATTAAATTTAATAAAATGAAATATGTGGTTATTCATTAGTTGCTTTAACAGAAATGAAATCTGAGGTGTTATGTGTCTTTCAACCAACCTGAATAAACCATAATAAGCCGTCGGAGATTCTGAACAATAGTCAGAACTAGCATGAACAAATATCGCCTCACCTACTTATTACCGATATCAGGACAAGTAGCCGGTTGTGAGGCGACTAAAGTCAGAGGGACTTAACCGTAGAGTTCAAAGGCCCCCTCAGAGACTGCAAAGACCTACAGGTCTCATCCAAGATATGGTAATATATCAATGGAATATAAGCGATGGCTATCCAACTGCTCCTTCTTCCCTATCCAGAATAACCTTTTGCCCATTATACTTTCCCCAAGTTGGAGCTTGTGTAGTGTACGAGTTTGGCATCATTGCAGCCTGTTCGCTGCGTGTAGAGTATGGATTTCCGTAAATATAATTGTTCTAGGTAAGCTATCATTTCAACTCGCCTAAGAACTTTATTTAACCTAACACCAAACATTACAGAAGTCCATTGAAGTGTAATGTCATCTGGTCGAGCAATCAACAAATAAGGTCCAACACAAGTTTCTAGGTTAATTTAATAAAGCCATCATACCAACCTAACTATCCCACTTTAAACAAATCGAAACATCTTCCTAAATTCAAAACTTACAACCACTAACTCTTTAGGGTATATAGTGTATTATCTCATTGGGTTTTAGCCAGTGAAACAAGGCTTGTATTGTATTATTAATAATAGTTATATATAGATATAGCGTTTCATTTCGCGGATCAATGAAAGAGAATACTAAGTTTTATCTTAATAGCACGTGTGCACGTAAATCAATTAGCGATAGAGTAAATGAATGTTAATAAAATAATTTTAATATAAAGCATTTTAAGGGTCAAGTACAAATAAAATAGCAAACAAAACATACCCGAATTAAAATAAAAGAGAAAGTTGTAACAAAACATATAAAATAAAATGTCAACAAATGACAACAAAACAACAAAATCAATAAACCCGAATTAAAATAATCAGAGAATGTTCTTGACAAAACATATAAAATAAAATGTTAGTCAAGTAACATCAAAATAACAAAATCAAAAAACCCGAATTAAAAGAATGTTCTTGACAAAACATATAAAATGAAATGTTAGTCAAGAAACATCAAAATAACAAAATCAAAATCACGAATTAAAATAATCAGAGAATGTTCTAGATAAAATATATAAAATAAAATGTTAACGAGTAACAACAAAATCAAAAATCCGAATTAAAATCAAATAAAATACATTTTACCATTTCAAATTGAATGATGAGTTCTTTTAATAATTTAAATATGGTTTAATATAGATCATTCAATTTTCCATTGGCAACAAACAAATGACCTGCCTGGATTACTATTTATTTAGCTTTGTGAAGCAAAATAACTAATATTAGGACAAATTAATCAATCTTTTACATTTTATTGATTTTACAATTTTATTTGAATCCAGGCAACCCTAAAATAAAACACAAACCTCTGTAGTCTTCTCGGACTTGGATCTCCACCTTGGGTAGCTACCTACTAGGGTAGGAAAAAACTATGCTTTTGGATCCATAACTCAACCCTCCCCCTACCCAAGACGCACTACCTAACAAATTATATTCGAATACAAGCATGGAGATCCCAGACCTATCTCGCTCTGGAACAATTCTTGACGCTGAAATAAATGTTATAATTCTCACCCCCCATCCCCTTTCTACGATATAATTATATGAAACAGCCTTGTCAGGTATTTCGTATGTTTTATTTTTACCGCGAAGTGATATGGAGTGGTTAAGAAATACTGGATCACTCCGGGGCTAGTGCTTGCAAACTACTTTTTTTTTCTCTAATCTACTTTAATCTACACGCAGACCTGTAAATAATAGAATTAGCTTATTCTACACTAGCCTCACCAGCACGCTTTTCCAACCACGACTGATTTGTCTTTTTCCCATATCACTTTTATTGACAACAATAAAAAGATTTCCTAGCCGCTACTAAACAATAATGTGTTAACTAAACTATAATATATATATGTCTCCCATTGTTCCCCATTTCGACTTGTCTTTCGCTGCACTATAGAAACCTTTCATATCGTCGTCGTTATTTTCGTATTCGAGGCAAATTGTTATGTAATAAATAAGTTTAATTTTATTTCTTATAAATGCGTACTGTACTCAAGAATATGAAAACTAGTATGTAAATAGACTTCCACACAAAAAAACAGCCTTCACCAGGAAGTGCCATCTTTCTTGCAAGGATAGTATTATCGTATAATTTTTTTTATAAAATAATCCTGTCCCTGTTAGTCTATAGTTACAGTATCGTAACTGGCAATGTTTTTTTTTAATTTTTTTTTATTTAAACTAATATAAGTACAGTTCCTATACACCAGGGATGACTCCCTTAATAACTTATGTCCAATATAATACTCAGTCATTAGTTTGAATTTAAAGTATTCTGAATGTGTAATCTAAAAATTTTAAGAGGTTCACACCTCAGCTATTTGGATAAATTCTCCTAACACTTAAAACTAAATCCTTGAGATTACTCTACAATTTCACCTCGAGACTATTGAAAGAATCCAAATGCTTGCAATACAAAACAGTGTTATGTAAATGTGTATATAACCCCAATATATATAAAATATATTATCTTATATCTAAGTTCTTTTTTTTTTTTTTTGTAAATCTCCAATTAATTTTTTTTTATATTGAGTCAACTAAATATTTATGAGTGAACTTCAATTCAATTGGTTAATAATTGCTTGAAATTTAAACTGTAACTATTAATACCAAAGTTAATTACGTCCACTGTATTAAAGTTTCAAAACAAACTTAAAACTAAACTTCAAGCAAAATATTACAAATTTCATTAATATTAAGCACGACCAATTGAAAAGAATAATATCTACTTTATTACTAAGTTCGTGTGAGATTGAGTATTATATTTGGACTAACACACACAAAATTCAAGGAATATATAAAACATAATGCAAATAAAAGAACAAGATTTCAAGACAATGTGTACCGCATCTCATCCGAAATTCGTGGACGAGACTCAGACCATTCTCTTGATACCTTCCTGATCTACACCCCAAAATTGCTACTCTATTAACTGAAATGAAATTATTCTTTGACTAATGTGTCTGCCTAGAAAGCTCAGAAGCCATTAGTTGGAATTTGACTCTAACTTTAAATGTAACGTCCATCTTTCAGTTTGTTTGCTACGCTCACATTTTAAATTAGCTACTCTACGCTTATTGCATTTATATGTAGTGTATGTAAAATGAGCCGAGTACGGGAATATTGAGGACCTCTAGATAGTCGGCATTATTTGCCCTAGGAAAGTACTCGCCAAACCCAACTCGTATGTAGGATTCACTGAAGGTATTCCCTCTCAGCTCTGCCGTAAGTGTTAAGCTGGCCGGTCTTGGGCGATATATTATTAGCACCCTAGCTCAACACAACTTTATGTTGAATCGCGTACAGTATTATTGTATGTGCAAATGTCTTGAATTATGTTGGTAACGCGTACTGTAAGTGTACTGTTAGTGTGATGTTTGTTTATGTATCGATTACGCTTATGCTCTACACTACGCATCAAATAAATCTCCAAACTAATAGATAGACTGATATTAAATTCCACAAAATAAAATACCCGTAAAATTTCCAGGCAGACTATTCCTACCCCGTGCTCTATTACGAAAAACATCGTGAACATTCCTACCTCAACAATAATTATAATTTCTAAATGAGCCTTTCATCGTTTAACTAAGGTAAACTTCAAGAATTTTATTTCAAAATAACAATTAGTTCTTTATATTTTTATTATTAGCCCGCCATGAGAAAATTGTTTAATAAAAACCTATTTATCGTGAAATTCGTAAACACACCCCCACAAACAGAAGAAATCTCAAGCGACAAAATCTTAAGGACTTACCGACTGCCGCTCGCACTTTGCACACTATTAAACTTACACTTTCGCGACCGAACTTGAATAATCATCCCAAATCTTCCTCCCTTCGCCTTATATAGACCGGCTGATCCAGAAAACAAAGCGATTCAAGTCAACAAAACTCGCCTCAACCATTTTCTTGCTATCTTACTCCTGCGCAAGTGCCACGTCAGTTTTCTCTCCCTCTCTAACCTCAAACCAAACACTGCGAACGCAAGTCGCAACCATTTTTTTTTTTGCTATCCTACTCCTACGCAAGTGCCACGTCAGCTTTCTCTCCCTCTCTAACCTCAGTCGAACACTGCGATCGGCGCTTGAACGCTCCATAAAGAGCATACGAATTATAGGTATATACGACTCCTTCACTAATAGCAACATGATTTAAATTCTTAAACAAACAAACAACACAAAGTATTACACACACCATAATACCGAACATATAGGTTTATAAAAGAAAAAAAGGTGTAAAGGTTTCGTCTAATAGCTATTTAACTGTAAAATCCCGCTCAACGTCTTTTATTTATGAATTGTTAAAGTGTTCAATATTTTATTATTTTAACTGACTAACTAACCGTTCGTAATACATCAAAGCCAAAATTGATGAAATATCATACTATTGTAGTATTATAAAGATTAAAATAAATAGTTCTATTCTTTTAGTTCAGAAGAACAATAGGTTGATAAAAAAATCCTTCTCGATACCAATATCTCCACAATATGACCTTTTAATTCCGTAAAAAAAAATATAATTAAATGTATATCAAATGTACCCCTATTAATTATTTCTTGGGAAACTACTTGAATACAATTGCATTTTACAAAAATGCTAAATCCCTGCTCCTAAAACATCGTTGACATTCATTCTCCGTGTAAAATTGCCGCTCTAAATCAAACAGGAAATATATTCTCCTTGCCAAATCCCCTTCTTAATAACTGATCTAATCTAATTTAAAATGAGCTTATAAATGGTCATAGCTACTCCCCTTCTGTCTCTAATCTAACATCCCTTCTCAATTCTTATTAAATCATTACTACTAACCGATCAATTAACCTTTGATTCATGTACGAGACGATCGTTACAACGTACACTGTAGTTCTTGTGGGGGTTGCAGATTTGCTGCTAATCTCACAAGAACACAAGAAAGGTTTGCTTGTTTGCCAACTTAGTTGTATAAAAAAAAGATAAAACTTGAAACAATTCTTAGTGCGTTAGCAATGATTATAATGAGTCGATGTAATAACTAACGTTTTTTGCACGACTTCAATGTATGTATTTAACTTGCTCTTCTTCGTACTTTCCTTGTTTTGTAACCAAATGAACCCCCCGAATGTACCGAAATTGTGTTTCACGTAGAACGTGACACTGTAGATTCTCCCACTAAGCCCCCACAGTAAATTTTTCCCCGTCAAATGATTGATGACCGAGATTAGGAGACAGGAGGCAGCTCAATCTGCATCCATCTCTGACCTTTCCCTTTTAATTAATTTGACTTGTCACTGGAAATAAATTGCACTTCTGGTCTTTAAGTTCTGAGGAAGTTGTCGCGAAAACGTCCCTTAAATTTGAACAATATCAGTGAAGTAGTGGAACTGAGTCCATTATTGAGTTTGATTTAGCAATATTACGTTTTTTTAAATGAAAACTAAGTTGGCAAACAACTAGGCTGCCCACCTGATGGTACACGGCTACAGGTGCTTACTGCCTATACTACATGTGGCTCCAGTGAGACTCGTAAATCGACAACCCCTCCAAGGACTGATGTAGTCAATTAAAGACCTAGGCGAAATGATACCTAGTCATTTTTATGATATAGTCATTAGTGTAGTGTAGTCTTAATGCTATCTAGACAACCTGAGACCGACCCCAATGGACATGGCCAACTTGTGACATAACATATCAAGTCACAGTACCCAGTAATGTCACTGCCTGTGTTACCCTTTAAGCTGAAACACGGCAATGCAAGCGCCGCTGCTTGGTGGCAGAAATGGGTAAGAAAGAGGCACCCCTACTGAAGACTCTGGTATAGTCTCCCTCTGGTACGGTTGGTCTCAGAAGTAGATGGATATTTTTGTACTATGTCACACCAACTATTCCTTTTATTTAGTATGGTTACACCTAAATTGCATTGTTTAGAGTTGGTGTGTGACACTAAAATAAAATACAACTAAAATGCTTGTCTAGTTTTGAAGCCAAAAATGATTTAAACATTATTATTGTGATATTTGCTTTGTTTTATACAGGGTTAATTTTCAAATAGGAACCAAATTTGGTGAACTTGTTTAGTCGAGCAAATTGAACAAATTTTACTACGGGACCAATCATGAAATCGCGAAAAAATCAGCTGTTCCATACATGTAGGTGCCGTGGATGCTGAACATTTGTATGGAACAGTTGATATATTTTTGCGATTTCAAGAGTAAAAGTAGTAAAAGTTGTTCAGTATGCTTGCCTGATCTAACATAAAAAATATGGCACTCGCTTAAAAAGTCAATTGGGAACTTATATACTTAGATCACATTTTGCGGAATCCTCGGTGCGTGAGTCCAACTTGTTATTGGCCGTTTTTTTTTAACTTTTTGTCTTTTATCGAACGCGAAAAAATCACGTAAAGTAAATAGAAATATAGCATAAGTGCTCAAGACGGTTTTCAGTTGAGCTTCATGTCTGTAAGTTAGTTTGTAAGTAGAGTAAGACAGATGATAGCCAATGGGGGTGGTTAGTATTTATGAAACGAAATGAAACAGTAAATGGGATGGGAATGCTTAATTATTATTTTGATGATTTAAAATTACTAATGGTTGTTTATTTGTTCACAGGTAAGAAAGACATTTCCATTACGCAACATAACTCTAATCGTAGGTAAGTCTTGGTTCTTATATTACCTATAATTCTCATCGAGCGGTTAGACTTACCTCTAGACTCACCTGTCCGAGGCACTGTTCGTCTGCTTCTCGTGGTAGCTTTCGTTATGCTGCCACGAAACGTAGGAACAATATTCCACCTCCAATTAAGCTTTCGCGTTCTATTTATTCATTTAGAAGTAAACTCAAAATGTTTTTGATTTAACAACAAATAAGATCATAGCGGATGACTGTGTCCTTCGTAACTGTCAAGAGACTTAGTGGTTTCATGGGGTTTTTTCACAATATATCATTTATTCCTATTACCTACACTTTGATATGTTATGCTATTCCTTAAATTATAATGTGTTACTTTCCTACAATTAGTTTTGTACAGATGATTGTCTATTGGCCAGCACACATATAAATTTGTATAGGCTTCCAGAGAATACCAGTGTTGCAGGTTGTTATGCATTCTGCGACATAGTGCTGAGTGGCTGCCTTTTTAGTTTCACTTTATTTGATTTACCTGTATTACGTGTTTTTTCATAATGTTTATTTGTGAAACTAAATAAATTTATTTGATTTGATTTGATTTAAAGACCGAGTTGCACTTCACTTTTAATATCAAACGATATCTGCTGATCACCCGAGTCTAAAAACATCGAATTTGATCAGATAGCCGACAAAATCATTCCAGAAAACATTTAAGGGAGGAAAGTAGCTGGAGAAAAAAATTCACGGAGCCGAGAGGTTGCAACCGGTTAACACGATCTTCCAAGATATCCGGAACTCCATTTCCAATTACCGGACAAGTGGAAATTTAATCCGCCCGAATAAAAATGTATCCGCGGCCGAGGATTAGTTCCCGCTCGCCCGTTACGTGTTTTATTTCCCGGCTCCGTTATCTCGAATGGGCTGTTTATATAGACTGTATTTGGCTGGCTTTTATCGAGCCTTCGACACGATAGTTCGGCGGGGAAACAATGGACAATCGATTTGTGTCGAGGAATCCCGTGCGGTGTTGTGGAGGATAAAGATGGACATTTGATTTGGTGATATGTTAGGTTGGTGCGAACATGCTGTTTTTGAAGGTCTACGTGAACATTTCTTACTCATTTCATATCATTTATTAAACTTAGATGCTACATCCACGGCACTTAATTGTATATAGGTGTTGTGGAATCGTTTAAATCAAGGTTTCTTGGTTCTTGCATACACCTAACTTTATCGAAGGCAAAACCACAATTTAACTTTCTCATTGAGGCTCTATGCAATAGTATACGCCTCATCAACCTAATTTTTTTAACGTTGTTGAGGAATTTAGGCGAATCTCTATTAATTTCATCTTCTGCCTTATCTTCACTTACCTGAGAGTAAAGAAAGCCCGCAGCCATAGGATATGTACACACGATTTTAGGGATTATTTGAATTATGAATGTGTCTTTGGGGTTAATATGGAGTCTCTCAAGGTAGCATTATTATCTCTACACACTCAAGCTATAAACAGATTATAATATGAAAGTTTATCACCTAATTCTGGGATTCATACGTCATACGTCATCATAACATCTCATATATGTCATCACCGAGGGGCTCGAACCTACCCTAAGTTAAGGTGTTTTAGGCCTTAGTCAACCACGCTGATTGGTGTCAACAGCGTGGTGTCAGTGTCATTGGTGTCAGTCAACCCAGTTGGTCGACTTCACACACACCTTTGAATTTCTTAGCAGATGTATGCAGGTTGCCTCACGATGTTTTCCTTCACCGTAGGAGCGTCAGACAACCAGACAACGTTTTGCCTTGATTAAGTTTAATTTTGTTGTTATTTTCAAACCTTATCTCATCCTGGTTCGGTCATTTATTCATTCTTTTAGGTCCCGTCTGTCTCTACACCAACATTTTGGCAATTTTAAACAAGGCAAAAGTAGTTTAGGCATTTTTTTACTACAAGCATAGTACGCGATTTACGCAGCCTGATGGACGCATAACAATGTACCTTAAATATGTTTTATTACTCTTCTTGAAGAACTTGCACTTTAAGTCTCTTGGGAAAACCTCGACTGAATCGGTAATCTCATCCATTTTGAAAACCGTTTAGAAAGGACATTGTTCTGCATACATACATTGTTCGCCCCAACACCAACAGCAGTGAAAAAATGCTTTTCTTATAATTAGACATGAGTAAATACTGTACGTCCACATCAATTACTACGGACAAGCTTCGAAATCGAATTAAATATCAAAATGAATCAGATTTTGAGGTTAGTTGAAGTAACACTTTAATTCGTTAGAGCAATACAAATAGTCCATACCTATACAATTATTAAAATAATAATTATTGCAATCAATCAAAGAACGATATTATAGCCACGTAGTAAAGAACAAGAAATCTCGAAATTATAAAGCAAGTCAAAAACACGACGAACTAACAAGCCATAGTGCGTGAGTAGTCAATTGACGTATGTTTTAATTTAATTTACGTTGTAAACTTAATTTATAGATATAAATAAATGGCCATATCTTCATGAAATCAACTCAATTCTATTCACTCGAGCAAAGGTAACAATAAACCATTCCTATATTTTACTTCATTTGGTTTTATTTCTAAAAGTACTTTTATATATTTTTGATTTGTCCGTCGAATATATATATTTGCTATGAGTGTTATAAAATATGCATATAATTATGACGTAAATCAAATCTTTGTTGGTCATGGGGCGATTTTCGACATTGTCCTTTGCTTGTGCAAGCTGCACCTCAATGAATAAGGTTCGCTTTTTGCGAACCAATGTGATAAAGTGTCGAGCGGCTGCATCGCCGTCCACGAGGGGCGAAAAACATTTTTTTAATTAGCAATACCACTTTCATTGCGGTCCACGCAACGCGACGGTTCTTCGAGCCCGCCGGGCAAAAACCAACTCTTTCGTGACGGGCTAAGGGTTAGATTAGCTTCGCGCGAGAAAGCAGAGGTGCGCAACCTTCCGTTTGTCGGGGCAGCCAACCGAAAGGTTTGCCGTTTTGAATTTTTAAAAAGATTGTTTGAGAGTGTGCCCGCGCGCTTACGGAAAGCCCTCCGCCATGTTGCTATTTACTGTCACGTGAAACTATGTCACGGCAACTTATAATAAATGAATAAATAAATTGTTATGAGTACATTACGCGCGAGATATTTACTAAAACGAAATACCCCGTAAACTCCTGGCGCTGTTCAGGCTACTGTTATCTTTAAACGTAACGCGAAAATAATGAGCTGTCAAGAAAATTGGTTCCGATCCCCGTTATTTATAACGCCGCATTACCGGCATCACCTTGTATTATTTTTTTTCTAACATAAGTGGAAGTGAAATTTTGTTTTAGAAAAAAGAAATATTAACGCAGCAGACCATTCATCACTCGGAAAATTGATTACAAATAATCGTTTTCAATAAATCATCGTTAAAAAATAAATGTATATTTTTTAGGTATCTAATAACAGAACAAAAGATTTGAAACTACCTGTGAAAAGATCTATGAAAACGCCCCGTTCCCTTCGAGATAATTAAAAACTTTACTCCGAAGACACCTCCAGACAAAGCTCACTAAATTACAAACAGCAGATTTAATTTCCCCCGTTTAATCAAGTCCTATTCATTGGCGGTAGCATTTTGCACCTTATCTCGTGGGGGGCAGATTTTCTTTTGTCCTCGAGTTGGGTCCGCTCCTCCGGTGGTTGGGCAACTTGCACTGCCGCAGTCACCTGTTGCCGGCCTGTTATGGTCCAATAAAACCAACGGTTTCAAGTAATGACATACTTCGCGAATGCGTTCATGAATTTAAAATGCGCCGTGCTCGGTGCATCCGCTGTTTAGATTAAAATATTTATTTCCAAAGGTTTACGACTCCTGGCGAGCATATTATTGAAAATTGAGTGAGTGCTTTTAATACGTTTCCTGTGAAACAAGTTGCATATAGGCGAGTTCATATTGGGATATCGTAACATAACTTGAGATGACACATTTTTGTAGAAATTTTAAAGCCAAATTTAATTAACTAAGTACTTCATGGTTGGCTTCCATATCACGAATTTTGAAAGCCTTCCCTTTCCTTGAGAGAAGAATAGTCCCAGCCCCTTTTTCCCGGAAATTACATTATATCCCTTACAACTTTGTTTAAGATTTAAGAACCGGACCTTTTATATAATATCTGCTACCATTATTGACGTTATAATGAAGGAATGATGCTTATCGAATTTTAGGTTTTGGTCGGGAATATTCAAAAACATTTCTTTTGTGGGTGATAAAAGTGGTATAGTGTTACTCCTTATTACATGTTCTTACGATAAATTTATAAAAAATAATTTGTAATGTTTGAGCACATTCATTTGTATGAAGTAACAAAAGTATGAATTGTCTAAAAGTATGTATTGCAATATTATGATCAAATTACAATCAAACTGACTAAGGGTGTGTAAAAACATTCGGCCTTTTGCTACGGCGCTACGAGTAGTCTACGCGTTGCTACGGTTTACGCTACGACACTATCAAACAGTTATCAATGAATATTAAAATTTTAATTCTGTGATGACGTGATTGGCATTTATTATTGTAACGTCACGTGTCGGCGCCATAATTATTAAACTCAAGGCCAGGATAGTTTACGCAATCTATCAAAGACATTAATGTTTAAGCTTGCAATCTGAAGAATGTGCAGACATCTTTCTAAAGTAGCCAACGGGGTCAGCGCCACTAATTTGTCAGCGCACCTACGTTCTTTCTCGAAATCAATTCCAATATCATAGGCAAAAATATCGTAATTTCAGCGTTTAAAACGTTGAACTTTTTCTAATTTCCCGTTGATAAAAGCGCTATTTTTAAGGCGCCCGGGGCCCTCGACCATCGGACAGGTCGCATTTGCGCGCGTCCGTAATTTGGCACTTTTCGCAAATCACCCGCCGCGCCGCGCCGTCGGCGTCGCTCGCCACCCCATAATGAAACTCGCTAATGATGGAGACAGATTTTTTTCAATGTCTCTAGGAAGCGGTGGGATTTTTCACAGTCTAATTGACGGGAGAGGGAATTTCGATGACTAACATTTTCGCCTGACTTGTAACGAGCTACTTTACTAGAACTACCGCTTAGCGCAGCAGCTAAAATAAATGACGTCACGTCATATTTCTGCAGGAATGACGTTGTAAGTACTCTTGTGCTGCAATATTGGTGTTGGGTCGACATCGAGTAATTAAGTCTTTTTTAACAACAGAGTTGGCATACAAGCAGAAGTAAGAACAAGTAAGATTTGCAAATATACTCGTATTTATGAAATTGCTAAATATTATATGTGTTGTATTTAAGTAGGTAGTATACTCGTAGTTATCTATACTAATGTTATAAAGAGGAAAGATTTGATTGTGTGTTTGTTTTTATTGAATATGCTTCGAAACTACTGAACCGATTTTGATGAAAGTTGGTATAGGGATAGTTCGAGACTAGGGGAAGGACATAGTTTGATTTTCCTACGAGAAAATATAACATTCCCACGGAAAAACAAAACTAACGCGGACGAAGTCGCGAGCGGAAAGCTAGTGTTATATATTTTTATCTGAATGTGACTGCTGGCAGCTGGAAGTCAGAATTGAAGGTGGTCGTTGAAAACCAGCGCCAGACAAATGTTGGCAGGGAGAATACCGGGAGGTTTAGTGGGTAGGCCCGGCACTCTGCTGGGAGACCCCTTCACACGCCTGTCGTCTAGCCAACGGCGAGTACGTGGCGGTCACGCATTTCCCTCGAAAAAAAAGGTCATGGTAAGGAATAGCCATTCCTTACCTTGACCTGTGTGCCACCACCACACGTAGTGGAGTTACTAACGTTTATTGTGCAACAAATAAATGCAATTATAAGCATATCAGCGATCTAAGCAATTAGTAACGTACATACTTACTTGCCATAAGCGTTGTCACGACAATACTTACATTAACCTATTTTAAAATCGGGCCCAGCACTTCACCAAACACATTTATCATCTTACTTTACTAAACCTAATATTTTGGTTATTGACTTTTTAACAATTTACTACTATATGGCGACACAAATTAATAGCTTTAAAATGTAATTACTAGTTACGTAAGTTTACAAATACCATATGCATAAACGAAATATTATGCAACTATCACAATTATCATCACCTCATACATTTCAATACATTCACCTAAACTCAGTAGTGGCACTGTTCGGTTCGGATCTCTCAGACGAAGAAGAGTTGCTTACTAAAGCCACGCTGGCTGATTGGTGTATTTGTTTTAAATATTTCATCTCCTTCCAGAGAGTAATCGCTGTAAACTCCCTTAGTCGGCTCTTTAGACATCCACAGGAAAAAGCAGGACAATATGCATTTACATTTCATTCATAAAAAATAGCACGTCGATTGAAAGAAAAATGTATCCAGCACACTGACAGTATATTATGTTCGAAGCTCCATCGCTTTGCCTATCTCAAATAGAAATCTTTGGAACAGGACATTATTCGATGAACAATTTCCTTTGGATGGGTGGGGGGTGGTTTGTAAACTTGGCTACGAGCGATTCAGACTTTCTCAAGACCGTGCGAGATTTAATATTTTTTTTGAACTCGCCTTAGCCCGCGATTCATTTATATCGCGTATCGTTATATCACATGCTCCCTGGGGAGCTCATCAAAATTCGGGATAAAAAATTATGTTCTTTCTCAGAGCCATTTATACAAAAAATTTTATTAAAATAGGTTCAGCAACTTAGGCGCTCGTATTTATTACATTTATAGGGACCAGTAGGGATAGGTATACCGAAATTTTGAACCCTCTATTGGTATACTAATAGCGTAGACCACCCAATTTAGAAGTGCATCTTTTGTTTTTTAGCGGAAAAGAAAAAGAGGGTGAAAATTCGGTTTACACGCATAAGACCACAAACGCGAAATACCAACTCTACGCAAAAAAACACTTTAGCAAAACACCAACTACACATAACGCCAACTTGAATGTTAGCAAAATACCAATTACGCTAAATACCATATACGCGAAATACCTACTATCACATTTCACATTTGTTCCGGAAATAGCAGCTCTGTTACCCTTTAAACAAGTACATTAGGCTTTGCCCGAAGATTTTTTTTTATATAAACTTTAACCCCATGTTCTACCGCATCCTACTTCATTCTTAATGATGTTCCTAATTAATAATCTACTTTGGTCCAAATTTCACCTTCAATATTCACTACTTGGTTTATGTAATTTCGTAAATAGTCATTGATTGAAAAAGACCTAGGCGAAATGATACCTCGTCATTTTTATGATATAGTCATTAGTGTAGTGTAGTCTTAATGCTATCTAGACGACCTGAGACCGACCCAAAAAAAGTGAAATCTGTTTTCATGAAATGTTTATTTGAAGACGTTAAATTGATGGAATATTACGGTCATCAATTAATGACATGATGATATGACTGTCGTCAATTTTAAAATTAAAAAAATATGATCGTTGATATAACCTCGTTGTTTTACAGCAGTTGAATTGTTGCTCGCAAAACATTCTCCATATTGCAATATTGGCGATTTCATCCTCAATCTGTGACTTGCGAGAGTTGTGGTCCGCTTTGGTAAATGTGAGACTACAAAAAGTTCTCAAGAAGTTCGATGTCGCTAAACTCACGATAGACGGCCAGTTCAAATGTCTAAAATTGTATCACTCAAACCAGAAATTAGTATTTGAACTGATATTACACGTTTGTAATCAGTATGTATCTGTTTACAAAGATGGCAAAGCATTATGGGATTTCCAAAAATTATTGCTTATTCACATAAAAAGAACTTTCTATCACGTCATATTACAGCAAAAAGTAGTGAAAATCAAACTTGAAATGTCGCTTGATCTTTCTATTTGTAACAAAGACTTTTTCAAAATCGAGTACATCTTTGATTGCTGTTAAATAACCGGAAAGTGCAATTTTCGAAGGAAGAGATTCTTTATACAATTTTTATTTAATTTTTTTGGTCATCTCCCTCTATACTATAGCCTTCGTTTTCCCCTTCTCAGCTATCTGCGCCTGTCCAAAGTAAGATGAAAGAGCGAGATACAACGTCCGGGCGATAATTGCCGACAACTTTTTTCGGGCGCTGATACAGGCGGAATTTATCGCGAAACCTTTTAGGTTTATTTGGCACGTAAAAAAGTACTTTTATCGCGGCTGCTCAAATGTGAACGGCGAAAAAAATATGTCATTCAATCGAAACTTCGCTTCGCTGGTGAAATTCTTTAATAAACCTTAATCTTATATACGAACAAATATATATAAAGTAGAAACTTGTGTTGTAAGCATATTGACTTTACAAAAACATTTTTCTACTTATGATAGACTAGCTTTCCGCTCGCGACTTCGCCCGCGTTGTTTTTGTTTTGCCGTGGAAATTTTATTTTTCCCGTAGGAAAATTACCCTATATCCTTCCCCTGGTCTCAAACTATCCCTATACCAACTTTCTTCAAAATCGGTGTAGTAGTTTTGAAGCCTATTCAATACAAACAAACAATCAAATATTTCCTCTTTATAATTTTAGTATAGAAAAGCTCTTGGCCTTCATCACACCTGATGGTAAGTGACGATAAGGCCAAACAGGGAAGCGAGCTTCACCTGGACTCCTTAACAACTGAGGAACTGGCTCTTACCTCGAATCGCGACATAATTAATATTGGTAATATGGCGACAAACTTATGCAAGACGGTAGTAGGTAGCCAGGCGGGCTCAGAAACCTTACCATCAATCCAACCAAGCAGAAAAACTTCTGCCTCTGGGAATCGAACCCTGGACCTCCGGATTAGCTCGCGGTGGTCCCGACTACTGGACCACGGTGGTGGTTAAATGAAGTAAAATGAAACATATCTCAAGCTTTAACGTGCTTTCTGTTAACAGATCAAATGGACCATTTAATTAAAAGTACGATTTTGTTCTTTAATGTCTTAGATAAGGGTGACTCGATTTTATTGTCATCAGTATAGCACAGAACCTTTAGAAAAATACAGCTTCGTTCTTTTTGTAATTTAAGCAATTGCACATTATAACTATAATATTTATTTACAGTCGTTCACAAATATTAACTTTAATCTACTCCCTTAAAGATCGTACCCACGAAATCTTCTAGTTAATGTACTATGATAAAAGGTCGTGAGCCCTTTTTTCGGGAAGGAAATAAAAAACAACCCCAACGTGTTTTACTCTGATGCGTATACGGAGGAAAAAATTAACGATAGTCGCAAATCAGGCAAAAAGTTCAGGGGTAAGGGTGGTGTATATGTAGGTAATTTAATGAATTGCATTTTATGAAGAAGAGCAATTAATAAAATATTATTATTATTTGAACTATCTATCTATCTGTCTCTATCTTTTTTTTTTTTACGAGGGGAATGCGTTTGCGCACCGTCCAAGCCCCCGCAGGGGCAAGGGTGTGTGGGACTCCGCAGCGAGCGACTACCCACTAAACCCCTCGATATGCCCTCTTTGGCGCCTAGCGCAGCCACGTCCAAAGGACGCGCCGCTGCCGAACGAGGTCGTGGGAACCCTTACAGACCGACCATAACCCCGTCCGCGGCACCTGCCCACCAATGGCGGGCCCCTCACGCCCTCTCCAAGATGGAGATGGAGAGGAGTTCCCGGGGCATACTCCGGGTGGTAATTTTTTACTGTGGTTTTCTTCCACGCGGCCCGACGCTCAGTGCGCCAGGCCCCCGGCCCCGCTCAGTGCGGGGTAACGGGCTTGCCCGACGGCAGACCCCACTGGATCCACCGCCGCGCACACGAGCCGAAGCTCAGCGGCGCCAAAGCGCCGACCCACCGCAAAAAGCGGCCACGGTGGCCACACGAGGTGGCCCGCCGAGTAGCACTCGGCCATCCCACGCCCCCCTCATGGGAGCCGCACAAGTGTGCCGAAGCCACACGTTGATCGGGTCAGCCTCAGTCCTTGGAACAACGACACGCCGAAGCTCAACGAGCTTGCACCGACTCGGAACAACGACATGCCGAAGCTCAACAAGGACCAACCCGATCAAAGGGGCAACGGCACAAGGCGCAACGCGCCATGACCCGCGAGCGGGTCCCCAGGCGACACACAACCCCATCTTCAAAAAGAAGGGGAGGTGACGCCCCACATGGCCACGTGAAGTGGCCCGCCGGGTTAAACCCGGCCACACCACGCCCCCTCCACGGGGCAGCTGTCAGACTCTTAGCCCGCGGCAGAAAATCTGCCGGGTTGCCCAGGGTGCACCACGAGGAGGTGTTCTGACATCGCACCCCGCCTGCCTGCCTGCCTGCCTGGTTTGCCATAACTTGTTATTGTTATTTTTAAACGACTTTACGAAAGGGGGAGGTTCTCAATTCGACAGTATGTTTTTTTTATTAATTATGAACCGATGTTCAAAATTATTTTTGTGTTCGAAAGAGTATAACCCTGAGGTGGTTGCATCTATTATCACCAAGTGAAGATCTGATTTTGGTGATGGGATCTCAGGGAAATCGAGGGCGCGCGTGGGTAGTGGAGTCGCAGTGTGGACCTTACCTAGCGCGCCCATAAGGGCAGGGAGAACACCGGGGGGTTTTAGTGGGTAGGCCTGGTATTCTGCCAGGAGAGCCCCACACACGCCCGCCGTCTAGCCCACGGCGGGTACGGTGCGGTTACGCATTTCCCCCCGAGAAAAAAAAAGGGAAATCGAGGGAATTTTCGTAAAAATAGTAATATTATAGGCACGTCTATATCATGGTTTTTCGTATGCGTATTTCATGTTTTTTCTAAAGCTTTCAGTAATTTGCGTCTGGTAGTCGTCATCTCTAGGATTCTTTCACCATGCTGGTGGAAGAGGTTAGTTTTTTGAGATATAATAGGCACGTTTTTATTCTTACTTGTATTCCTTCAAGTTGCCTTGGTAAGCTGGTATTAAAATCGCTAAAATTGTAAAAAATAAAACCGACTTTACAAACACCAAAAAATTAAAAATACAAACAATATAACGTTTTTATTTTGAAGTCGGTGCGAAATTATAATCAACTACCTACATTACTTAGTTCTTCTTACATTGTGACAGTGCCAGAGATCATCGCTTGGCACCGACTTCAATATGAAAATGTGGTGTTGTGTATATTCTAATATTCTTATATTATTTTTGACTAGCTGTGCCCGCGAACTACGTTTCGCCATACTACTTTATTCCCGTTTTTGAAATATTTTTCATTGATGCTCAGCTCCTATTAACCGTAGCGTGATCTTATATAGCCTAAAGCCTTCCTTGATAAATGGACACAAAAAGATGGACTATCCAACACAAAAATAATTTTTCATTTTGAATCAGTAGTTTCTGAAATTAGCGCGTTCAAGCAAACAAACAAACAAACTCTTCAGCTTTATAATATTAGTATAGTATAGATTATTAAGGAGTATTAGGGACGGTTTTTAAACTAGTTGTTGTTCACTACTTCGTCGGCATGGAATTTAGTTATATCACAAGCTCACTTATATCATACGTTCCCGGGGAAGTCAATCAAATTCAGGACCAAATGAGACAATTCTATTCCCAAATTTCATTGAAATTAGTTCAGCAGTCTCGATTTCTCTATTTCAGAGCAAAACAGATAGACAGAGTTACTCATACATTTATAATTATAGGTAAATAAAGGATCTTATTACCTATCTAAAAGGTATAAATAAGGAAGGTTTATCTAATCTTCATTCTAGTTGTATTTTCAAAGAAATATTTATATTCGAATATTTTATGGATAATTCTACGTACTCGTCCAGTCATTGTAAAGGTTGTCCTATCTTTACCCGCCAGTACCTAAAAGTAATACGAAAACCAACTATCAAGGGATTAAAGGGCCTCAAAGTGACTTAACTGCGCCGAGAACTTTCCTCATATTTCAAACCGACGACGCATAATTTCCCCGGCAGCTTAGTAACATCATAACATCAAAAGAGACTTGAATTATTGAATGTTCGAGAAAAAAAATGTATTCAACAGGTCAGAATTGCTTAAAAAACAGGATAGCACATTTCCAAACTTGCTCCATCATTTCGAATCAACCTGTATCAAGTGGTGGCTTTGCAAATTTGAAACTTAACACGGCAGTTGGAAAGTTGGGAATTCGCCGAGGAACGGTCGGCCAAGTGAAAACTTTAGCCATTTCGAGGTACGAAGAGAGTATTAGTTCGACAAGCTTAGGGGTTTTGGGGATCTTGAACGTTAAACGGTGGGCGCTGGAAAATCTCACTTAAATCCTTATGCTAAGGTTGACTTTAGCGCTGCCGTGGCACCAGCAAACAAATTACCACGTAGTGTTGACATATTGGAAGTGAAAGCTTATTTTATAATTGTTTGCTTAAACCATTTCGGTAGCGAGTGTTTGCGCTCACCGCTACTTAACGGGGCTGTTCGTCATTGTGTTTGTCACATTCGAGTTAAATAATATTGTTGTATGTTTGAATTTGTAAAAGTTCATATTTAACAGCTCCTTTGTATTGTTAAAACGGTAACTCAAATCAGCCCTGCGAGCATGGACTTGTCAATCGACAATATCGATCGACAAAAGTATCTGTCCTTTTCACTCCTTAGGAATATCTGTCAAATTTATCGATTTTTGTCGAGTATGTCGATCTTAGCTGTAAAATTTTGTTTATCGAGAGTTCCATGCTCGCAGGGCAGTTTCGCGATCAACATAATTTATGAATCATATGTCTTCGACCATCAAATTAATGGTACTTATATTGAATATTTTAACAACCATCTAAAATAGAATTACTTCTCGTTTGATATTTGATAAAGAAATTAAATATTTCTGTTATCACGAAATAGCAATAGTTGTTGGAAAAACTTCTAAGCCAGCCTTGCTACCACCATCTCAAGTAAGTTTGTCGACAAAATGATATAAATATTGACAACACTTTTGCACTAGAATAATAATAGGAATGAATGATTTATATCGTTAAATGTCGAAGTTAGTGAAGAACAGATCAATTTTGACTGTAATGCACTTTACTAATTACATAATACAGTATTTAACAAAAAGAATGATAAAGTAGGAATATTAAGAGCAACTCATTAAAGAGTACAAAAACTTGTATACGCAGACACATGACACCAGTTCAATTTAAATGTTTTGGAGTAATGACATTGTTGAACAAAACCTGTACCGCGATCTCCCTGAAAGCCCTCATGTCGTCGTCGGTCGTCCCGGATTCCCCGAGTACCGGGGTAGTGACAAAGCCTCAAATTCCTCCGGGAGGCGGGACCGTCTCTGTAATGACGTTGTGGCCGCGTTCATTAGACGCAACCTTGGCTTTATCTTGCGGTTAGTTCAGCTAATATTGAGTTTTTGTCGACCCGTCCAAAGTCAAAGTGAACTTTTGGCCGATACATCATAGACCACTGCAGTTTTATTGCCGAAGCGTAGTTATCATGAAGAACCTGGCTTTGATCGGGGCTAAATTTGTTGAAAGCTATGGCTGTAACTCTAATACATTTAAGTGCCAAATCTAATTTATCGCTCGGGGTAAACTGAGTATCACATGGTTAATTTTTTATACAGGTACGTTTACCTACTTATTTGGCGGCCACGTTTCGTTTCACGCCGACAAATCTTAATTCGAAATATGACCACTTTAATTTAACTATTGAAAAAATCTACTTAAGAAGAAACGATGACCAATGTTTCTGTTATCTCCATTATCCCAACAATGCACGTTTTTAACGCAAAAGTAAGTACTTATGGATAAATAATAGAAGTTGGCTATGGATCTCTATTAACGGTCGATGAAGAACTGTTTTTTATCGAGCGCAGGGTTTTAATTTCTTTCCTATAAGTTTTAATTTATATAGTACATTTGAAGTTGTTTTTCGCTCAGTTAAAGTTAAAATCACAATGACATATTTACTACCAGTATTTAGACGTGAATTACGAGATAGCAGATGTGTTCCGTTGGACAGGTGTCACGTTGAGCAGCCATTTTCTTAGCGTAGGTAATCGACGAAGAAATCCGGGTCGATGCCTTCACTACCTGTGCTATAATTACCCCCTTTTTTACATTGCTGCTTACATTCCTTCCCATTGTCTTCGTGTCGTTTCTTTATAATTATAACAAAGAAATATAGTTCCATAAGGATCGCGTTCTATTCTGATTTCAATATTCAGAATTATGATACCATGTCAAATAGCAAATGCAGTCACATTAAGCGCCTGACCAAATATCTCGACAAAATTGCATCACAGCTATTTCGCTATGAAATTTCGCCTGGCGTTCATAAAACACGCGCGTGTGGTTTCTGAAAATTAATTTCCTTTTACACGATTTTATTACTTTTACTGTAGCTAGTAAAGTCGACGTTCATAATAATTTTATTTGTAATTAAAACTCACTGTTTTAGTCTTTTCACATTGGACACGCTCACGGTTTTATTGTGGGTATAAATGAAAATGGCCGAGTGACCAGCGGATTGTGAGCTTATTAATAACTTTTAATCTCCATTGTTATTTTAACCAGCTGGTAAGTTATCGGTATTAGTTCAGTATTGAGCTTATGGAGTTAAAAATATGACGATTTAAGGACATCATCGTCATTATTATTTATTAAGAAATGAATGAATGAATACTTTATTGTTATAAAACATTTAAAAATATACAAAAAGATAAATTTCATTGGAGAAACAAACGGCGGCTTTATAACCAAAGCAGCAATCTCTACCAGGCAACCTAAGGGTAAAGGAAAGTTTAAATTTTAGAGAATGTTGACGGGTAAAGTATTACGGAAACCTATTTTACGTATTTAAATATTTAACCTAAATACATATTTTGATAATAAAATATATATTTTGATAAGAAATGTGTGACGGAATTATAATTGTACATTTATTGCTTATAAATCGCAAATTTGTATCATGGAACGTTGGATTGCGCTACGATAGCGGTACAAGCAAGCGACTGGCGAACTTAAAAGTGCACGTCAAAACGCTTAGACGCAGCGACTGATTGTTGTTGATCACGAGATTTGGATTGAAAATTTCGCAGCCGAGTCAAGAAAACAAAACAAAAAATTAGCAATAATATTTTTATTTTTCGACGTAATCTCCGTCTAGCTCTGTGCATTTTTTCCACCTACATATACGATACAAAGCTTTTATGCCACTCTTAAAAAGATTCTCCAAGATCTTCAAAAAAATTATTTACAGCACTTTCGAACTCTTCATTCGGTTGAAATTTTTGCCTGCCAAAGTGTTTTTTTAAGATTGGAAATAAGTGGAAGTCCGAAGGTGCCGAATCTGGTGAATAAGCGGAGTGAGGCCGTAATTCAAAACCAAAATAACGAATTTGACAGACGTGTGAACGCCAGCATTGCCTTGGTGAAACAACACTTTCTTTCTAAGTAATACGGGGCGCTTTTCTTTTATTTTTTCACGTAAGTGATGTAGAAGGGTGCAATAAAACTCAGAGTTTATTGGTTTTCCTTTTTTAAGATAGTCCACTTAGATGAAACCCTGATGATGCCATCGCCTTGCCAGCCGACAAAATTATCTTCGCTTTCTTTGGTGCTGGTTCATCCCTTTTTTCCATTGCTTATATAGATTGTTGTTTTGATACCAGAGTAGTGATGAACCCAAGTTTCATCCATTGTCACAAATCTGTAAAAATATCTTGCGGATCAGCCTCAAACATCTTCAAACAGTCGCGTGAATGAGTCGTATTCGTTTTTGTCCACCGAGCAGAAACCTTAGAAAATCCTAGTTCATCGACTGATGATGTTTTGTATTCGTTCATACGAGATGCCTGTAATGTCAGCAATCTCCCTGATAGTCAATATTTGGTCTGTCATTACAAGATCACACAATTTATCGAGGTTTTCTATCATATCACTTATTGCCGTTCGTGTAAAACGCGGGATCGCGTGCACTCATTCGGTTTCAGGGGCGCGTTTAATTCGCGCGTAATGAGCCCACTTGCTGAACCCTTCCCGGCCAAGTTTTTCGGGGCCCGCCGTTTATCTTCAGGAATTTGGCACTGCACGTCGGCTCGGGGCCGAGGTTTTGAACTGAATTAATTTGGACGGCTCAGGTTGTGGTTTTGCTCGATTATATGTAAAAGGAATTTCTTTGATCGCTCCGGCTGACTGTTTAGCATATAAGACGGTGATATCAGATTTGTTTTTGATGCAAACAAAGGGGTTAAGATCTCTTTCTATGAAAGCTTGACATAATGATAACCACAGTTTGCGGAAATGATAGAAAAAGCATGAAACCTATATATATCAAAATAATTCGTGCTGGAGGATCTCGTATTAAATAAATCTTCATTTTTTATATTGCTATAGATCCGATATCCGATCCGCCTATATTTTAATCATATTTCTATATTCCTGCAAATGTGTAGTGGTCACAACTATATGCCAAAAGCTTTATACCCATTTTAATGCTTTATTGATATTTCTCTTTCAGCACTTGTAATATACATACATACATTTATATTTGGTGGCTGTTACACTCATAAGTTTATTCCAGCTTTTGTGAAAAAGCAAAGCAATTTCATATGAAAATGTATTCATTAATCTAAAATCATTCCGCGGCAAGAGAATAACGTTAAAAGTGAAAAAAAAACTATTTTTCAAATAATATTCATGGTATTAAATTTATGAGTCCTATATGTTATTAGCGTTCTGTTGTAAAAAAATGGAAAACTCGTGTGTCTGTCCGACCGAATGTCACATTAACTATCCCCTAACCCCAGTTGTCTCCGAAGCCACTCCCCCCCACCTCCCTCTCTTGATTTGTCTCCGAAGCAGCTAAACCTAAATATACTTCTGTACACAGAGACTATCTACAGCATTATACTTGTAGAATCTTAGAATACCATGGTTAATTTTGTACAATCATTACCCTTTTCATACTAGTTTAACTCGCGCGTGTACGATTTTTTAAATTTTCTACTCAAAACCTATATACTCGTACCTACTTATATAGTAGGTAATATTTAGCAGAAATAAGCCCCGTTAATTGTTTCAATAGAAACCTATAGACACTAAAATCGAAATCACTTAACACGTTCAAAACTATCGAAAACCAATTTCCCCAGCAAGACATTTGAATTTTAGTCAGTGCAGCGTTTGAATCGTTCAACCATTGGATTCATTGTTTGGAAATCGACAAGGCGTGAACATAAGCGCTGGCTCGGAAACTTCCAGAGATCAGACCCTAGAGGCTGCACGGCCCCGTGCGGTCGCACACTGACGCCAAAGCTTTAACGAAGCTATATTCGCTTTTAGGTAGAGATTCTTTTTATTATTCTGGTTTAATTTATTTATTTCACAAACAACTACAGCCCACTGCGTTAGTAACAACAAAGAACTTATAAGCTACTAGCTGTTTTCCGTGACCTTGTCTACGTGTAATTTAGTTATATCGCACATTTGGTTAAATCACACACTTTCCAAGGAACTCATTAGAATTCGGAATAAAAAGTAGTCTGTATCCTCCCCCGAGGCGTGCCTTATTCAATTAATACTTGTTTACCAGTTTAGGCTGAAAACATAACAGACAGACAATGTTACTGTGAATTTATAATATTACTAAGTAAGTACTTAGACTGACTTGGTATTTTGGCATGGCTTCACTTTAGTCGCCAGCTGTCAGAACGATTTGCAATGTCGACGAGGTCGTGGTCGACCATATCATTAAAAACAAATTTGAAATGAGAGCCAAGTTCAATATTAAGTACGAGTATATGACGTGTCGTTGTTGACTTCGCCGACATAAGAATTGCCATCTCTATGGGTGCCAAGTTCCATGTAAGTAAAACATGCAACATGCTCAGATGAATTTATTGAACAATTTCTTGTTCGTTGATACTACCACGATGTTTGCTTCTTCATAGGTAATATACATTTTTAATTTTAAGTAAGCACTATCTATTTCTGCCGCAAAGCAGCAGTGCTTGTGTTGCTATGTTCCGGTTTGAAGGGTAAGGTATGGAAAACGTCGTGTGCAAAGGCTCTTATATGACGTCATCAGCATGCGTTTTTCAATACTCGGACACCTGCCACATTTTTGAAATTCGGCGCCTACGGTGTAGCCAAATGTGCGAGGTTTCATATAATTTCATACAACGAATTCCAAAAAATGCGACGCGGGTATATGTGCGTTCAGCTTAAAAGTGTCTTTTATAGCAAGAAAATATACCTCTTTCTAGATTAGAACTATCTTATGTTAGTGCGTATCGCATTGTAAAACTATCTGTTACGCTTCGCTCCAACTGTACTTGAGGGCTTAGTGTTGAGCGCCACATTGCCTGTACTGGCACAAAGACAAAAGTGCCAGGCGTCGACCACACGTCCCGATTCAGCCTCGTGCCTTGGAGACTTCAACCGTGTTTATTCTGGTAGACGTCAGGTAACATGAGCCGTTAATATTCCACCCTGAACTTAGGAATATCCAAATTATTTCTTTATCTAAGAATTTTTCTGCTTTGTGTTTTGAAATCGGATGTGTGTAAATTAGAGCAGCTATCGCAGTCGTAATGGTAATATACGTACATATTTATTTGACATAACAATACTATATGATATTCTTTAACCCATCCTCAATGAGCGTCGAGAGCATCGGTGACGATGTGAACTCGGTACTCTCCTTCTAATCGGGAGGTCCAGGATGCAATTCTGCCATGTACCAATTTGATTTTCGTTTTTGAATTTCCTATACATTTGTCCGACGCTCCTACGGTGGAGGAAAACATCGTGAGGCAACTTCCAAGTCGACACCGAACCAGTAATACATAAAAAATGAACTGCAGTTATGATTCCGCATATACTTACTCGTATCTAGATTATTTTATGAAAAGCGCTCACAAGATTTAATATAACTGAAAATCAGCATACACACGTGCCGTTATTCAGAAATGCAAATGCCGGCTCAGCCCAAGCGAGCCCGCAGGCTGAGCTGTGCCAGTTAATGCTCCCAGATTTCATGGGCTATTGCTTTTTTCCGTAGCACTTTCACTCGACGACATATACTGGATTTTGATTTGGGCTTCTTGTTGAAGAAAGAACTTCTAGCAAGCATGAACGATATGTGTTCTTTTTCATCTATTAATAAAACAATTCAACATCGAATACAAAACGATGCAACGAAAATTACAAAAAATTGAAATTCGAACTTTGCGAGCGATGTGACGAATTTATCATTGTAATCATTTTTGGCGTGTAAATTATTTTTCACTTCTCATGCTCGAAAAAGTACTACTTTATGCAGAATCTAGGCGACATAAAGTTGAACTTTATGCACAAGGGCAAAAAAGTAGCTTTTTAAATGTATCTATACTAAGGCAGTGACCATTTAGACCATGCAGCCAAACATAATAAATTGTGCACGGATAAAACTTGCTAATTTATAATATATCCTTCCCTATTTGCATTTTTGGTTTATAATAAGATAATACGAAAAAGTAACTAAATATCAAGACATATTCATCACTAAAAAAAACAATATTCCAAAATAATTTAAGAGTAGGCTGTATATATTTTATTCTTTGCCCGAAAATCATGCACAAAAATTTAAAAAAAGTAAAGTAGCGGGAAAGAAGCCGTGAGATTGTGTGAAAAAAAAGCGCGGGAACTTCACATAGTAAAGGCGGGCTCTTTAAAATATTTTATTTGTAATTTTTTAATTGTAGTCAGTTACTTAATAAAACACAAACAAAAGAAGTATATAACATATAGGCATTAAATAATATTATAAGCAGATATGGGGAAGCGGAGTTCGAGAAAAAGAAAAAAAAAGGAGGATGAACCGGAGTCTGGTGATGCAGATAGGGAGACAGATGAGGTAAGGTTGGTAGAAACGGATATGTCCTCTTCGGACAGTGATGAAGAAATAAGCAATGCAGATAGGTACAAGCCTTATTATGTTACTGACTATATACGCAGATATCCGGAAGAAATTAGCGGCACTGAATTTGTGGTTTTTGTTGAGTCATCAGACATCCAGAAACCAATTGGAACAAGAGATCTTCTTTCTTTGTCAACTTGTTTAAAGCGCTTTAACAAAGGCGTCAAATTTTTAAGAAATATCAATAAGTTTAAGATAGGTATTTATTTTGAAAAACCAGACTTGGCGAATGCCTTTTTAAATAATAATACCTTCTTGAAAGAATACAAATTCAAAGCCAGTATTCCTGCTGCTACAACTAAGGTGTCCGGAGTTATAAGAAATGTACCTACCATTATATCAAACAAGAGAATATTTACTATGATAACAAGTACAAAAAAAATAATAACAATAAAAAGAATAATGAAAAAAATAAATGTGACTGAGGGTTTTATATTACAACCTACAACTACAGTAATAGTGACATTTGCCACTTCCATTTTGCCAAATCATATAGATATTGGTGGTTGGAGACATGATGTGTCTCAATATATACCACCAGTTAAGCAATGTTACAAATGTTTGAGATACGGACATTTGGCAAAATATTGTAAAAATTCTGAAAAATGTAGTATATGTAAAGAAAATCATAACTATAAGACTTGTACAGTTTCTATCGAAAAAGCTACTTGCATTCATTGTGATGGCAATCATACTAGTGTGTCTCCAATATGCCCAGTTAAAAAACAGAAAATCATTGAAAATAGAAATAAATATAAGCCTGCTTCTTATGCAGATATTACAAATCCTTTAAATTTTCCCAAATTAGAAAGTAAGACAAAAAATAATGTAGATTTGTTTACACTGCTCAATACTGACAGCAAGTGTCTCTCATTATTAGTTGAAACCATAACTAAATGTGTTTCTTTGCATAATACTCAAAATACTTCTATAAATTCTAAAAGTGTTTTAGAGGTCTTAAAAAATACTTTTGGTAAGTAAGTAAGTAAGTAAGTAAGTAATATTTATTTGCTTGAAATATGGTACAAATGATATAATAATTGCAATTAGACCGCATATTTCACCAGAATCTGGCATGCATAATATAGGTAAGTACTCAACAAATAGTTCCTAAATAATGCTACTTCACTGAATTATGTCCAATAATCACAATCACTAATAACATAAAACAAAAACAATTCCAGAACTCAATGTCACACTTCAATGTCAAAACAATATAAATAATAGGAATGGATAAGTACTTAACAGATGAATTATTAAATAATATTACAAATTAAATCCAATGGTCATAATAAACAAAGAATCAAAACAAAAGAAAATGAAACTATTCTATAACTTCAATGTCAGAGTAAGATAACATTAATTTGTAAATTTAATTTAAAAATTTAATTTGAAACCACTGCTCCTCTTTAAATAATAGAAACAAAATGTTACATTACTAAAATAAATTTACACAATATAAAAGTCAATTTGATTTTGTCAGTAGTATTTTTTACATAGTTTCCATAGGTAGTTTATAAATTACATAACTTTTTTTAATTTGAAATAGTCAGAATACTCACTTACAGAATAAAAACAATTTTCGATAAGCCAGCTTTTGAGTTTCCTTTTAAATAACTTTGTTGGTAGTTTTGTGAATTCCTCATTTAACAATAACATGTTAAATATTTTTACTGCCATACAATAACTATTGTTAGAGTAACGAGTTGTTCCGATTACAGGTAAAATAAGTTTGTCTGGATATCGGGTGTTGAAACCACAATAGTCCCTATTTTTTTTGAAGAGCTCTAGATGTGATTTCACAAAAACACATAATTCAAAGATATAGATTCCAACAACGGTCAATAGCTTTAGTTTCCTGAATAGAGGTCTACATGATGTTTCGATGTCGACATTACAAATGGCTCTAATACACTGTTTCTGTGCCAATAGTGCTCTCTCAACCAAGCTTGAATTACCCCAAATAGGAATGCCATATCTGAGAACACAGCATACATGTCCATGATACGCTTGAAGTGCAACCGATCTGTCACTAACCTTTGTTAGTTGCCATAGGGCATATGCGAAAGAATTTATTTTCGCACAGATTTTGTTAATGTGTTCTGTCCATGTCAATTTGTCATCTAAATTTATTCCCAGAAATTTAACGTTATTTGATTCTGCAATTACTTGGTTATCACAGCTTAATGCAAGTCGTTGTTTATTACCATTCTTATTAATAAATTGCATATATGTAGTTTTATTTAGGTTTGCCTTGAGGTGATTATCACTAAGCCAAGTTGCGATGTCATTGATTGTTTTATTTATCTCATCGTTAAAAATGGTTTTATCCTTGCAGGGGATGACTACTGATATGTCATCTGCAAATAAGGTGCAATTATACTTCGTCACATTTGGCAGATCATTTATGTATAACAGAAACAGCAGAGGGCCCAGAATGCTTCCCTGTGGAACACCAGTGTTATTAACAATAGCATCTGATTTGTAAATTTGTGTATCTTTATTTGAGATTATTTTTGATATTTCTACGTATTGCATTCGATCACTTAGATAAGATTTTAACCATGTATTAGTAATGCCTCTAATGCCGCAATAATGACATTTCTGTAAAAGGCGACTGTGATTAACGAAATCAAATGCTTTGCTCATGTCAAAGAACACAGCTGTGACTGGAATACGTTTATCGACATTTTCTCCTATCTGTTTTATTAAAGAAAATGCGGCTGAGACAGTTGACTTACCTTTTTGAAAACCATATTGTTCAGATTTTAATAAGTTATATTTAGTCAAAAAATTTAATATTCTAATGTACATCGCCTTTTCAAATATTTTCGACATAATCGGTATTAGAGATATGGGCCTGAAATTGTTAAGATTTGCCCTACATCCTTTTTTGTGAATCGGTTTCACCACTGATATCTTTAGGATTTCTGGAAATACACCGCTACTGAATGATAAATTAATTAAGTAAGAAAGG
Source organism: Schoenobius gigantellus (assembly GCA_963935595.1). Taxonomy (NCBI): domain Eukaryota; kingdom Metazoa; phylum Arthropoda; class Insecta; order Lepidoptera; family Crambidae; genus Schoenobius; species Schoenobius gigantellus. Next base: position 29,840,011 of record OZ012560.1, on the reverse strand, counting down.
ACTGGTGAAATTTCCTTGCTACAATTTTTTATAATTTTGGTATGAATGTCATCATAACCTGTTGAATTCGTGTTTTTAAGAGATTTTATAATGTTCATGACTTCAATTTCGTCAACCGGAGAAAGAAACATAGAATAATCAGAATGTTGAAGATTGAATAAATTAGATTTACTAGTAGTCATGTTATTATTAGTCAAATTTATAAAATAGTCATTGAATGTCGAAGCTATGTCAGATGGATTTGTTATAGTGATTTTATTTAAAACTATTTTGTCTATATTCGATTTAATTTTGTCAGTACCTAACCTATTATTTATAATGTCCCACGTAGCTTTGCAAACATTTTTACTTTGTTGTACGTAGTTTGAGTTTGATATCTTTTGGGCATGATGAATACACTTCTTTAATAATCTCGAATATTTATTATAGCATACCCGTAACTGAGGGTTTGGGTTTTTGTAATATTCAAAGCGTAACCGCCTCTTAGTGACCGCGGAGCGCTTGAGACCTTTAGTAAACCATTTTCGAGATTTTTGATGTGAAACAATTTTTTGTCTTTTTAGGGGAAAACATAATTCATAAAGAAGTTTAAATGTCTCGTGAAAATATTTAAATGCATCATTTAATTTCGACTCGGAATAAACTGTATGCCATGATATATTCCTTAGATAGCCCCGAAACTTTTCAATGGTTTCAGTATTCATGACCCTTTTCATTGTGAACCAGAATTTGATAGGACTATGCTTATTCTCGACTGAAAACTTTATTGATTGGGCAGTGTTATGGTCTGACAATCCCAAATTATGTATTGTTTCTTTCACTTGTACTATATTACTTATTATATGATCAATGCAGGTATTTCTACGAGTAAGCAATCAAATCCCCACAATTCACCCCCAATCAATTGAATATCGTACAGTGGAATGCTCAAAGCTTATTAAGCAATCAACTTATTTTTACGAAATTTCTTTATGACCATTTTATTCATATCGCAATTATATGTGAAACATGGCTAAAGCCTCAGAAGCAGTTTAAAATCAAAGGTTATCATATTGAACGTAATGACTGTGGCAACAAGCATAATGGTGTTGCTATTTTAATCCATACATCATTAAAATATCAAAAAGTAACATCTTATTTTGACAACTCTCTTCAAACAATTGTAATACATTTAGAACTAAATCAGAACACTATTTCAATAGCCAGTATATATTGTCCAACAAATTGTATTCCCAGTTTCTCTAAAAATAAGTTTAAACATTTCTTGAATTCTCTCCATAGGCCGACGATTATAGCTGGTGACTTCAATGCTCATCACTCAATTTGGGGATGTCCGTTATCGGATTCCAGAGGTAAGGATATTCTTGAGTGTTTAGATGAATGCAATTTAGTCCTGTTGAATGATGGTCAGGTCACAACTGTCGGTTCTCATTCTTGGAGACCCAATGGTTTGGACTTGACTATGGTATCTCCTTCATTAGCTCTTCGCTGCGAATGGTCAGTACACGACGATCCATTGGGCAGTTATCATTTGCCAACATTTACTAAGATTACATTCAATAGTAGTTCACAATGTTTTAACTCTCAAAACAATTATCAGGATGAAAATGATTTTAACAATCGCATTAATCATAGATTAGTTGATTGGAAGTTGTATTCTTCAATTGTTAATAAGGATTTAGATAATTTTCAATGTAACCCTATTAGTAATCCAATAGATTCATACAACTCTTTTTGTCAAATCATTTTGACAGCTGCACAAAAGTCAATTCCCTCTCGTACCTCTCGGTCCGAATCACGTAACATTGCTACTCAAAACTTAAAATCAAAATATCGAACAATTCCTTGGTGGAATAGTAATTGCGCTAAAGCTGTCCAGGAAAGCAAGCAAGCCTATCTTGATTTTAAGAATAATCCTTCTCAAGAAAAATATATTAATTTCAAAAGATTACAAGCTGCTAAAAAACTTACGATTAAGAGAGAAAGACTAAGTAGTTGGATAGAATTCTGTACAAAATTAAATCGATTGACACCAGTTTCAGTAGTATGGGGTAACATGAGAAAACTTACACATAAAACATATAAAAAGCAAAATAGTGATTTTTCGTGGGTCAGTGATTTTTTACGTAAATACACGCCTGACTTTGTGCAAAATAACAGGCCAATTGTGAAGGACAATAGTTTACCAGATAATCAGTCATTCCTCACTGATCCATTTTCTTTTGACGAATTAACTGCAGCTCTGAAATCTAGAAAAAACACTGCTTGTGGATTAGATAGTTTATCGTACAAGATGTTTCAGCTACTTAACACTGACAATCTTTATAAGCTTTTACAAATTTATAATATTTTATGGCAAGATAGCACAATTCCTCCTAATTGGAAAATGGACTGCTTGGTTCCTATTTTAAAACCTGGAAAAATTGCATCTCATCCCGATTCTTATCGTCCTATCGCTTTAACGTCTTGTGCTGGTAAATTATTTGAACAGCTAATCAAACAAAGATTGGAATTCTTCATAGAAAAGAACTCAATTTTACCTTTAAACCAGTTTGGGTTTAGGCGAGGACTTTCGGCTCAAGAAAGCTTAGCACATTTTTTTTTGGACGTCACTACAGCTCAAAAGAATATGGAGTATACAATAGCAGTGTTTTTTGATATAGAAGGTGCATTTAATAACGTTAATCATGGTATTTTGTTTGAATCTCTATTATCTTTCTTACCTGTAAAAATTGCTTATTTGATATATGCTTTTCTCACGGATAGAAAAGTGTATGTCAAAATAGATAATAAATTTTTAGGCCCTAGATTTTCGAGCAAAGGTGTATGTCAAGGAGGCATCTTGAGTCCTATTCTGTATATTTTGTATATAAGAAAACTAAATTCCATTCTTAATAATAATTTAGTCAACAATCTTCAGTTTGCTGATGACCTTGTCATTTATTGTAAAGGTACTAATGTATTAGATATTCAATTAACATTAAATAATAATCTAGTGAAGCTGGCAGATTACTTCTCAGAACTTGATTTAAATGTTAGCCTTTTAAAAAGTAAAGTTGTAATATTTTGCCCAAAATACAGTTCTCTACCTCTAATTAATATTACATACAGCAATCATACTTTGCCTATTGATAATTCAGTTAAATTCTTGGGTGTTATTTTTCACGAAAATCTTACGTGGGATTTATATGTTGATTGCTTGGTGAGCAGAGCTTTAAAAGCCACTAATGTAATTAGGTCCGTTACTGGATTGAAATGGGGTGCTGATCCTAAAATTGTGTTAATGCTTTATAAAGCTTTGGTCAGAAGTCATTTTGAGTATGCTTTCTTTTGTTACGCTTCCGATCCAAAATACATAGATATTATTGATAAAATACAGAATAAGAACTTACGATTAATACTAGGTGCTATGAACACTTCCCCAATAAATTCTATGCAGGTCGAATGTCATTTACCACCAATGGTTATTCGCTTTGAATTTTTAAAACTTAAATTTCTTTTTAAACTCTTATCACGTTCGAATAATGATCTTTTAAATAAATTAAATGTATGTTCCACTAACACTTTTCTTTCAAAGAATTTCTCACATTTTATAAGTTTAAAAGAACAATGTAATATATTTTGTAGTACTACTTTACATTGTTATAGTGGCTCATATGCTAGTAAATTCTGTGACATTCATATTGTCCTACATAAAGATTTTAAAGATAAATATGATGTTTACGAAAGTCTACAGGCTTATAATGATTATCGATCAATTTATACAGATGGTTCAAAGACGAATGTAAGTGTTGCAGTAGCTATGTATGATGCAGGTAGTAAAACTGGACATAGTTTTAAAATGTGCCAAAATGCCAGCATATTTTCTGCTGAGGCGAATGCTATAATTGTAGCTCTTAACTACATTCAACAGTTCAGCCAATACAAAAAATGGATTATTATTACTGACAGCATGAGTGTGTTGATGGCTTTGAGAAATCCTTCCTTTTCATCAGTCACAAATCATTTAATATATAATATCCGAGATCAGATACATCATTTAAAAATAAATTATCAAATAGACATTATATTATTTTGGACTCCAGCTCATATCGGTGTATATGGAAACGAGGAAGTAGATAAACTGGCCAAAACTATGAACACTCTAGACGTACCTATAAAAAACATATCAATTTCATATACTGATTGTACAGCTCTAATCAAGAAAGAAATATTGAAGCTATGGGAAGAACACTGGAATAGTACTTTGCTCATAAAAGGGAAGTGGTATCGAGAAATAAATAATAAAATAAAACAACCCTGGTTCAATAGACACAATTACATAAACAGAAGATTTTTTACTATTATTTGCCGTTTGCGAATTGGGCACGGTCGATTCAATGACCATTTGTACCGGCTAGGCATGACTTCTTCCCCATCGTGCAACTGGTGCAACACCACCTTACCTCAATCTCTGCATCACCTTTTTTACGAATGTCCAATTTTTGCCCTGCAAAGAAACATTTTATTAGAAGAAATTTCAAAAATAATGAAACACCAGCAAGATCTACCGCGCTCTTTACAAAAACTTCTTTCCATTGAAAAATGCTTTGAAGCAATTTATGAATATGTAACCTCTACGTTTGGCGATTTGTGAATTCAAAAGAAGAATGAATAACAATAGTTTATTGCATACAGACTAGGCTGTATGGTTGACGCCTTTGCCTTTCCCAAATGGGATAAACAAAATTAAAAAAAAAAAAAAAGAAGCCGTGAAATTTTCGTATTGAATTTTCTCAGTTATTGTTGAATTAACTAAATTTTAAAAATGTCAAGTGAAGAAGAAGATTTAGAACTTACTCCTAATACTTTAATGGAAATAAACGCACAAAAAGTGGTGCAAGAAATATTGCCGCCAAAATCTCGGCAAATATATATGAAAACTTATGACAAATTTATAGTATGTTATGTTACTGTTTTATTTTCTCGCAATCGAAGTGAAAAGCAGAGTTTATAACTCGTGCACAAATCATTTTTATCCTCGACTTCTTCATCTGCCCTCGCCCTGCGGGCTTGGGCATATAACGATCTCGGATAAAAATGACTTGCTTTATGCACTCGGCATAAAATCTACTAATTTTTTAGACGAAAAAGGTTTTGACCACTAAGTTTGAATTCATATTCCCAGACCATATTGAAACGTTTGAATTTCGAATCACTTTTCTACGATACCGGTTAAAATAGACTTTTCCACGCAGATTTAGAAGAATAAAGAAAGTTTTGAGCTGGTGGGGTGGAAACTATTTTTCTTCCAACTCGTATTAATAATTAGATTTCAAGTATGAGATCGATCTTAAGATACTGTTTTTGACAGATGTTCCATAATAATATATTAAATGTCAAAATTGCAGCTTAGGATCGATTACTACCCTGGGAAACTCGAGGGCAGTAATATTGTATGAAATTTCATTAATGACCTGCGGACCGAAAAAGGCTGCATTGGCGGCCATTCATTATATGATCATAATATGATTCGTATTATGAATTGAGCGCAATAATAATTCATCGTAAATAAATTCTATATGACAACTTTGCATGAAAATTCGTAATTCGGCATTGGTTTTTAAGTGTGACTAATTTGTGGACCATTTTACGAATATTCATACAAAACTGTAAAATAGAATAATTGCTTAAAATGAATTGCACTCAAATCATAGTACGAATCATATTATGATTCTGCCAATGCGGCCTTTTTAGGTCCGCTGTTCAGCATTATTGCCTTGTTGTTTTTTTTAATTTACCAAAAAGTCACAATAAGATTAGAAGATACCTAATAAGAAGAAGTTTGGTGGCTGTATAAGATGAAGCTGTATAAGATGTCACAAAAAATACTACACATGCGCAAAACAAGTTAGATAGAACCGCACAAAGCACTACAGAGAGGCATTTTTTTTTTGTTTTTTTTTGTGCATTTTCCACCTCATCATTCAACACCTTCAAGATAAGGTTTTGTTTTAAGTAAGAACAATTTGTATTTTTTTGCATAAAGAAATATGTTTTTCTACAGTCAACTTTAGTTTTTTATTTATTTTTAATATGTAATGTAGTTGAAAGAAAAGCAGATTACGCACCTCGTAAGTGAGCTATTATTATTAATGCCCTCGCGCAAGTGCTCGTGCACCAAACATTCGCGGGCATTAATAGCTCACTTAGCGCTCGGTGCAACTATCTGCTATAATTTCTACCAATTGGTTTCATTAATTAGTCCCCTTTACAAGTATAACGCAGAAAACATTATGTTCACGTAAGTAATTTTTCATTTTGGAAACATACATGTATCGATTAAAACGTTGGACGTTCACTGATGTTATAGCGGCGAAGTTCTAATGCAGCCGACCGTACATCAATTAATTAGGCGATTTAACGGCGCCAGTGTACCAGCGCTGCGAATTTAACAATCATGATGGCCGAATGTATTTCAATGGTGGTTTGGTAATGCCGTGTTGTGTGGCCATCAATGGCACGCTGCGCTGTGTCCAATGATAGGGCACATTACATACGTTATAGAGAGCGTAGACCAGAGTATTTGATATAAATTGCAATTTTTATAATACTAGCTTTCCGCTCGCGACTTCGCTCGAGTTATTTTTGTTTTCCCGCGGGAATTTTTGTCCCCTAGGAAAATTACCCTATTTCCTTCCCCCGGTCTCGAACTATTCCTATACCAAATCAAAATCGGTTCAGTAGTTTCGAAGCCTATTGAATACAAACAAACAAACAATCAAATCTTTCCTCTTTATAATATTAGTACTTATAGATATCTTTACGCGTTCTCTGAGAAATACCTTGACAGACAGACGGACAACGAGGTGATCCTATTCCGGAGTTCCGTGTTTCCTTTTGAGGTACGGGACCCTAAAAACTACTCTAAATCTCACACAAAAAGTGTTTAGAAACGATACAATTTATTTTGACATTTTATTACATAACTAGCTTTTGCCCGCAACTTCGTCCGTGTGGAATCCTTTTTTATTGATTCCATTTATAAATCTCCCCCCCCCCCCCCTACTACCCTTTTTACACCCTTAGGGAATGATTTCGGGGATAAAAACTATTCTTTATCCTTCCCCACAACTCCAACTATCTCCATCAGTTTTAATCTAAATCGGTTCAGCGGTTTTTGATTCCCCATACAAAGTTCCACCCCCATGTTCTCCCCTTTAAGGGGTTATTTCTGCAATAAAAGCTATTCTATGTCCGTCTCCTGGTTCTAAGCTACCTCCCCACCAATCTTCAGCCAAATCGGTTCAGTCGTTCTTGAGTTATAGATAGTGTAACCAATACGAATTTCTTTTATATATATACAGGGTGTAACTGAATACCCCAATAACATTTAAGGGTATGTATACATCAGAAGTAGAGATGCTGTAGAAAAAATATTAAGGCGAACAAACCTACTTTTTTTTCCCATACAAACTAAATAAATTATTTTTTAGTATTAAGTGCCGACAACCCTACGTAAGCGTACGAGGAATACTACGTTCACGTCATACAAACTAAATAAATATTTTTTTGGTATTAAGTGCCGACAGCCTTACGTAAGCGTAGGAGGAATACTACGCTCACGTCTGTCACGTGTCATTTTGTGTTTAAATTTCTTTTCTGTTAAGAGCTGATTATGGTTGTCACTTAAAAGTTTTTGCTTTCAGTTTAAAATCAAATAACTCTGAGAGTATAGGGATTCCAGATCTCAGACAAGCACCGAAGGTCCATTTAGTATCTAACTTATATGCCCCTTAAATATTATTGGGGTGTTCAGTTACACCCGGTATAAAATAAAGTAGATTGTATCCCACAATGTCTAATCTCGGATTAAATGATCGACAATGACGTGAATGTCTTTCCTGGATTTTTGAGGCATTATAAAAAAGAGGTTTCTAGGATGCTGAGTAGGCAGTGATAATTTACATCTTTCTCTAAATTCTAAATTTAACTATATCAATTTTATTTTAAAAGTTCTGTTTAAAAAGGTTGTGTACGCCTAAAATTGGCCCACATATCAGAATGTAACACTATACTGTGTTTAAGTGTCTATTTTAATATGTGAACTGTTAATGTACCTAAATAAATAAATCTAATATAATAAAATTCTCGTGTCACAGTGTTTGTTACCGACTCCTCCGAAACGGCTTGACCGATCTTTATGAAATTTTTTGTGTATGTTCGGTGGGTCTGAGAATAGGTCGTAAACTATTTTTTATTATGGTGAAACGTAGTTCGCCAGCACAGCTAGTAATACATATAATTCTATCAAGTTAAAAAAAAATAAGATGGCTGCAAATACTAAACTATAAAGGCGGTAACACACTTCTAAAGCTTTTTCAATACGACTTGCACTTAGCCAGCTTCTTTGACGTTTTATCAAAACCCCCACAACATTATTAAAGAGATACCTCGTTAAATATGCTCACACTGGAAACACCTACATTTGAGCAGCAATTTATCGTAGCCCACATCGCTGGGCGCTTCACCCGGTCTCGTTCGGAACGATACAAAAGGTTTTTAATAATTTCCACATTATACAGCGCCCGGCGCTTTAATATCAACGATTGTTGCCAACTTTCTTCTCTTCTGGTATATTTATTAAAAAACAACGGATGAACGAGTGATGTAAAGTTATGAGCGAAATTGAAGCGTCGTCGGGTAATTCGCGCTTGTGTACAGCGAGCGCAAAGCAACTCCGAATATCAAATAACATTTCGTAGCGACTGTGAAGTATTGTCGCATAAAGCTTGAAATTAACGTTCAGCAGGCCTATTCGCTAACTACGGTTGGTAACTAGAACTGTCATTTTTGAAAGACACTTTATATCCATTACTGGTTTAGTGATCTTATGTGTTACGGCAGCGTTCATGATAGCAGTAATGGATGTTAAGTTCCTTTCAAAAATGACAGTAGTAGTTAGCAACCGAAGTTACAGAATAGGACTGCAGCTCATTAAATTGACTGGGTAATTTTCTACCGACCATCAGTACCAAGATAACGCTAGCTCAGTCTCTTTTACTATCCATCCTTGACTATGCAGATAACTGCTGCGTTGATCTTACCGACGATCTTCTCAACAACCTTCTAGCGTCTTTAGAATCTCTGTATCCAGTTCATTTTTAATCTTCGGAATTATGAATACGTTTCATACTTCCGCGACAAACTTAACTGGCTTCCCACATTCGCAAACGTAGAAACTTACACGTTCTGACTGACACATTTATGTACTATCCTCTTCTGTCCTAATTCTCCTCCATTAGTAAGTTTAGTAATGCTACCTAAGATAAGCACAAGTGGCAGCACTCTAAGAGAATACCGTTAATTACCGGTACATTTAACGTGAATTGGTGGCGTTATCAAACGCTGCCTCGCCGAAAATAACAAGCCAATCTATTGCGGCACAGGCAAAATTACACTTTTTAATTTGACAATGATTCACAAAAGAGGTTGACACTATACCTGTACGGAATTCGAGTGAACCTTCACTGCCCAACGATTTTTTTTCATTCATCACAGCTCATATACGTCCCCACCGAGGGGCACGAGCCTACCCTAACTAGTTAGGGCGATTAGGCCTTAGTCAAATCACGCGGCCCAGTGCGGATTGGTTGACTTCACATACACCTTTGAATTACTTCGCAGGTGAATGCAGGTTTCCTCACGATGTTTTCCTTCACCGTAGGAGCGTCAGATAAATGTACATACGAAATTCGTGAAACGAAAAACACATTGGTACATGGCGGAATCGATCACGGGCCTCCCGATTCTACACGCAGCACAGTCCAGTGCCGAGGTCACAGCGCCAACGATAGTTTTTTATCAGTTCCAAAATCTGCAGGGAAATTCAGGATGATATTCACGCAATAGCGAGCTAAAACTAGCACGCCACATAAACTCTATCAAATCACGTAATACGAGAATTGACACTTTACCGCGTTCCCGCGGCACGGAACTCATCCAGCCGCAAATGAGACGGTGTCAAATCAAATTTGGCCGGAATGTGGAGTCGACTCTATTACCATAATGCAAGTGGGGAAGTGATGGGGTGTCATGTGAGAGGTGCAAGGGTAGAGATCTTATCTTGTGGTATTTTCTTGTGGAATTCAATTTACAAGGTGTTCCCAAGCAATGGATTTTACGAGTGCTTCGGCTTCGGCGTCTTGCATGTGTAAACAGTTTTGATAGTTTTTGTGTTTTACCGTGACATTATATTTCTATTGTTTGGTCACCTTCTTTAGAAAATACTGGATATATGTGTTAACTAAACCAGTATAAACTCTACGTACTCTCGAACAGCAATGAACAGTCTTTTAGACCGATTTTTAAATTGTAACGCAATATTGTTACGAACGATTGCGAAGCTTAAGCAATGTCGGCTGTGGTCAGTCTTATGATGGGTGACTGAAATACGAAACATTTCGAGCTCCTCCGTGCTTCGGAAGGCACGTCAAACAGCGGATCCTGCGCCTGATCTAACCCGGTCGTGACGACTAGCCCCCATCGGACTACGCGAGTGAAGGAACAGAGAGAGCATAGGCCCTAGACAAATGCCACATGCTAACTTTTCCGCAGAAAAATGTATGCAAATGACATTATCTTACGACAACCTCACGCAAATTTTTCCGCAGCTAATGTCATCTCCATACATTTTTTCTGAGGAACGACTGCGGAAAAGTTAGCGTGTGGAATTTGTCTAGGGGGCTGTTAATTCGCTCGATACGTGTAATCGACAGAAATTCGCTAAAACTCGCACTAAGTACTCTGCTCGGCAGAACTGAAAAAACTAATTAACTAAACTAGTTGAGTTAAATAAAGATTAGCAAAACTTTGTGAATTTTTAAATTAATTTCATTTATGTTTAGATCACCTGGCTTGTTACAATTTACAAAATCATTTCAGTTATTTAATTTTGGTTATGAACTTCTAAAGTTTTTGTTATTTACTGTCAAATTCGACTTCGGTACCTTGTAACATAACAGTACTTTGCTATAATTGAACAAAGTTAGAGTATTTTCTAACATACAGTTGGCTAAACTTAAATGAAGCTTTTACATAATTATTGTGCTATTTATTACCATAGCTAAAAATTTTTTACAACTGTATTGTTTAAGATCGTGTTACAAAGTTGCTATAAACAAATTAAATATGTGATTGAAACCAACTAATATTAATAATGTTGATTACAACAATGTTTTTGTAAGCCAGAACAAAATAGTTTTGTCAGAGGTAATAAAAGTGATGCTGCGTGTAACAAAAAAAATTGTAATTTCCCGCCCGAACTTGCATCAAACGTGACACGCAGGAACATAATGTTCATTTCGCTTTACCGGCCTTGCGGTTCGCACTAGTTTTCAGAAAGCAAGTGGCATTTAGTGGTAACTTTGTGATATTTTTCAAAAATAGAGAAGAATCATGGTACACATGAAGAGTCAAAACTGTATGGTGATGCCGTATTCATGAATGCAGCCCCCCTCCCCCCCCCCCCCCCCAAGCAAACGAACCTGCGGAAAAAATTTCCTACTATCTGAGGTTGTGGGGCTTGGAAATGACTATTTAAAATTTTTGGATGGTGAGTGAACAGAACAAAACTTTTTTGATTTTTGTACATAAGAAAATGTTTGTTCGTTTTTCGTACAGTTGTGCGACTAATGTGTACTCAGCTATTCACTTACTTCGGTTACCAATTCCGAACTGTCATTTTAAACACAATATCATACTGCTATAATAAACCCTGCCATAACAAAACTCACGTTGCCATTGCTATTTCAGCGAGTAGTTTTGTGTGTAATCATTGATTTACTAGTATATCAATGTGTGTAATACACTCAGTAGTATATCACAAAGACAGTTCAGAGTTCGGAGCAACCGAAGTTAGCGAATAAGGGAGCTGGTGTTTATGCCCCAGTGATATTTTTCCTTCATTTGCTTCTTATTTTAATGCAGATAACTTAAACATGTTTTTATTTTACAGAGTCTTATGAAGAGCTACTGGACTATGCCGCTTTGACGATTTCGAATAATAGTCTCTAGTCGAATTGACCACGATCTCCGATGCCACCACGCTGGTAGCATTGCCAGCTGCAGCTCCAACAATATTTTGGACAAGGGTACCAAAAGAGGATTGGCGCCTTGTGTCGAGGCGTAGTTATTTATAGTTCTGTGATTATTTCTTTTGTTCATCAGTATATTTAAAAGTTTTCTGTAATTAATTAATTTTTTAAATAATGAATGCTAACTTATTTGAACAAATCAATTTAGTTTTTAATTTGTCCCAAGTTTGTAGTCGAAATTAATATATGAGGAATTTCAACAGCGCTTGCCTTTCTTGCTGAAAATTCTCATATTATTAGTTTTGGCTACAAGCTATACCTGTAGGAAAAAACCGCTATAGTAACCTAAAGGTAATGTAACTATTAACTGAAAAGTTCAGTTACAGATTACATAACAGTGATGTTGTAAATAATCTGAAACTCTAGCTATATTTTAATCACAAGTTTAGTAACAGGTATCAAATTAGTTTGGTCATGATTACAATATATTGATGTTATACTAATCTGAGAATCTAGTTATAATTAATCAAAAGTTTAGTAACAGATAGCAAAATAGTTTAGTTGTGATAACAGTTTAGTGATGCTAATATTGAAGAAATAGTTATTTATAACAAAACAGTTTCGTAAATGGTAAACATAGATGTGGTCTATTCTTACTTGAAAGTTTTGTTATTAATACATTTATATTAGTAATTTACTCGAAACACTTAGGTAGCTTACGGTTTATCTATTTGGTGGGAAGTAATTATTTTTGTTTGGCTATAGATAACATAACTGTTTTTACAAAACTGAATTTGGCTACTAGTAACATTAGTTGTGAAGTCACTATTTTTATGTCAAATTCAAATTCAAATTCAATATCCTTTATTCAATTGGGATTTTACAATCACTTTTGAACGTCAAAGAAGCTACGCCATTGGTTCACAAGTCTACGGCGGGAGACCTTGTACTGGAAAGAACCAGCAAGAAAACCAGCAAGGGCTATTTTTTTCTCCCTGTATTGTTACAGAGTCGTCAATTGGAAGCAGAACTCAAAAGTAAAGATTGTGTTCAACTTCCATTACAAGATTAGATGTGTAAGTGTACATTATACATTTAAATCTATAAATTAAGTCTACAATTAAGACCAAGCATTGACATCATTCAGATAATCATTGACTTTATAATATCCTTTACTTATAAGAGTCTTTTTTACATGCGCTTTAAACTTATGAAAAGGTAAGTCAGTAACTCTCTGTGGAACTTTATTGTAAAAAGATATACATTTCCCCATAAATGAGCCTCTAGTTTTTTGGAGCCTGTACGTTGGAACGGCAAGTTTATTTTTATTTCTTGTATTTAAGTTATGAAATTTAAAATTGGTATCGAATGTGTTATAATTTTTATAAACATAAATCAAATTTTCATAAATATACTGTCCTGCTAAAGTCAATATATTAATTTCTTTAAATAAATCACGTAGAAAATCCCTTGTTCGTAAATTATAAATAGCCCGCACGGCTCTTTTTTGAAGTACAAAAATACTTTCTATACTATCGGCTGATCCCCACAGTAATAGCCCATATGACATGACACTGTGAAAATAACTAAAGTAAATCAGTCTTGCCGTTTCAACATCAGTAAGTTGTCTCATTTTTTTACAGCATATGCCGCAGAACTGAGTCTGTTTGCTAAAGACGCAATATGTGGATCCCACTGCAAAGTCGAATCTAGTGTTATACCCAAAAATTTAGTAAAATCGACGAATTCAACAGTATGATTATTCATTTCCACAATATTGTCCACTTTCCTAACATTTGGCAATGAAAACTTAATACATTTAGTTTTACTCGAGTTTAATGATAAATTATTCACAGTGAACCAATGCAATACTTTAGAAAGAGTACTATTTACAACGTCAGTATTTCCGTTTCCTCTGTCAATCTTAAATATTAAAGAAGTGTCATCTGCAAATAGTACTGTATCGCACAGATTATTGGTGAAGTGTGGGAGGTCATTAATATAAATTAAGAAGAGCAGAGGTCCCAGTATTGATCCTTGAGGCACGCCCATAATGATAGGTGCACCAGAAGACTCAGTTCTGTTAATTACAACTTTTTGGACCCTATTGGACAAATAAGACTCAATAAGCTTAATTGCCTCTTCAGACACACCATAATGCTTGAGCTTATTTAGAAGAGTCTGATGATCAACGCAGTCAAAAGCCTTTGACAGGTCACAAAATATACCGATCACATCCTGTTTACACTCCCAGGCGGCAAAAATGTGTTTGAGAAGTGCAACTCCAGCCTCTGTAGTGCAACGACCCTTAGTAAAGCCAAATTGGTTCATATGTAGGATTTTATTGATTGTGAAATAATCTGACAGCTGATTAGAAATATTTTTTTCAAATATTTTGCTAAGTGCTGGTAGAATCGAAATTGGTCTATAATTTGCAGGATCATTTTTATTTCCAGATTTAAATAAAGGCATTAACTTGCTATATTTCATTAGATCAGGAAAGATACCTTCATCAATACATTTGTTGAAAATGAACGCTAGTTGCGGAGCAAGTTCTTTTATTATAGATTTGATTAAGTGGGTCGAAATACCCCAAAGATCTTCAGTTTTTTTGGTACTGATCATGCGGAATGTTTTTAGAATAGTGTCGGCGTCAATGTGACCAAAGTTGAAGCCTATGCTGCACTTCTCTACACTTTGTTCTAAGAGGGCTACAGCCGCATTGGGGCACGAGTTGAGACTACTTGTAGTTTCTATAGGTATGTGGTAGAAGAAATCTTCAAACGCATTTGCAACTGCAATATCCGATTTTATTGCTTTATTATTAACTTCTAGTGAGAAAGAATTTACACGGCTTTTGGGTTTCCCTGTTTCCTGGTTAATGATGTTCCAGGTGGTCTTTACTTTGTTTTTAGATAAGCTAATTTTATTACTTATGTACATCGCTTTTGCAGACATGCACACTTTCTTAAATGTTTTAGAATAATTTCTTACATAATCTATGAAAGCGGGATCACTGGAGTTTACTTTTAAAGCATAAAGTTCAAATAATTTCCTACGGCTTTTGTATATGCCTGGCGTCGCCCAATCACTAAATTTCTTTCTCTCATGTTTGATTTTAATTACTTTTTTTTAAATATATTGTTACATTCATCTTTAACTACATTAAATAAATTATTATAAAGATTATTCGCGTTGCTCCTCTCGGTTGATGAATCTGCAATTTGATTAACAACATTTCTTTTAAATTTTTCTATACCGCGTTTTGTTATGGGTCTACAAGTAATCTCACGTTCAGAACAAACATGATGGTGTTCAAACGAAGCTAATTGCCCACTATGGTCAGAGTTTATACAATTAATAATAAATTTATCTTGTACATCACAGTTACAGAAAATGTTGTCTAAACAAGTAGCGGATGTAGCTGTAATTCGGGTTGGCTCTTGTAATAGGTTACTCAAATGTTTGTTATTTGTTACTAAAAATTTCTTTCAGTGAGACTAAGGCAGGAGTAACTTTACTCCGAGTGTTAAGTCAGTAGTAAACATTTTTTATATAAATAAACACGGAGTAGGGAAGGAGTAAGCTAATCCAACTCTACTCTCGGAGTAAATGTTATACCTGCTAGCTACCTAGTTTAGCGACAGATTAAGGTTGGAGTAGCGTTGTCTTTGCGTAAATCTATATAATTTGTCAACTTTGACACGTATCTTGTCATTCGATGGCGACCGTTTTATTTTTCACAGTCGAATTGAGCGAATTTGTGTTTATTGTTGGTGTGGTTAATTTTGTATTGTATTAAAATGGAAAATGACTATTATTTAGATGATTTGATGTTGATCGACGAAATCGAAGAAATTGAAAATAGCGCTCCACTAATAAGAATTGTCAAATTTTATGCCTGTGTGTCATGTTTTTGCAATATTGCGATCACAAATCGCGAACAAAATAACCACAAAATAACCTTGAAAGACAATCTCAAACTGAAAAAGGTGAAAAAAACAGAAAAAACTGTCATCCCATGTATTTCTGTCTGTCACACGATGCGCAAATCGTTCACCGACTCATTCTTTTTACTTTTAAATTGCAAGGGTTGCCATAACATACGCGTTAATCCGAGAGTAAGGAGGGCTTTGTTAGTGTAAGCTTACTCCGTGTTTATTAATAATGTTATAAACACAAAGCTACTCCTAGCTTAAACTGGTAGTAACTACTCCAAGAGTACGTTCGGATTAAGGAGGGAATATGCGATTTTTATTAATAAGGCTGCTAGTGTATAAAAAGAAGAACATCTTTATTTGGGCAATGACAAAAAAACATATACAGCCATACATCGATTTTCGATACTAATATACGAGGATCAATAAACCTCGTGAAAACTTTATCAACTACTCAAATATGCTTATATCAAATTTATGGAAGTATTTTATTTGAAACTGATTTAACAGTTACAAATACATATAAAAAATCTACATATAGATGCTATGGCATTACAGCGATTAGATAGTGTGCTTCAGAAAATAAAGACGGGAAAGCCAATGTCATCGAACACAAATATTTTTTGGAATATTAGACTTGTTTTATTTTCCTCATATTCGAAATGAAAGTAGAATCCTAAAATCCTGTGAACACACCCATTTCAGTCTCGAACTATTGGCCAAAGTATCTCGACTGTAATGGGTGCGTTTCAGCCCTTATAAAACAATCTACAATTTAACTTGCTACAAGCAATCATGATACGGTGCCGGAGCGACACGCGGTCGCCAGTAACTGTGTACGGCCCTTAGCTTAGACGTGACCTTGTTACCTACTTAAGGGCGCGGGAGAGCGTCGCCCTATTAAATATTAACGGACTTACCGAGCGCCGAAGTTCCACCTGAGGCTGACTGCGACGGCTCCGAACTCGAATTGACCCCGTGCGAAGTCGCCGCTTCTACACACAATTAAATTTGTGGTTTAATTTTGTAAAGACTTCGGCAGCCCACACACTGACTGCTCGCGGTAGGCATTCAATAGTAGATTGTAGGACGAGGGCATAAAACGAGCCATTTTAAGTTCGAGGTTTACCTACACTCTGCTTTGCACTTCGATTCCAAGGAAATGAAACAAGGATTAAGCATATACATATACATTTTTCACACTTCTTTCCATTAAAATCTCAGACGAAATCATTATATTATGATCAACACAACTCGTAAACATTGTTTATTTGCAAATACTATAGTGAATTTTTAATGGCAACACGGCATATTTGGCTATATTTGGACGAATTATTGGTTTTCTGCCTCACAATTTTTCTTTTTTTTAACCGACTTCAAAAAAGGAGGAGGTTCTCAATTCGATGCGTATGTTTTTTTTGTGTTTGTATGTTACGCGATTACTCCGCCAATTGTGGACCGATTTTCAAAATTATTATTGTATTCGATAGAGTATACTCCAAAGGTGGTCCCAAAGTTACCAAAATTAGGATCTGATGATGGGATCCCATAAAAATCGAGGAATACCCTTGAATTTTTAGGTGTGTCCAACGTGTTTTGTGTGTCACCTTAATTAGGATCTGATGATGTGATTCCATGAAACGATGATCTCCTAGAAAGTCTTAAAATTTGGCACCGACTTCAATATAGAAGTGTGATGTTGTCTGTACCTATTCTTATATTAACTTTTCAGTGTTTTTGAAGCCGGTTTTTATTTTTTATAAAATATTTCTTTTTCATAGGTATTCAACTTGTGACTCAACATAAGTGAGTAAACATATGACCCTGTTCGAGTATAGCAATTATTAGAGTGAGCAGACCGATTTACATTATATAAGTATTCTATCACATTAATTATATGTAAAAACTGTAAAGTATCTAATAAATTATTGTCTTTACTTTTGCCGTTAAAACATTCATCTAAAGAATAGTACGTTTGTTTACGCTAATGCGTGCCTGTATTAATCTTCATAGATTGTTTCACTTGTATTCTATTACACATTTTTTTTATTTTAGTTTAGTATACATAAAATTGGATATATTTGGATGTAATTATTTTATGAGTATATATTATTTTTGCGTATTCTTTTTTATGACGGCACACTGCCATATCTAGCTATCTGTTTACAAAGGTTGTTTGGAAGAGATCGCTGCCAGCGATAAGATCGCCTTTGCCCACATTAGTTTTAAGAGTTTTTGTTATTGTGTCTCTTTTGTTTGTGTGCAACAAAGTATTTATCTATCTATCTAAAATTACGATATAACCTAAATCTCATATAAACATATCTATTAAATGAGGCTAATAGTCTGAAAATAAGAATTAATCGATTTGCAATATCTAAAATGTCATAGGCAAAGAATGTTATCTGTTCAATCACAAATGGGCAGCCATTAATGTGATTGCCACGATACTGGCTATTGCGGCCGGTTTGTCATCTGGGGCGAGACCTACAGGAACATAAAATATTTATAACCAGCCCCTGAAGGAAGGTATCCTCTGAGCTAGGTGGTGTGGTGGCTGATCATTGGTAGTATGAGCTGTCCCGTCCATAGGTGCTATATTTATGAACTTTTGCGAGAGAATTCCGCAGAGGATTGCTAATTTGCCTTTTCGTGTGTTTAAAGTACATGCAAAAGTTATGTGTGTATTAAGTGGATTTGTGAACATCACTCGTCATAATGTAAAGAATTGTTATTGTATATATACCTACCTAACAGTTTAGGTAAACAAATGTTATTGTGTATGGTAACGATTGACATAGTATTTTTTGTAAATGTCGGTAGTTCTAATGAAGTTTCCTTTTTCTTTCAGCTAAAGGATGTTCTGAATGAGTGATAGGTAGATAAATTGATGATTCAAAATATTTTTTTGTTAAGCTATATTTCAATAAAGAGTATTTAAATTTAGATTTTTCATTTGTTCAAAAATATTAAATAAATACTATAATCAAATATAAATCCTACAATAAAATAGTAGAGAGTATTTGTTCTGTGAAAGAAACACGGTATCGGCATGGATCGTCAAAAAGCGCGCCAGCGCCGTGTCAATACCCCCGGGAAACGAAATGTCTAAATATCTTTTAATGCAAAGTTATTGAATTTTTAAACATACTGTACCTATTTAAAAAAAATACTAGCCCATTACGACTGCCCCTCTCAAAAATGCCCATTGTAAACAAAAACAACTTGTCACAATGTGTGCGCTGCACTTCGAATTCGCGAGCGCGCCCAAATTACGAGTACCTTTTCTGCGGAGTGACAAACCGTAAAACCGCCGTTTTATTTGTTATTCACCCCTCATAAATCCCATTAAAACATAATTATCACACACCACAGGAATCACAATAATGTCCGAGGCGTATAAAGTTAAGAAGGAGGGACGACGCGACGACGGGGCAAAAAAATTAACGAAGGGAAAATCTGGGCGGTAATAAAGGCGGCTCGCTATTAATATAATGGTGGTATACATCACACGTTACAATGCTTATTGCGGGGACGACATTTTTTTGCGTCTCGCCCCCGCCACTACTTATTTTGTACGACGACAGAATCGGTACGATTGGTATTATGTTTTTTAAGTAAACTTCGGAATAAATTGGTTATGAATTTGAAACTAGTTTATATTTTTCATTATTTTAGCATAAGTTCTGGGTGGAGAAATCTCTGCTAAAATTATAAATGGTTTTGATGATTATAGATTTTGGTTCCGTAATATTATGGACCCCGTTTTATAAATTTCATATCAAACGGCTAGAAAAAGTTCAGAAAAAGAATTGTCAAGTTATTAATTATCGTAAAAATTACCCAGACTCATATCTTGCATCCTTAAAAAAACACAGTTTGCTTGGGCATAGAAAATCATCGTAAGCAATTTGACTTAGTTTCCTTAATAAAAACTTACTACTACTTAATAATTTAATTACTACTACTTAATAATAAAATTGATTCCTTTGATATTTTATCTAAATTTGATTTTAAAACTAAAGCTCGCCTCCCTGCACGCTCTTCCCGTTTGTTATAAATATTTTTTTATCAGAGGTGTATACTATTTTGACCCTTTGTTTTCATATCGAATTAGAATAATTTTATATGCACTTGTCTACTTCGTACTTTGATTTGAAAAGGTACAAGAGTCTATGACTTAGTACTTTGATTTGAAAAGGTACAAGAGTCTATGACTTAGTACTTTGATTTGAAAAGGTACAAGAGTCTATGACTTTATAAACGTATGAATTTAATAACTGACGAACGTTTTCGTACCCCGACAGTACATCACGTCAGCCATGTTTGTTGATAGAATTAACAACTCCAGACTTATGGCGGCATCCTGAAGATTATATCAAAAAACTTTTTCAACCCAAAACACGATATTGACAAAGTTCTCTAATTCATTGCCATGATAAAGTATTACCTATTACCTTTATCCGTATATTAATATTATTTGTTTTCTATTCCTTCCAGGTAAGCGGCTTCATAATGCCAGATTCCAATATCGCTTCCGTAAGTAATATATTTTAATCAATAGTAGCGAGATAAGTAATTGTTTCTTTCCTAAGGTGAAGCTAGTTTGAATGACATTATGTCATGTATTCTTCGTGATCTGTTAAAGTACCTACAGTTAAACCTTGTTTTAACTGAAATTTTTTATCCTACTTCAAAAAAGGAGGAGGTTCTCAATTCGATGCGTATGTTTTTTTTGTGTATGTGTTTTGTTTTGTGTGATTACTCCGCCAATTGTGAAGCGATTTTAAATAGTACATTGTTACCCTAGGGGTGAAAGTAACTTATTTAGTCCCGAGACGGGGATTGGCGCACGAGCGTAGCGAGGGCGCCTATAGTTCGAGGGACTAAATAATTTTTTAACCCGAGGTAAACACTGTGCTTTTCATTACGAATACAAGGAAAGTAAAAATAAAAACATGAATTGGCTATAGAAAAATAAGTGAATTTTATTTTAAAAAATCAACAACTTCTGCTTTAGCCTCTTCTCTTATGAAATCAGGCGTTCAATCCATATTTGAATCAGATGAACTCAAATCTCTGCTATACCACAGATTAGATAATTACGGAGTATAAACAAAACTCCATAACTCGACAAAACAAATGAAGATCGGATTGCCGCTTTTTCGTCTATTTTGTTTTTTTTCTGTGTCCGGACAGCTATTTAACCATTATTTTTCATTTTCACCATTGAAAGAGTGGTAAATATTTCGCACAAATCTATGTTATTTTAAAGAAATAGTTGAAAATAAATCTGTACCTCAGAGGTATACAATAGTAACTCCACTTTTTATGAAAATATGTTTCTTGTACCATTAAAATCGCAAGAACCAGTTCTACATATTGGTATACGACATTAAGTCCTATGAAGTCTATAAAAAGAAATATCCAATCGTATATGACATTAAATCCACAAACGTGTAATGGGTATAGAACCTCAAGTGATCATAACATTATTTACCTTTAAGCTTAGTGCGAACTTAATGTTGTTCATTGGAGTTAATGTCTTTTACCTCTGACCAAAAGTTCGCCCGCCGCCGCCGCCGCTTGTGTCAGTGCGTGCGCCGTCGTACTTACTGTGCGTGAAAAACTATTCGCGTAATGGTTAAAAATTGTTTGAATTGTAATAACCTCATGTTTTCACGCGGAAAATTGCCGTGTGGCCTAGTGAATATCGGAGATCAACATGATATAACCTCAGAATATGGTAAGTATTTTTTAAATTTAGTTTTATTAGAATAATGTTGCGAAAATGTAACGAGTGGTAAACAATGGTATCTCCTCTAAACTTTTTTGCCATTACTTAATCTTTATTCCTTGGGGATGAGATACTTTTAACAATGACAAAAACTGTTAGTACGTCTATTCACATTGTTGTGCATATTAGACTTTCTTATGATTTTTGTGGTATCACTTTTTATTCATAATATTAGTGTTTCGTCCACTAGTTAATAACAAAATATTGTAGTAAATATATCCGCGGATAAACTACAAGTATATTTTCCTCTAAATGTCATACATATTACTGGGTGTTAAGGTATATTTTTCAGTAACATAAGCACAACGGATAGTTAGGTACGCAATGTAGTAGTAGGCTTTATTTTTGTGTTTAGTTTTGTGAAAGAAGATCTGTAAACATCAACATATCTGAGTCATCGCTGCATTACACGAAATTGGAACATCGTGCCGTCATAAAACTCCTCGTAGAAAAGGGGAAAACGGCAAAGGAGATTTTTGAAGAAATGTCTGCAGTTTATCCAGAATCTGGACCATCGTCTGCCACAGTCAAACCTTGGGCAAGACTATTCCAGCAAGAGTTGGGCATCAGTAAGGAACGAATTGGAGAATCCTTTCTATATGAATAAAATTAGAGCACGTTGGATTCCAAAAATGCTCACGCCGCTCGATAAACAGCGTCAAGTTAAAATTTCTATGGAGTTTATCGACTTGTGCAATGACAATTTGGACGAAATTTGTAACCGTATTGTCACCGTGGATGAAACGTGGATTCGACAATATGATCCAGAATCAAAACAAGAATCAATGCAGTGGATTGAAAAGGGAAAGAAGCCGCCAAAGAAGCTAAAGGTCGAAAAGTCGACTTCGAAACTCATGGCCACTATTTTTTGGGATTCGGAAGGAATTTTACTCATTGACTATCTTCCATAAAAAAAACTACAATGAATGCCGCGTATTATGCAGCACTTATAAAAAAGTACGCAATCTTATTGTGGAAAAAAGAAGAGGGAAGAAATAGCAAAGGAATTCTGTTTTTGCAAGACAATGCGCCACTCCATATGCCGCAAATTGCGAGGTAAGCCCTTCGAGAAACTGGCTTTGATGAAGTAAATCACCCATACTATAGTCCAGACCTAATTCACAGCGACTTCCTTCTCTTTAAAAATTTGTAAAAAGACCTTCGGGGAAGAAAATTTGGGGATGATGAAGAAATTAAAGCTGCCGTGAACGAGCATTTTGACTCCAATGATTCATCTTATTTTTTTAGTGGGATACAAGCAAATTGGCTGAGAAAACCGAGTAACTTTGCAGCAGTTACCGAGTGAACTGGTTGTAGCAATCCAATAAATTGTTTGAGAAAACCGAGTAACTTTGCAGCAGTTACCTAGTGAACCGTTAGAAGTAACTCAGTAAATTGGCTGAGAAAACCGAGTAGCTATGCAGCCGTTACCGAGTGAACAGGTTGTAGCAACCTAATAAATTGTTTGAGAAAACCGAGTAACTTTGCAGCTGTTACCGAGTGAACCGGTTGTAGTAGCCTAATAAGTTGTTTGAGAAAACCGAGTAACTTTGCAGCCGTTACCGAGTAACCGGTTATAGTAACCTAGTAAAATTGGCCAAATGCAGTCGATTTTACTTTGTTCTTACTAATGTATGCTACTATGTTATCAACGAAGAAGTGTTACTAACAAATTGTAACGGTTAATACTTATCAAGTCATGATAACAAAGTTGACATATTTGATTTTTGCTACAAACTTTGCAGGCGTTATATTGACAAACATGCTAGGTTATTTTCAACAGTATTTTATTAATTTTCAACCCTTACGTTTTTTCAGTGTATATGATTTTTAGCTTTGTGAACTTACTTTTGTTTCATTATTCCGTAACGCTACGTACTGACAAGAGAGATAATGTTTCTAGATGCCATATTTCTATAACTTCCACAAGTTTTATTTAGAGGTAAGCAATAGTATATCATAATGCTTTATAAAAACACCTAAGTTAATTAATGTTATAAGGTATTTAGTCTCAAGTCCATGAAATCAAATAAGAATTAACTTTATTGTAATTATCTGTAATACGTAATAATTCCATCTATTAATAATAAAAAACACTGTTGAGTTTGTTTCAATATCTGTATAGCAACTATGTCAAAATTGCATTCAAAGTTTCACTCCGCATATTTTTGCCTCTCCTGTAAAATTTTCATTTTGTCACATAATGTTGTATGCCTCTGAGGTACAGAAATTATTATAAAGTCATTTAAAAAATATATTCTTTAATGAATACTTAACATGTTTCAATAGAAATGTGAAAATAGAACTAGTTTCTTCTTTTTAATTTGACAGCTGTCAGTTGAAAGCGTTTCTCCCTAGGGCTGAAAAGTGTTACTTTCAACCCGCTCCTCAGGCAACTTCAGACCTACTTTCAGAGTATGAGTAATGAAAAATCTATTTTTGTATTCGATAGAGTATGCTCCTGGAGTGGTTCCAAAGTCACCAAAGTCAGGATCTGATTATAGTATCCCATGAAAATCGAGGAAAACCCTTAAATTATTATAGGTACGTCTAACGTGTTTCTTGTTTTTTCCGAAGCTATTCACGTATTTTTGCATCTGGTAGTCATAAACTGAGCTGACGATGGATGGATCCTTAACTTTTAGGGGTTAGAAGATTTTTTAAATACAATATGTACGTATTATCAAGTGCACGTTGCAATTCATTAAAAAGGGGCCGTTCAAGTATGACGTCATGCATTTTTTCAAGATTTTTCACACATCGTAACGTGCCGTAACATTTTTAAACAGCTTGTGATACAAATCTCACTTTTTTGAGGACATTACAGTATAAAAACAAAAAATGACGTACAGACGAAAAGAGTTACCAAGTTGGGGGAGAAAAATACTCTCCCTCCCCCTCCCTTTGACGTTAGGTAGAACATAAACGGCCCCAAAGATTTAATTCAAAAACACTGAAAGTTAAAAATAGTATAAGAATAGGTACACACAATATCACATTTCTGTATTGAAGTCGGTGATGATATCCTAGAAAGTAGAGAATGATATCCTAGTAGGTAAGTTAAAATTTGGCACCAACTTCAATATATAGATGTTGTCTTCAATATAGAAATGTGATGTTCTATTCTTATATTGTTTTTAACTTTTCAGTGTTTTTAAAGTCGGTTTTTATTTTTTGTAAAAAAAATAAATTAGGTAAGTACACAAACAACGCTTTCTATTGACCGCGTAAGTCAGTAATTACAATCATTGCAGTCATCCAAACTGATTTTCTGTCACGGTGACCAAATTCTACAATATGTAGCCGTGTGCGAACAGGAAGTGCTTCCAGGATGTGTACTTCCTCTTTCTTCACTCAGTAACGAGATCAGGCAGAAAAGCCACTGTTACGTACCTTCCCAAAGCGCGGGCGAGCTGAAGATGTTTTATATTTCTGTCAGCTCATCTCGGACCTGACCACGGCGAGCGTTGCTTCACTTTAACATTCGCATGCTGATCGCACAAGCCAATGCATCACGCAAGGAGCTCAATCTAAGATAACGCAATACAAAACCTGGTTTTTTAGTAGGTGAGATAACCATTTTTCACACTCAGTCAGAGTATGAAAAATTGAAATCTATTTATTCCGTCACAAAGATAATAAAAAATAAGATAAAAAAAATAATTTTGCTTTGTCGAAATAACAAAAAAACTACTGTGATAAAGCGATTTAAAGTTATTCAGTCGGAGCTCGCTACGTCGCAAGTGGTTTGACAATTTAACTACAGGTGTGTTCCAGATAAGAATCACCACTGTGCTGGTGCTAACATCTGATGCTAACCTCCTTTTGCGTTTCTTTTAAGAATTGATTACTTTTTTAGCCGCGCCAATTGTCACAAATGAAACGGTAGGAACTGATTTTTCTCACTTAATTACTCCATTAACCTAAAATTTCAAATAGGTAGTACAAATAGAAACGGCTTAAAGCTAAACATTTCTTTGAAATTATTATTAAAATCCTCTAAAAACCTTTTAGATTCATGAAACAAAAATTCAAATGTCAAATTTCAAAACTGTCGAAATGTGGTAGGTATCGCGAACCCATTTATTATCCTGGGCACTTGATGCAAACTTTTCCTGGCAAACATTTTTAAATGGAATACACGAAACTTGCGCGGAAAGTAAAAGGTAATAAACGCGTTGATGCTGAAAATGTTAAAAATGCTGCATATCGGTGCTTATCTGGAACGCGCCTCAGGTACGTCATACACACGTTTTATACCACAGAACACAGAAAGAGGTTTTAAACCAATATCAGGCCTCCGTCACTACGCGCTTAGGCACAAGATAGCTTGATTATTTGCCATCAACAACAATCCTATCGCTCGAACGTGTAGCAACGTAAGGCTTCATAATTATTACTCATAATAACATACGCTAACGCGTGGCATTAAGATGACGTGATTCGGCTTGGATATTCAAAGTTGATTTATTTAAAATGACGGTTTTTTTCAAGATCAAAGAGAACAACGTACTGTCAATATGTCAATAACAATTTGATAAAAATCGAAGTTAATTCAACGTGTATAGCATTGCCATGCTCCTCGGTGGAGTAACGTACAACGCCTTAATTCTCAGTCCAAATAGTAAAATGTCTCATCTCAATATTATTGACATTTGAATCGCAGATGTGAGAGTCCTTAAAGTCAACATATGTAAATCAATACCAGTAAGAAATATAAAAGAAAATATCGAGCTTCTAATTTATGCGAAACATGAGCTTTCATCGATTATTCGAAACCACGCTCTGCTTCCATATTACCTATTAAAGAAAATAAATGACTGAGAAGGCGATGGACTTGGATTGTAGATACATTAACAATACGTTACAATTAACATTTAAAACACAATTGACAGCAACAGTTGCTATGTAACCTGCCGGCCCATGTGTCAACATAACGTAGGTAACACCGTAACACCATAGTGTTCAGACCATGTGTCGATATTCGAAACTAATAAAGGAAAAAACAACAACACGCGCGTCAAGTGCCCGTCGAATAACGGTTGCCATGGCGACGGGTCAGTAATTGAGTGGACCTTGTAACCACCGGGGAGTCCCGGCTGATTGGCCCCCTCCTCCCTCATGAGTTGACAGCGGTGGTTTGATTGCAACACACCGACTACCTTCTGCTTCCAACGAACGACTTTTAATCGGAGGGAGTAAATAAGGGTAAATCTATTTGAAAGGATATCATTTCGTCATGAACTACTACGCTTATTTAATCTTTAGACCTCTGCGTTCTATAGGAAACAGTCCGGACATGTAGATAGCAGTAACACATGTACACAGTAGAATTGTGAACCAATCGCGTAGCTTCTTTGACGTGCAAAAGTGATTGTTATAATCCAATTTGAATAAACCTCAAAACAACAACTAAAGCAATAAACGATATTAAATTTGACATTGAAAGTCATCGTACATTGTCTTTTTTTATGCAACCTAATTGGCAAATAACCAGACTGTCCATCTGATGGTAAATCGCTACTGTATCCTGTAGTGGATGAGATGAGATATAGTAGATGATAGAGATGTACCTATTGCAAAATTTGCAAAGCCTCAACTCCTACAAGGATACCAATGTACGATGCCACCTTGT
This sequence comes from Schoenobius gigantellus, assembly GCA_963935595.1. Taxonomy (NCBI): domain Eukaryota; kingdom Metazoa; phylum Arthropoda; class Insecta; order Lepidoptera; family Crambidae; genus Schoenobius; species Schoenobius gigantellus. The sequence goes on along the minus strand of OZ012560.1, from coordinate 29,812,567 downwards.
GACATAAGATGTTAGGTCATTGTCTTTCTTTTCAAGCCAGAATACAACATTATAAGTAAAGACAGCAGAAATAGGTAAGATAAAGTTACCCACGAAGTCGACTCTAGTGCTGTCTTTCTCCGGAATGTTCATAAAAATCTTGTATTTTTTTAGTATACAAAAATTGCCCGATCTTATAGAATAGAAAGTGACCCGATTATTTATCAGTCTGAAATCGCGTCGTATGCGAGCACGGCCATCTCGGATGATGGATATCACGACAATGGCGCGGTCGCGTTTTAATTTAATTTAATGGTTGCCGTTTATGATTTCTTTTAATTATATCGTGGTTTTATGGCTTGGACTTCGGGCTTTCAGGATTTGAATGGCCTGTTTGTTTTTATTGAAAGTTGTTCCGTGTAATGCGAGGTAGGACTTTTATTTCCGTTTTTAATTCGCCGTGTTCAAGGAAAGGCAAATGACAAAATGTCCAAACAGCCACGTCGTTTATGTTTTTTTTGTTTGTATAGGTATTATATTCGCTGCATGACATGACAAAGGGAATTTGCAAATTCTACCACAGTGCTGGAACATATCAGTGTCGACCTGGATCTAAGTCTATAATGTATTAATGCAATTTGTAATTATAATTAAAAGGTTTTCTAGTCTTGAACTCACTCTATCATAAAACTTGAGTGCGAAGCGATCGGAATTCGTATTAGTTTTTACAAATAAAAAAAACAATATCAATATCACTTACGTTTTCCATACACCTCATGATTCAACATTCAACGAAAATGAAAAATGGACGCTGTTCCGAACGCACTAAGATAAATTTTCCCGGAGTATCCTTCGTGTGAGAAATTGTATTAAAGCGTAAATATTGCAAGGAGGGCGCGTTATCAGAAACAAGATGGATACTTTTGAGTTGGTGGTGCGAACGGAATCAACTCAATGGGGGTGAGTATAAGGTCGCTTATACAACCGGCGAGCTGTGTGTGCGCGCAACGCAAATGAGACGCACTAGATAGTACACGCTTTGTTAATGTGTACGGTCAGCACAAATAATAAAAAAAAATGTTGCTAATTTATTGCGTATTGCATGTGACAGGAGCATTAAATATTATCAGGGGGAGACTCTGTATCAGGGTCGCCCGCTTGAGTAGCTCCGACTTATTTATTTCTGCTGCAAAGCAGCAGTGCTTGCATTGCTGTGTTCCGGTTTGAAGGGTAAGATAAATGGCGGTGAAATTACTATGTGACTTTACATCTTATGTCACACGTTTTTTTTTATTGCAGAAAGTTGGCAAACAAGCAAACTGCCCACCTGATGGTAAGTGGTAACAGTCACCTATAATACATGTGGCTCTTGTGAGATTCGCAGCAAAACTGCAACCCCCACAAGAACCACAGTGTACGTTACCAACTTGTGACACAAGATGTAAAGTAATTACCTTTACCCAGTAATTTCACTGCCATATCTTACCCTTCAAACCGAAACACAGCAATGCAAGCACTGCTGCTTTGCGGCAGAAATAGGTAAGACGGAGGTACCTAAGCAGACGACCCTGGTACAGAGTCTCCCTCCAGTTTGGCAACGTACACTGTGGTTCTTGTGGGGGTTGCAGATTTGCTGCAAATCTCACAAGAACCACATGTACTTTACCTACATGTACAATTGGGATGATGACTAAATTCTAATTTTTACGTCTCGTCATAAAATATTAAAATACCATAGAAAAAGATGCATAATTAAAATCGGCTTAGAAATACGAGTACATTAGATACAAACATTTTAAGCTGTTAATTTGGAAGCGATTAAACACAGAGATCCGATATCAACCGTGACGTTACAGTTGAGTACGGCCATATAAACTCCATGTAAATTGCCGTTTTGCTAGAAAGAGATGGAGAAAAATCTTTAATACCTTGTATCTTGGTTTTTATAGTTATTCGAAAACCGATTTTTTCCTTCTGTTTATTATATGAATGAGCTTCTATCTAGCAATATTTTTTTTCATTTATCTAGCCTATTGATTGTTTCCATTTACCATCAGGGGTGCAGTATGCTTGTTTGGTAACTTTGAGGTATTTAAGAGTAGTATTAAAATTACTTAAATACCTCACACTTTTGAAGTATTAGTTTTTAAAAACTCTTCATAGGGTGGCCTAGCCATTCCAAGTAATAGGAAAGTAATTGATGGCACGTAAAAGGACGCAGCGATATAATTACACCAAAATAATAATAAAAATGGATGTGTGATTTGTGATGTATTTATATTAATTTAAGAAATGCTTTGGCGTGTTAAAAACGTATATGTTACCGGCAATGTGTATAATCCGGTATTGTATACAATACCTAGGCAATGTATAGAATACCTAAAACGGGCAGGTAAAGTATGAAATAGAATTTATTTTACACTTTACCTAGGTATTCTATACAATGCCAAACTTGCAGCAGGTAATGTAACACTCGAACGCAATTGTGGTTATTACAAACAAATAAGTACGGTAAGCTTCATAGAACCCTGACTTCCTAGAGGCGCCATTTCAAGCATTAATGGAAGTGAATCGTTTTAGCATGACCGTTCACTCGCGAGTGTACGCCGCACGCGGGTATCCTTTGCAAATAAAATTAAATCCTTTGACAAGAGACGGCACGGCGCCAAGGCGGCGCGATCAAAGTAAGTTCGCTTAGATAATGTCGGTACACCCGAACGCAATTGTGTTTAATAAAATAAAATACGAATAAAAATTATCGGGACACACAAGCTAGGTGCAAAGATAATATACGGCCACAGATATACACAATCTGTGTCACCTTTCATGAGGTAAACAGCTCTGTGACATACGGACGGACGGACAGACAGACAGACCGACAGCAAAGTCTTAGTAATCGAGTCCCGTTTTACCTTTTGGTACGGAACCTTAAAAACTGTCATTTTTGTGTGCGGTGGGTAGCCAACATAGTTAGTACTTTGCGCCGCGGCAAGTAGTAAGCCAAAACATACCTACTTGCCGTAACACTAGGAGCTAGAATAAGTTTTCCTGATTACAGTACTTATCTAGCCAATAAACCGTGTGTGTCCGCCTTAAGAGCGGCGCGCGGGCGCGGCGGGCGGGCGGCCGGTCAGGTCAAAGGAGCCGCCGCCGCCGCTTGAGAAAAAGGATACCGCGACACTATTTAAGCAAACAGCCGCATTTCTCCATTTCATTTCGCGACGTGCGATGATACTGTTAACACGTGTATTGAGCTATTTGCGTCATAGTTATTATTTTTGCTAATTTTCGTCAGGTAGGAAAGTAATTTAATTTATTAAAAAATGGCGGCCGAACAACGAATAGCTGAGATGAAAGAAAGATTTTATTCACAATTACAAATAAAAAGAGAAGCAGCAAATACAAAAAATCGCACGTTTATTAAAAAAAATCGTTATAAACAATTGATAGAAGAAACAAAAAATGCAAAAACGGCTGAAAAAAAGGCTTCTCGGGATTACTGGTTATTGAAGCATTATGATGTTATAACTGTTGGTCAGAAAGATAAGTTGATTTTTCCTGTGGATGCTACTACAAATAACAATATTATGAATGCTGAAGGAGCTTTCTTCAAGATATAAGAATATAACTCGCCACTATGTTGAACTATTTTTGCAACTTTGCGAACCCTGCCAGCAAAAACAAAAAGGAATAAAAAAAGGGATTGTCGTGAAGCCCATACTTTCAACAGAATTTAATTCTCGCTGTCAAGTAGATTTGATAGACTATCAATCTCAATCAGACTGGGATTATAAATTCATAATGGTCTATCAGGATCATCTCACAAAGTTTGTCATATTAAGAGCCCTGAAAACAAAACGCGCTGAGGAAGTAGCGTACAATTTACTGGATATTTTTACACTGATTGGTGCACCAGCCATCTTACAATCGGACAACGGTCGAGAATTCGCAAACCGAGTGGTCAGTAATCTTAAAATATACTAGCCGAACTTAAAAATTGTGCATGGCAAGCCTAGACATTCCCAAAGTCAAGGGAGTGTCGAACGAGCTAACCAGGACATTGAAAACATGCTTACAACTTGGATGCAAGATAACGATAGCGAACGTTGGAGTGATGGTCTGCGATTTGTACAACTCATGAAGAATAGGGCGTTTCACTCAGGAATCAAAAGAACACCTTATGAAGCCCTTTTTGGGTCGAAAATAAAAGTTGGCATATCTTTGCCTTTTGAGGATACTCACAACCTGGAGAGCGAAGAAGATTTAGAAAAAGTGATGAAGTCATCTTCAGAATCTGTAATAGATGCGGCTGAGACATCAGAAACTGAAACAGCTGACACTCAACCTCTACAGGCACCAGATCAACAAAACGCTGCACTCGATAGTTTTAACATCGGTAAGGAAGCTTCAAATGTCCAAAGTGCGCATAATGAACACATGGCTATCCTAAATACTAAGAATGTTGTTGAGCCTACGAATGTCGAAAATCTTCCTTGTGAGGTAAATGATCAAGCGTTACATGATCCGAATTTGGTATCAGTACGAGAGGAGTCATTGAGTTGTGCACTTATATGCTGTGTTTGTTCCGAGGAGACAACAGGTGGTCATTCGTGCAGAATGTGCAATAGGCCTATTCATACTATTTGTGCTGCTCCGGATGAAAATATTGCAGAAGGTTTTGGATCCAAAGTTGTTTGTCCTTTATGCGCAAAAAACGCCTTTTCGATAGAAAACCGCATCAGAGCCAAAGAGAATTTGATAGTACAAGCTCAGTAAATGCTTAAAACTACTGAAAAAAAATTCCCTCCCGTATCGTTGGGTACCACTGTACGCATTCCTGTTCCAGAAGTCGATAGAGGTCGTGGTGATGCTCGCAATATACTGGCTGTAGTATTACACAAAACTGATGACGATCTATATCAACTAGGCACAAAGCAAGGCGTTGTCAAGACATTGTATTCAAGACAACAGTTCACTGTTTGCCATCAGAAATTACTGCAAGAAGAAGACGTCCCCAATCTGGAAACGACACTCCGTACAGTTGCGACTTTGCAATCTACGGGGACAGGACAGGGCTTTGTGAAATGTAGCTGCAAAAAAAACTGTGACTCTAAAAAGTGTTCCTGTGTCAAAAGTAAGGCTCTGTGCTCTTCAAAGTGCCATAATAGTTTGTCGTGTAAGAATAAATAAAACCTACTTTTACTTAAAATTGTGAATGCCTATTAGACCTACTTTTTGTTATAAAGAGAATTGTTTTGTTTGTGAAGTTCAATTACAAAATTACTTATATTATGTTAAAAGATACTTGTAATGTTATGTTACAAACAAGAAGAATTTTAAGTTTCCTGTTATTTTTTTGTGATTTTAAAGTTGATAATAAAGTTTATTTCAAGTAAATACAACATGTTTTATTTGTCCGCTATTTGATAAGTAAGTCTGTTAAGATTTATTGATATTAACCGGCTTACCTAACATTAGTTTATTCTTAAGATTTATTTATTTTACACATTACCGGTGAACCAGCAGGTATTCTATACAATCCCTAGGAATTGTATACAATACCTAGGTAAAGTATGAAATGGACAATGATATTCATGATATTTCATACATTGCCTGGACGCCCCAGGGATTGTATACAATACCTGAATTATACACATTGCCGGTAACATATATATCACTATATTATTATAAAATATATAAATAAGTTTGCACTGCGCAACTTCTTATGAGTTAAGGGGGAGACGAATCCAATAAATCATACATAATTAAAATCGGCCCAGCCGTTCTTGAGTTATAAATGGTGTCACTAACCAGACTTTATTTTATGTATATAGGTATATACGTAAAACGTTGTTACTAGTTTAAGATATTATATTGATTATTTTAAGTAAAAAAGAGCACGGACCAACAGTCCGTGGATTAAACATAACTAAAAAAGAAAACTTTCCACGTTATATGTATATAAGGCTCATTTACAAAATTATAAAATTTTATTCTATCATAATATATGTATACATATTAAGAATTTATCTTAGAGAAATAAATATTGATGAAACACCACAGATTTCACACATACTGCTTGAACAATTGAATGAATATTTTAAAATGAAGTAGATTCAATCTACATTTTAAAAAAGCATATCCTGCTTATCGATATGTTAAACGGGAATATTTTCAACAATAGAGATACCGAAACAATATTGCCCTATTTACATTCATATTCAATCCCCGAGCGGGATACGTCTCTGGAAATGTTGCCGTAGGGCCTCAACAGCTTGTCCCGATGTTACGCGGAGATAATGGAATGCAAATAAGTTTTTAGCGGCTCATTTCGCTTTTTTGCCGACGCTACCCGCCGCCCTGGAGGGCGGGACGCGTGTAATTCCAAAAGTGGGGCCACACATTTGCTCTTTCTTCGTTCTGATGCCACTTGAGTTTATCGCGATGCAGAGATGTTTTTTTTTAATTTTAATGGAGACAGCACACTGCTCCATCAATATTGTGTAGATATATAGATGCTGATAAATAAGATGTACTTAATATACAAAATTCTCGTGTCACAGTATTTGTTACCAAACTCCTCCGAAGCGGCTTGACTGATCTTTATGATTTTTTGTGTATGTTCGGTAGGTCTGAAAATAGGTCGTAAACTATTTTTTATACCCCTGGGTGATTATTGTGGCGAAACGTAGTTCGCCGGCACAACTAGTCTAATACTTAGTTATTTATTAAAAATAAGGTTATAGTTGTCATTATATCTATAAGCCATATCACGCTTATGTACAGTCTATCCGTTCTTCTTGTCGCTTTTTGTTGATTGACCATAAAGAAGGGATCCCAATGATCAATCCATTTGTTTCAGCTTAGCTTTGCCCTGCCGTAAAAGATTAAACATTAAAAATTCTCTCGTAAGTTTCCAACACGCTAGGTAAAGCGCATTTATCAGATTTTTCAAGTAGAGTGATACAGAGATGGTATCGATAACTATATGAAAGACCACGGATAAGGTAAAATAAAACTCGTGCAGGATTCTCGCCTCGTCACGTCACTAGTACGTCAGTCACGCCGAGTGAGAGCCAACAATTGGAAGTGCCAACATATTATGTAAATTCAAATTGTTGTATTACGCAGCTGCGACTTGGGGTTGATGGCGTGCCGTCACCTGAGCGCCTAGTCAGCTATTTTACACGTTCGCTGCTTAACACGAATAAAATGCGATGTATGGGAATTGACAGTAAGAAACCACGTGACATTTCCATACATTGCCGCTCCAATTTTTACGTTTTAATTTTAATAGCTTGCCCTGTTTTTTGTTGTGTTGTGTTGATGTAGTTGAGTCAAATCAAATCAAATTTATTTAGAAATGTAGGAAGCAAACATAGTATTAAAAATTTTACCCCTTTCCTGTTGAACGATTGATCTGAAAGGTCATGAAAATACATCCAAGATGGCCGCTACTGCAAAAAGGCGAATTACACCTTTTCCTCTCAATGAGGGTATAAATCAAAGGGCTAGTTAAGTAGGACATATCATCATCATCATCATGACTAGGACAAGGAAGAGTGGAAAAATAAATACACTTGCCCCACCAGGAGGGACAGCTATAATGATGATGAGGCACTAGTCATCACACTATTCTCCTTAATAATCTAGGTCTAGGGCATTGATTGTACTCAATAATCAAATCGTGGGGTACGTGAAATTTCAATCAATAGTCAACCGCTCATATCATCATAAATGTGGTTTCATATTTACTCAGGTTACGCTAGGCCTCGCGGTGTTTGCGTCCGATCAATGCCCTAGATTGATTGATTGACAGTAGGACCTAATAAATTTTCTGCCTTTCTTATCCTGAAAACCGGAACATAGCATTGGAAGCATCGTTGCTTTGAGACAGAAGTAGGTACGTAAGATGGTACAGGTGTACATATACCAAAGAGAAATATTCTGTGCAAAGTCTTCCTCGTGTGAAAATATTACTTTGATCGATCTATTCACTTGAACTCCCCGGGGTGTCCAGGGGTACCCACTAATAACACATGGGTTCAATAATTAAAAAAGTTTAATATTAGTTAAAAAGTTCTGAATAAATATGAAAAGTACTTCAAGATAATGTTTTGAGAATCCTAATACATTTTTTTCTATATTTCCAGCACGATTAAATTACAAAAACGAACAGGATTCGAAGAAAACGTTACTTTACAGAATACCAAGAATCAAACAAAGAGTTTCAAAATCGCTCCGATTCCATCTAAACGCTACTCCATCGCCATTCAAAACGTTTAACGGCGATGACGTCACAATATAGGTTTAATCATCCCCACACAATGGAATCTCATCAGTAGTGAGCATCCACGCTTCCGTTTCACCGTTAAATGTCGCCCCTTGTCTGTCTGTTTGTCCAATGACAAATTACTGTTACTCCGCGCGATTAATGGACACCTGCCAAGTGCTGGATTGATGATGTACCGGAGATAATAACGCATGATTCATATCTGCTCGTGTGTGAATCGCAAGATGGTAAGATTTGCTCCTGCTACAATTGCGTCTCAACGTATTATTGTAATAATTGTTTTAGAGCCTCCAAAAGGAATAGAACTGACAATATAGAATAATTATATGAACCAAGTGATAACTTTTATATAGGCAAAAACATTCTAAAAATAATTTTATTGAATTTAAATTTTCTGCAATCAAAGATTACTACATGCAGGAGATATTAAAATTTGGTGAAAATTATGTCGATTCTACTGATAGCATTGATGATTGCAACCATGTTATACTGGTTGCCATGCTATGTTGTTTCTTTATTGTTGATTTAATAGTCAGAGCTTTCTTCCAAAGAGCTGGAGGTGCCAGAGCTATCGGAAGAGGATGTTTCGTCACTGAGGCGCGCCTTGTAGTCGTAGAAGAAGTGATCGCCATGACGCACGTCCGCTTCCTTCGTGTCGTTGTTGCAACGATGATCATGAATCTTGACAAACACTGAATGAATAAGATTAGAATTTACTATTTTGATAGCAGATGTAGAGTAGGTACGTTGTATAGGCTAATGCAGTCTGAAAAGGCCAGAGCCTGTTATATTAAGATATCCAGGTTTCTTTCTTATGCCCTATCATTATTTACCATTATTTGGTTGAAATAAACATCGAAATTAATTACTTGTCATCTTTCTTGTTACAAGTATTATGTGCTGCTAAATATAAAAAATAGGCTATCAAAATTTTCTGAATGGTGATAAATACTATCCATTTAATGGTTGTTTTCAGAGACACTTAACTCGGTGATAGTTATTGTTTCGCCGCTAAATATTATTCATCTAACATACTCGTATAGACGCAAATATTAGATGTTTCCGTTTATAACATACCATCTAATATTTGAACTTTGCATTATACTAGACTAAATAAGAAGACTAGTCTATAATCTTCAATAATATACTCATCACGAACAGTATAAAAATAAAATTGATAGTATTTATGATTTGATATGTATTACTATCATACAAAATCATACTATCAATAGAACACGAAAAGTGAACTAAAAACAAACGACAAAATTTACAATGACCGCCTAACAACCTGAGTAATAAAATGGCTATACTTGTTCCATCCTGGCAGTTCCTGTAATGCATCATGCAGAGGCTTTTGAACGACCTCCTTGCTCGCTGGTAACCGCCGCATATCCATTTAATGGACGGATCCTTCCACTTCTTGGACATATCCTCGGGGCAACCTTGACATTTACGATGCCATTTCCTCCTGCGATTTTGTTTTATATTTTTATTTTACTTAGAGGTGATTAAAATGTTGGTGACTGTCAGCCCTTGAATGTGTAACAAAAAATCTATGGCGATCGTTGCCAATTTTAATAGTTAAAGTGCATCCATCACTGTTTCTTTAGACAGTCGACACAGTCTTGTACTGATGTCATCGCAATAACTTGTAAATTCATAGCGATCGTTATAGTTTTTTTCTTAGCTTCTACACTATGGTGCTCTAAAATATGTTTCCTATCATTAAGAATAAAAACAACATCGAAATATGATTGTATTGATCTAAGTTACCAGCCGTGTCTTTCCTTGCTTGATTTGGGTCGGTAAGATTTGCTTTTGCTTGTGTCTGACGAATCGGAGCTAGTAGAAATTTTAAGGGACTCATCGGATCCAGTTCCAGAATCTAAAAAGACATAAACAGCTACACAACGAAAAAGATACAGATCTAAATATTTACATAAACCCCTATTTTATAATTTTACCTGCGCAGACGGCAGACATTTTTATTTAAATTATATTCCGCTATCTGTAACTAGATCTAATACATACAAATGATGATTCTCACGAATATATAAAATTAATGGGTGATTTCAGTAGTTGCCATAATTATTCCAAATGAAGAGTGAATAATTTTAGAACTACTCCTCAAAAAAGTTAAGAGGTTTTGTATAAAAGAAAGTTTATAATGAAATATATGTATAAAGACATTAATCACAATAAGGACGGGCCTGTATACATTATACAAGGAATTTTGTACAAATACGTCCACAAAGATACAAATTAGCGCCATGTTGATGTTAACAATTGGGCTAATTTCCTGCTATTTGGCCACACATTGCCGTCAAAGTGGGCATTGTCATGTTGGCAATGTTTTTCCAGCCTCCCTCGGGGCGTGGACCTTGGCTAAAACAAACGTTGACTTTTATTCAAGCACCCTTAGATGTTGGTTTCAATTGTTCTATTTATTTACGTATGCTCATATATTGTACGTTGTACGAATGAATTTAAGTATATAAAACACCATATCCAGTTATTTTATACATATATATAACTGGATATGTTGTTTCATAAATTTAGAAAAGTTGTTCAGACCATCAGACATAACAGTTTCACTATATGACCATCTATAAATTCGGGAAAAGTGTTGTTTCATAAATTAAAATGTATGGAACAGATATATTTTTCTGGATTACAGATATTTGTTTTAGTGTGAAAATAATATCGTAATAATGAAAAACACATCTGTAATATATTTTTTTAATAATCTCTGCCTATTGTGTTGACTTTTCTAGATATCGATATGTATACTCCGTAAACTTTAATACTTTAGAATCTATTATAAATTACGGCGTATGCATAATGATACTGTGGAGGTTTATAAACAAAACACATGTTGTACTAACAACAAGGGTATGATCGCGAGTACCCGTGCATGGAAATTACGAAATGATAGCAAAATGACAGCTACATAAAGTTCAAAAAATTAGTGATGTTTACAATCGGAGAGTCCGTTAGCAGTTTCAGAATCATTAAAAAACTGTTAATGATATTGTGTTGTCTCTATTGTTACATAAAAGGAATTAAAAAGTACATACTATGATCTATAACTTGATTACTTGACTGTACTGACACTATTAATTAAAACTTTATTGTAAAGTAAATGAATTAAAATCTGTCTGAAATAGCATTCGATACCAGTCACAACCGTTGGATCCAACAGAGATTTCATGGCTGTGCTTCTAATAGAATAATTGTATTATGCAAATGTAACTGTTCCAATAAATTATATTCTAGGATGACAGAATAAGCATAAGATGACAGCCTAGGAGAAGCATACAGCGTATGAGACATCCCGAATGCAATATTGAGATCACAGTAGCATCTTGTTATAAAGTAGGACTCTTAATTACAGGAACAGAACATAAATACCATGTTCCGCACCTTACCTGAACTCTTTTCTCCTGAGGACGAAGATGTAGATCGATGTTTTCGTCTGGTTTTCCATTTAGACTCCAATGTGGTTACGTTCAATCCAGATACATTCTCTAGCTTTTTATTGATGGCCTCAACGTTAAGATTACTTTTTATTTCACTAGTAACGTTTGCTATATCGGTTAGAGCTATATCAACTGAAAGGTTGTTGAAGGAGAAAAGAAATATTGTAGTACTTGCTGGGATTTTCAATTTTTTTGTAAGTGTTATGAATAATCATGGAAGAGAAATAATCATACCGCAATGGAGAGACAGAAATAAATTAGTGCATACGAGTTTAATAGTATCCATTCGACCATTCATGTAATCATTTAATGGGTAGATTCCAGATCACTGAGAATTTCAAATTTAATTGTAAATAATTGTCATAGCTTTTTAATATTACAACAATCGAAAACAAAGCTTTATTTTTATCTTGCACGTATGTACTTTTATTTAAAAGTCTAAATATGATATTTTCAGAAACAATCTTATTGGATGGATGTCTTCCAAAAATCTTTTGATAGGAATTGATATCTCCCACGAGCGCTACTATTCCTCGTGTAAGTTTGAACTTTACCCCAAGATTCGATGGTCTTACTACAAAACGTTGTCGAACAGTTGTCTAAAGTTAGTCACAGCTTAAATTCAAATATCTTTATTCAACATTGACGTTTACAGGCAGTTATTGACGTCAAACAAAACTGAAAGAAGTTGACTCTACCTGTTCGGAATTTGATGTTCGATTTTATAGTCTTCGCTTTTAAACCTGATACCATAGTATAAATTACATAGGTCGACTTGGCCCCTTGCGAACGATAATAGCCTACTCACATCGAGTAACGTAGGGCTGCTGCTTTTAGTTCATTGAAATTATGCCAGTACAATCTTTAGACCATGTTTTCTAGTAATACCGATAGTATTTTACATAAAATTGTGTAGATAGATGCCTCTATTACTATATAATTTATATTGATACTAATTTTCAATTTCGCCATTTAAACACAAGAAATAAGTATAATCTTTTCGTTCCAATTCCAACATATAGGCTCCAAAAAACTAGAAGCACGTTTATGGAAAATCTTTTTACAACAAAGTTTCACCAAGTGTAACTGACTTGTCTTTTCATTAGTTTAAAGCGCAAGTAATGATAATCATATAAGGTTATTGTAAAGTCATCGATTTTGTGAATGATGCCGCTCGGTGTTAATTTGTAAACATCATTGGTTACTATATAATGTAATACAAAATGTTATTAGGTATAACTATTTATACCTACGCTACATAAGCAAATACTACTGTCTCAGTTTAACAATCATATGTTAAACTGAGCAACTGTCTTGCAAATATGGATACTTTTGATAAAGCTGATAAGTTTCTTGCGCCTATTCTTCTTATCACCCAATAAACGTCCTGGATGTCAGTTCAAAAATTTTGGACAATTCAAAAGAGCTTTTTAGCAAGTCATATTTGAATAAAGACTACTTAGATTTTGACTATCAATACTTACACAAGGCTACCAGCAGCAGCGCACGTAAACAGCGTGCGCACGCCATATTGGAGCCGCCGATCAGTGCCGCCGCATTACTCCAGACGCCGCCTCATAAATCTCTATGCACTTTATGTGTATTCGATACGTTGCTTTTACGACCCCGCGAATTGTTTCCAGTTCGTTCTAGTGCTGTGAGCCGCCGCTGAAATCAACTTTTATTGGAGCATTTCGTTTAACGCCATTTTCCATTCCGACTTCATCAGATCGATTCAGACCGCGCGGCGTCAATGAATGCGTTTTGATGTTGCAGTTGATTGTGTTTCACGGGATGTTGATATTGTATCATATATTCAATTAATTTGTATTGCTATATTTTTAATACTTACTGTTTTTTTTGCTATATAAAAGCCAAATTTTTACTACATCGCCAATAAAGGACGATGGGCAAAAATGTATGGAACGTGGTATCGGTTCCAATAGCGACGAGCTACATATCAATTGAAGGGTCTATTTGGATAGAATAGTGATAACTATGGCGCGTGTCCTGGCATGTTGTCGGATCAGAATAATATTGCCCTGAAAATCTATTATACTTTGTATCATTTTGTTAATACATTATGTTTATACATCCTTTTTAGCCCTTTGTATGTACTTATTGTTTTTGTGCGTATTTATATTCTATTGTATTGTTTTGTAAAAGGTTCGTAATAATGTCCAAAGACACATAAAACACATTTTTCTTTATTAAATGATTTTATTCATCATCTACAATGAGATCGTTTAGGAACAGTGCACGAGCGGCGAATCCGGCATGCATGGCGTAGCTTCGAAACCATATAAGTCAGTTAATTAACTATGTCTTGGTAAGAATAATAAAGCGTCTAAACTTAATTATTCTAAACAGTCTTAGTCAGACATGTAACGCAAAACGGACAACGAATTCCAGGATGTCGCCATAGTAAGAAATGTTGTATATGACAAGACCAATCCAGTGATACGTCACGTATCGCTATTGGGGATGGATGCCAAAACGATACCAAAACGCCCGTCGTCCTTTACTACAAATTAATTTACATACTCGTATATGTTACTAATTAATTGTTCTGGTCACTCAGCTATTGATCATAAAATGAACATAAAAATTATGGTCATAGGAAAGTCACGGATTTATACAAAGCTACTTATTTTTAATAGTATGTGTGTACTCACACAAACTAACTTAGGTTTAAGGGTAGGCATAGGTTTAAGGAATTTAATTGTAACACGAGATAAGTTGTAATAATTAATTGAAAAATAAAGTGTCGCTAGAAATTATCAAAAATTAAATATTAGTAAGAACTTAATAACTACGAAAACTCGAGGTACAATAAATACTAAATATCAATTTCTAAATTAGTTAATAACGACAATAGATACTAATATGAAACACGCATCAATTTGCTGAAGCAAATAGAGAAATGTTTTTAATTTCACTCGTAACACAAAATAATAAAAATAAATTGAACAATGCGAGAATCCCATTATACTCGTAGACAATCACAAAAGAAATGAAAATTCAGATAGCAGAAATGATGATACAGATAATCCTTCGCATTATATAATTGAATTGGTGAAATTGAATGATCCGTTACAAAATCTCCTAAAGGGATTCTATTCTCCTCACGTACGCCCGAAATTTATGCTCTGTGCTAGTTTGGATGATGTTTTATTTAGTGGTCCTACATTCAGCATCCCAGTTCGCTCCAATTGATTCGAGTTGCCATCCAATCAATTTGACCGCATAATTGTTTGTTGCGGATCATTGTCAGATTACTATACCATAATGGCTATGTTTTAGTAGCAGGTAAATGTATTTTTTCAAGATTTCTACGATTCAAATTCAAAATTTTTATTCAACGTAGGCGTATCATTTACACATGCTTTTTGACTCTAATAAGAAGTTATTTAACCATGTATAATAAAAAAGTTCACTTTACACCTGTTTCGAAGTTGGAAGATTTTAAAGATTTGTTGTTAAAGAGAAGAACACGAACGAATCCTGGAAGGTCAAATTTTTCGATGAGCTCTTGTGTCATCATCATCATGTCAGCCGAGAGACCCACTACTGAAAATAGGTCTTATACCCCCTGGCGATACGACTTACGATGCGACTTGCGAAGCAAGGTCGAAACAGTTTGTACTAACGTGTATCGGGGTCGTCTCAGCATTTATTTAGTACTTACACAGCACAGCAACATGCCAGAATTTACATGTTAACCTTGAAATCGCTCTTATCTCACTCGGAATATCGTCGGCTTATGTAAAGTTTCACGTGTTGTCATTGTACATGGCACGCCGGCCGCTCGCCAGTAGCTATATATCCGCCCCAAGTATCATTCTTATCGCAGGCTTGAGTAATATAATTGTAAGCATCAGTTATTTAATATTTTGCGACTTTGTAAAATTATAGATAAAGAAATGAATACAAGAACGAATTTCACTTCGCTTGTTAATATTTATTTATTTCCATACTTATACCTATCTTTACAGGAATTATCCTAATACGATAGGAAAACTTATATTAACATTTCATCGACTATCCTAAATCTACCTTAACTATGACTATAAAGTGGGTACCCAAATAGGTGTCTACTTAGGCTCCCAATCCATAGCTAATTTTATAACTAACAACTAACCTATATTATCTAACTACTTTCTATAACTTTTATTACTTTCTATAACTAACCGTAAACATTGTCGCCCTTGTGAATTCACTCTAAGCGCAACCAAATATGTCAATGACACAATGTTAATAGTCCGCAAGGTACGCGTCAACGGCTCCTCTTTTAATAATTTAGTTCTTGCATATGACACCGCCAGCAGCTTAGGGGGGTGGAGCGGTTCGCGTCCGTAGGATGAATACCCGAAGAAAACCCTACACGTGCCCCCCGGGTGGTGCCAAACGAACCTCAACGCCGAGTCTCGGGCGGCGGTTAACTAACCCGACAATACTGGCCTAAACAGCCAGTCAACAGTGGGTGTTAGGAAATGAATACCCACGCCCGCAACCGCAACTCAGCGATCGGGAGTCTTGGCTTAATTGCCTGGGCTAAGAGGAAGAAAACCTCCTTAAAACAATTACCCCAATTCCACGGTGGGACACGTGCCAATGGAATGAATGACTGGTGGGAGATCAGTATCAAACGCCAACCTCGGCGGACATGGCAAACGCCGTTGAAGATCGCCTTCTTGAAGGAATGGGCGTCACCCTTCAAGTGACCTTTTATATCGACCCTACTCGTGGGATCAAAATGAATACGAACAATGAAAATGAAAACCAAAATAAACCAAAGATGACACAACAATTACTCCAAAAAAGCATGTTTGCACGTGCAAGGAGCCACTCACTTGGAACTTTACCAATTGAAACACCAAAACAAACAAGTCCGATTGATAAGGTGCATGTTGCATCAAATATATCTGACACGATTGATGAACAAGCTAAAAAAAAACCAAACCTGGCAAAATGATCAGGTGCCTATGAAAAGAAAAGCGGAATCTAGTCCTGAATGGACAAGGAAAAATAGTAAGGTAAATAAGACAACATATGCAGTTACAACAGAAAACAGATTTCAAATATTAGAATCAGCAAGTAACGACGAACCCAATCATGAACCTAAGCAGCCTAAACCGCCAAAGCCAGAACCTATATTTGTCACGGGAGTCATTGACATAACGAAATTAAAAAAACTCCTCTCCTCAATTGCAAACATCGACAAATATACTATGACAACTCTGAGGTCAGGACACATTGTTAAAATAATGCCTGGTGACATAGACACGTACAAGAACATAAGAGCTCACTTTATGGAGAATAATGTTAGCCATTATACATACAAACTTAAAAGTGAAAGAGCCTATAGAGTAGTATTACGTTGCTTACATTCATCGGAAGACACAGAAATTATAAAAAAAGAGCTTTTAGAACTTGGGCATGAAGTACGGCACATTACAAATGTAAGACATAAAAACACGAAACAACCGCTACCCTTATTCTATGTAGATCTTGAGCCCAAACACAACAACAAAGAAATCTTTAAAATCAACAGAATAAATTACGTAAAAATTTCATTTGAAGCTCCATACAAAAAGCTAGACATTTTACAGTGTAAAAGATGTCAAAGATTCGGACATGCAAAAAACCAATGCAACAGACCATTTAGATGTGTAAAATGCGGGGAAGAACATCCAACAACAAGCTGTTTAAAAAGACCGGACACCGAGGCAACTTGTGCCAACTGCCAAGAAAAACACCCAACAAGTTACAAAGGCTGCACAAAATACAAACAGTACAGGGACCTACTTACGAGAAACAAGACAGGAAAGGGCAAAGAAACTAACGATAACACAAATAACATAACACAAAATCAATACCGCAAAAACCCAACACAAACTGTACAAGAAAACCATCAAACTAAGAACTACAATCTTTTTAATCAATCGAAACCAAATAGCACATATGCACAAGCGACAAAACAGGTAAATACAGTAGGATCATTAACCGACATCAAGGACCCAAATAGTTTCGGGGAAGTATTAGACGCGATGTTTAACAAATTTCAAAACATAATAAATAATATGTTAGACAACAT
The DNA here is from genome assembly GCA_963935595.1 of Schoenobius gigantellus. Taxonomy (NCBI): domain Eukaryota; kingdom Metazoa; phylum Arthropoda; class Insecta; order Lepidoptera; family Crambidae; genus Schoenobius; species Schoenobius gigantellus. The sequence goes on along the minus strand of OZ012560.1, from coordinate 29,794,719 downwards.
GATGGATCGTATGATCCAAATAATCACAAGCCTTATAAAACACCCCTAAACCTAAGAATAATCACCTGGAATGCCAATGGGCTGACAGAGCGCCGACAGGAACTTGAAATCTTCTTGAAACTTGAAAGAATTGATGTGGCTTTAATCTCAGAAACAAGGTTCACATCAAAAACTCATTTCCAACTTAAAAATTACTTAGTGTATGCTACAAATCACCCTTCTGGTAATTCACATGGAGGTACTGCAATCATAATAAAAGAGAATATCAAACATTATCTTTTTGGGGAAAACATAACTGAAAAGATACAGGCAACTTCAGTCAGGATCCAGGATTACAAAACAGAAACAACAGTGTCTGCTATTTACTGCCCACCTAGGCATGGTATTACATGTGATGAGTTCAAGACTTACTTCAACACACTAGGAAACAGATTCATTTGTGGTGGCGACTGGAACGCAAAACACACATTCTGGGGCTCCAGACTAATCTCACCACGGGGTCGACAACTCTACGTGGCTACTAATGACCTTAACCTTCATTGCGCTTCACATGGTGTTCCTACATACTGGCCTGCGGACCCACAAAAGGTACCAGACCTATTGGATTTTTTCATCACCAAAAATATCCCGCTCAGACAAATAAATGTAGAAGAATGTACTGACCTGTCGTCAGACCATACACCAGTAATTATCAATGTTCATCATAGGGCCATTCTAACTGAGTACCCGCATAGACTGTATAACCACGCAACCGACTGGGACAGATACAGAACCAAAATATCGGAATCCATTAACTTGAACTTGCCACTGAATAGTGTGGATAGCGTTGAAACAGCTATCGAAACGATCAATAAGCTTATTCACCTAGCGTCAAAAGAAGCTACGCCTTTTTTAAAACCGAAAACAGCACAAACTGCGTTCTTCTCCAAACTAATAAAGGATAAAGAAAATGAAAGAAGATTGCTGCGGAAAAAATGGCATTCTACGAAATATCCCTGTGACAAAAAAGCTTTCAACAAGGCATCTGAGGAACTTAAACATATGATCTGCCAAGCAGAAAATGAGCGTCTCCAAAAACAATTAGCTGACCTTACTCCTAATAAAGACACGAACTACTCTCTATGGAAGATAACAAAAAGGCTGAAACGACCGAAAGTACATATACCAGCCATAAAAGCTCCTGATGGCAAGTGGGCAAAAACAGATCTTGAAAAGGCCCAAGTATACGCGGAATACCTAAAAACTGTTTTCAGCCCCTTACCAAGTAAAAACCCTGAACACGACAAGGAAGTCTCCAAATATCTGGGCGCACCACTGCAAATGAGCCTGCCACTAAAAAGCGCTAGCCCCAACGAACTAAGGAGAGAAATTCTCAATCTACAGAAGGGTAAAACACCAGGGTACGATTTAATTGACGCACAACTACTCAAGCAGCTGCCTAGAAAGGGCATAATCCACATTGCGGCCATCTACAACGCCTGCCTAAGACTAGGAATTTACCCTGCTCAGTGGAAAATTGCGCAGGTTATCATGATACCCAAACCAGGCAAACCGATCCACGATGCAAGCTCCTACAGACCAATAAGCCTACTCCCTGTATTGGGTAAACTCTTCGAAAAAATATTGCTGAATAGGATGCGCCCCCATCTGCCGGAAGTTATTCCTCTCCACCAGTTTGGCTTCAGAGAGAAACACGGAACTATAGAACAGATACACCGTATTACGGATACTATAAGTCGTGCACTGGAATGCAAACAGTTCTGCTCTGCTGTCTTTCTTGATATTAGCCAGGCGTTTGATAGAGTATGGCATAATGGACTCCTCTTCAAACTTAAAAAGTTGTTGCCTCACTCTTTCTTTCCGATTCTACAATCGTACCTACACAACAGATGCTTCGAGGTGAAATTTAACAACGAAGTCGCTCCTTTAAACGAAATTCTCTCAGGAGTACCACAAGGAAGTATATTAGGACCCATCCTATACTTGCTTTTTACCGCAGACCTTCCAACGCATGCTGATACAATAACCGCCACCTATGCAGACGACACAGCCCTTTTGTCGGTACATGTGGATCCCGCTTTAGCATCAGCCAACATACAAACCCACATCCATGAAGTGGAAAAGTGGCTAGATAAATGGCATATTAGGGTTAATCAAGGAAAATCTATCCATGTGACCTTCACCCTGAGAAGGCAGACTTGTCCCCCAATAAGACTTCACAATGAAGAAATCCCTCAAGCTGAAGATGCCAGATATTTGGGCATGCATCTGGATCGAAGGCTCACCTGGAGAAAGCATATCTGGACCAAGCGTAAACAGCTGGATACGAAAGTCAGATCAATGTACTGGCTGATAGGTCGCAAATCAAGCCTGTCATATGAAAGCAGGATAGCTATTTACAAGACCATCCTTAAACCAATCTGGACATACGGAATCCAACTATGTGGTACTGCTAGCAATAGCAACATAGAGATTCTTAAAAGATTTCAAAGCAAGACACTGAGAGCCATGCTAGATATACCCTACTATGTAAGCAACAAATATATACAAGAGGACCTAAAGATCACTACCGTCAAACAAGAGATCGCCTGATATAGTGAAAGCTATCAGACGAGAATATCACATTAATGAACTGGTATCCAAGCTGGAAGGCACAGGGAGTACTACACATTCCCGATTGAAACGACATAGTGTCTCTACACTTACTGTGAGATTTGGTGACACCAGATGAAAGGGATCCATAGGAGTTCCTTCAGCTAACAAGACATAAATCGAGATACCTCATCTGAATGGCTTATTGTGTTTACATAGATTGCCAAGTTACTGAAATCAATAACAAAAAAAAAAAAAAAATTAAGGACGAGTAAAATTATTATGCTGATTTATTTATTTATGAACATCAGCTATTTTCTCGAACTCGAATTAAGTCTGTATTGATGTTGTATGTAAATAAGGGAGAAATAATAGGAGATGTGTTTCGTTTTATATCTTTAATCGACTTTATACACATAGAACCAGTGCCGTCCGTGGTAGGTGTTGTTTTTACAGCGATGGTCATAGAGCTTCACAAACACTGCGGACAAAACGTTTCAAAGTTAATCATCATCGCATCACTTCAACCCATAAATGTCCTATTACTGCGCATGGCTCTCTCAGATTGTGATCTTTGGTGTAGACCTTAGCGTCAAGTTTTCGTATCTTTGGTAAAAAAAGAAGCCATGACACGTGTCACATGTATTCCAAATCTTTTTCAAACTGTAGTGTTAAAGTTAAACCTCAGTTAAATATTCCCACCATAAATGAAATAAGTAAATTTTCTAATAACTTAACTAGAAATAACCTTTTTTGAATTAAAATGTGAAGTATAGAATGCATTTAATTTAATTTAATTGACCTGAACATTGACCTTAAAGGCCGGCAACGCACTTGTAACTCCTCTAGTGTTGCGGGTGTCCATAGGCAACGGTAATCACTTACCATCACGTGATACGTCTGCTCGTTTCCCCCCATCCCATTAAAAAATGCAAAATTATCAATTTATATCATAGAATCGATATTATAATATATGCGAATAACTGGTTTGAATTTAAAAACGCAAACAGATTTTTTTAAGCATCAATAAAATTGATTGATCGTCTGTTTACATCGTATATTTCATTGATATTCTGAAACAGTCTCAAAATATTTGATGGAACTAATAAATAAATAGATGAAAAATCTTTTATACGAATTATTTCTCATATATTTCTTCGACTTTCCTCCATCAACGCGACCTGTAACCACTTTCGACGATGTTATTATTCGTTTCTTGTGCTTGATTTTCAAAATTATTCCCCGCTAAGCTGAAGTTGGTGGCACTTGATTGAATTCTTATTCGTTTCAGCCAACAGCCTCTCGTGGCTCTAAACAATTATTTGCGTTATTCGCTGCTTGGGAACGCGGAAACTTCGATGGGTCTCTGAAGGAGGGTCGATGATTAAAGTTTGATGCGAAGACAAACAAATTTGTTACAACTTTACTTGTAAATAGAACAAGAAGTTTCGGGGAAGGGATTTTGTGCGGAGATAATCAATGGAACCCAAGACGTGAGGCGATTTGGACAGTTGATAATGTTACATTATCATTATTTGGTGACGGCTTTAACTTGGTATCTTATTTCGTACTTAGAATGTAATTTGGATATTCGAAGTGGGATACGTATTAAATGTGACAGTAACAGTTTAAGTTTATTATACATTCTATATAATTCTGTTAGAAAGTCACAACTAAAGCATTGTACATTTATTAATATTTTTTTAGAAGTATAAGCGAAGAAGTCACTGAACCAGGATCCAACGCTGAGACTATAGATTGCGATGAGTTTCAACACTTTTCTCCATAACCTTTGGATTCTTAGAGAAACCATCAATATATCTCCAGAAGAAACTAATCCATAAAAGTAATGTTGCAAAGTAGTTGATGTTGTTATAAAAGCATCGGTATGTACTCACTCGTTCCATCTTGACAGTTTCTGTATCTCATCATGCAGTCACTCTTGAACGTTCTGCGCGCGCGCTGATACCCCGCACAGATCCATTTGATCCCGACATTCGTGTGCTTCTTTATCATGTCCCGCGGGCACGGCGTGCAGGTGCGAAATGTTTCGGTCCTTCAAACGATGTGAAAATTTACGTTAACAACATTTTCAAGCGACTTAAAAAACCTACCTTTTCCACAGACTCTGCCTGATTTGCCTAATACTACACAATTTATGTAGGGCAACAAATAATAACGAAAATTTAACTTTCTTGCTCAATCAAAAGCAAGTTTTGCATATAACTTAGGTGCCGAAAAAGGTTACAGTTAGTCATTTTGTTAATTTCCACGATTGCATCTGTTTTATTCGTGGTTTTCTTTATCAGCATTCTAAACATAAATAATATAAATGTTGTTATGATTTACTTACGCTCGTCTCCTTTCTTTAGTCTCGGCTGATGATGCTTCTGATGACGAGGTCGCTGATATACTTCTCGAGGAGGACAAGGAGCTGTAAGATATAGCTAATAAATATATCAAACTCAAACTCAAACTCAAAAATCTTTATTCAATATAGACCTTTACAGGCACTTATTGACGTCAAAATAAAAACATAAAAATCTTCAACCAAGAATCTAATCAACTAAATTATTTAATCCTTGTATGTACACACACCCCAACCATTATTAAGATGTGTGCAAATACAAGTAAAATTTAAAAAAAAAAAAAAAAAAAATTGACTCTACACCTGTTCGGAAATTGGGAGAGCCTTCTCAAGAAGAACAGGCAAGAAACTCGGAAGGTCATGTATTTTTTTTTGTCTCCTCTTTTAAAATGCCAACATTACAATATTATATTTCACATACATTTTTTTAAATAATATAGAAATGCCTGTCGGTGTGAGTGGAACAGTTACTCGAATGAAATTTATCCCACTATCACAAAGTGTTAACACCCTTTAAACGTCAATTATCACATTTTTTGTCAATCCCAAGCAGTTTTATCTGTCATATAATCAGACACTTTATAATATGCTTTTTTCATAAGTGCGCCCTTGATAGCGACTTTAAATTTATTCAAGTTAAGTGCTTTAATATTATTTGGGATTTTATTGTAGAAACGTACACAAAGGCCTTTGAAAGAATTATTAATTTTTTTAAGCCTAGTATTTGGTAACGCTAACATATTCTTTTGCCTAGTATTTACTGAATGAATATCACTGTTTTTACAAAACGAATGTATATTTTTATGAACATATACTATATTCTCGTAAATATATTGCGACGCGACGGTCATAATACCAATTTCTTTAAATTTTTCTCTCAAAGAGTCTCTTATTTTAAGGTTATAAATAGCACGAATAGCCCTTTTTTGCAGCACAAAAACAGTCTGAATGTCGGCAGCATTTCCCCACAGCAAAATGCCATACGACATCACACTATGAAAATAGGCAAAGTATACAAGTCTTGCTGTATCAACATCAGTCAGCTGACGTATTTTCCATACAGCGTAGGCTGCAGAACTAAGTCTCTTCGACAATTTATCAATATGTGGGCCCCACTGAAGCTTTGAATCTAAAGTAATACCAAGAAATACTACGGTATCCACAAGGTCCACATTTTTATGCTTTATGTTAACAGTGGTGTGAACCTCTTTAACATTGGGTAAAACAAATTTTATACATTTAGTTTTCCCTTCATTGAGGCACAAGTTATTCGCATTAAACCAGTAAACTATTCTTGAGATAGAACTATTTACATCGTCATAAATTTGCAATCGTCTTTTAATTTTAAACATAAGTGAAGTATCATCTGCAAATAATACAATCTCATGCCTGTCTTGTACAAAAGCAGGCAAGTCATTTATATATATTAAAAATAGAAAAGGACCAAGAATTGAACCCTGCGGAACTCCCATTTTAACCGAGGCGCCCTGGGACCTCTCCACGTTGACGTCTACTTTCTGAATCCTCTCAGTCAAATAGGAGATGAGTAAATCCAGAACAGTGTCGCGAAATCCATAGTAGTGTAATTTCCTGATCAGGGTGTCATGATGAACGCAATCAAACGCCTTGGACAAGTCACAAAAAACGCCCAGCGCATCATGTGAGTCCTCCCAGGCCTCATATATATTTTGTATTAACTCAACACCAGCATCAGTTGTTGAGCGACCCTTTCTAAAACCAAATTGTTTACAGTGTAGAAGATTATTTCTGTTAAAAAAGCTTTGCATTTGTTCCAACATTATTTTTTCAAAGATTTTGCTAAAAGTAGGTAGCACAGAGATAGGTCTAAAATTATTGGGGTCTGATGTGCTACCAGATTTATGTAATGGAATAATTTTACTCAGTTTCATTAGATCAGGAAACACACCACAGTCAATGCAATCATTAAAAATACTAGCAAGTATTGGAGCTATTGTTTCTATTACAGATTGGGAAACATCTACAGAGTTGCCCCACAGATCCACGGTTTTCTTTTTATTCAGCGTTTTAAATGACTTTATTAAATCATTTGCACAAATATGGGCAAATTTAAATTTATCATCACAAGTTTTAACATAATCTTTTAAAATAGATTCGGCTACAGTGGGGGAGGAATCCAAAGATTTTGTGATTGAAACTGGAATGTCAGTAAAGAATTTTTCAAATTCTGTAGCTACCTCAATATCTACTGTAACTTTCTTATTTTCAATATTTAAACAAAAATTGTTGTTAATAGTTTTTACTCTTCCGGTTTCATTATTAATAATGTTCCATGTCGTTTTAATTTTGTCACTACTATTTTTTATTTTAGAGCTTAAATAATTGGACTTTGCAAATTTACAAACTTTTTTAAATACTTTGGAATAAGTTTTTACATACAATTTAAATTGATCACTAGTATTTAATGAACGCTCATTGTAAAGTTCATAAAGTTTTATTCTGCTTTTGTGAATACCTGGTGTGGCCCATTCACTAAAAGCTAATCTACCATTGACTGAGATGGTTTTTGGAACAAAGATATTTTTAAATTCACAACAAAATGTGTTAAAAAAGTTTTCATACAATTTATTTGGGTCTTCGTCATAATCAATATACTTTAAATTAATACCAAGATTATTATTGAAACGCTCCAAGCGGCCAGCAGTCTTTGGTACAACAGTGATATTCTTTTTCGCCATAAGCTTATATTTGTAAGGTATAGTAACAAATTGACCAGAGTGGTCAGATTCTAAGTTATTAAAAACATTTTGTGCTAATGGTTCTATGTCAGTATAAATATTATCAATGCATGTGGCAGAAAACTCAGTAATTCGTGTTGGCTCCAGAAATAAGTTTTTAAGATTATATGACTGAAACAAATTTTTAATTCTCATACATAAACTAGAGTTTTCTAATAAGTTAATATTAAAATCTCCACAGACTAATATTTGTTTGCCTTGCTTACAGACTTTATTTAAAACTTCATCCATTATATTTTCAAAGTGGTCATACAATCCCGAAGGAGGCCTGTATACGCTCACTACAATAATCTGGTCCAACTCTACACAGGCAATTTCTATTGTTCGTTCAACTGAGAGGTTCACAATATCTTTACGATCTTTATATTTAAGCTTTTTATTTAATATGATTAATGAGCCACCGCGAATTGCATTTTCTCGACTGAACGAACTACCAACCTGGTGGTTGCTAAAATTAAACATGAACTAGTAGCTTTTAAGCCAATGTTCGGTTATACAAAAAATGTCTACTTTACTACTGTTCATGAATAACTCAACTTCCAGATCTTTGCCCATCATTCCTTGCATGTTCTGGTGCACCAGGTTGATAAAATTTACATGTTTATTATATTCAAATGGGTCTTCCAGTACATTATCTAATAAACAATTTTCATTTTGTTCTTTATTTAACATTATGCAAGAGGATTTCTCTATTGTCTCAATACCTAATTTAAAGACTTACTAACTAATACATCAGTAATATTACTGACAGTCATCCTACTTCTACGATGCTCAATAGGAGCAATTTTTGTAGCCAAGTTCTTGGCTGAGATATAAAAATAATATGATAGCGATTTTGCTATTCGTCTCTTATAATAATTTGATAGACAATATCTATTATCTTTAGTCAAATACAATCTATTTACATAATTATTGATGTCAATTAAATGAAATTTATTATTATGACATAAGGTACTTAACTTTAAATTCAATTTAATCTTACACTATTTTCCTCTTGTGACAAGTTGTTGTAATAAGGTAATGTGAACAAAATAATTTTTTGTACATTTAAATTATTTAATTTATTTAAATAATGAGTCAGGACTTTTTTGTTCATATTACCTCTATTTGCAATAAATAACAACAATGTAGTAGACTGGTTAAATTCACATTCAATCACTTTTTTTAGTATGTCACAGTACGAAGCACCAGGCATGCAATAGTTCATTATTGAATGTCCCATGTTTGTTAGAAGTTGGCCCATACCTATGCCAATGTCATCACTAAACATAACAATATTGTCACTTGTGACCACTGAAGTCTGTAGTAATTGTGCATAGTCAGCTGCTGGTGGCTGAGATACCATGTTGAGAGCAGGACACGCATGATCAGGTACAACATTATAAATTATTTGGCTATCCAATGTTAAGCTATCGTTAGTGGAACTTAAGGAGTGTTTGTCCAGTAAGGCCTGATATCTGTCTTCATTAAATTGACAAAGTGTGGCTAGCTCTGTGACTGATTGGATATGCTCCTTAATTTCATTTTGAGCATTGTAATAATTTTTTGTCATGTTTGCTAAAGAATTTTGCAAGTTATTAATGACATTATTTAATTCTTGTATGTCCCTTTCATACATGTTTCTGCTCTCTCTCAATTTTGAGTCAAAAATGTCCAACGAATCTATTAAGCAAGCACGCTGCTTTCGTAATTTAATATTACTTTTAAAAGAGTTATGATTCTTGATTAATTTTTGTTTCTTCTTAATTAATTTATTAATTTTAACATATTTTTTGAGTTTATTTTTACTACTAAAATGGAAAGGTATGGACTTAACTGATGTACCTGAATACTGCTGTGTGAGATTTTGTCCACCAGGAGATTGCATTAGCTCCTCAAAAAGACTATGGGTATGTATAATTTCACTATTTTGCATAGATTGTTCAAGTTTACCGATTTTTCCATTTGCATCACTCAGCTCCCGTTCCAGTTCAGAGATTTTATTCAGTGCTGCCTCATACATACTATTGCACAGAGTAAGGTCATTGATGTGGTCTTGTAACTGGTGCCGCTCCTCTAAGACTTCTTGAAATTTGGCATCAAGCGCTGAGAGCTCACTTTTGAGAGTGGTGTTTCTGTCGATAATCTTTTTTATCTCATCTTCACTGTCATCGCGTTCCTGTAGTAGCCGTTCATGGGAATCCTTTAGGGTTTTTAATTCCAATACAGCCTGTCTGAGCTTTGCCTCAGTGTTTTGTGCAGCAGCTTTACGGGTCAACATTTTGATATTTCAGCAAAGAAAACCTAAAAATGTACAAATACGTTTAAGTTCAAGTATAAACTGTGCAAAGAAATAGGGATGCAAAAAACACAGAGAAATCAAGACTATTGAAAGTTAGAAAAGGAAAAAGAAAAAAAAATCACAAGAAATAACTAGGACTTTTTAGCAATAGAATCTAGGGTTAGATATAATAATGAAATCAGTTTATACTATGAAACTATGAAAAGTCACTTTTTAGCCTATTTTTAATAATTAGTTAAAATGTAACATATCAGTTCCCAGTTTGTCACAGCCGCTGAGCACTGTATACATAATCACAAATTACATTTGTAAGGTATAGTAAGTCACTGTTATCCTATTTGTATTAGAATTATTAAGAAAAAAAAAACTTCATGAATAAACTATCTAAATCAAAGTATGATTGAAAATTATAATGGTTACCCAAAAATATAAATTATAATATATTATATGTACTATATTGTTATACTAATAAAGTTTTCAGCAGAAAAATATCTGTGCAGTGTGTAGAGGGTGCTATGTCTGAGGCTGTAGGCGTTGACAAGTCTCAACTTTAACTTCCACTTTATGTCAAGTTAAGAGAGACACAACTTAGCCCAAGTGTGATACTGGACGTGTCTCACTTTACGTGAGAATTATTGAGTTAATTTACTAAGTACTTAATAAAATTTGTTTGTAAATGTAGGTATAAAAACATTTGACCAATGTCACTATATGTCTGAACTAAAGCTGAACCCTACTTTCACTGTATGTAAAGTGAAACAATCAACGTGTAACAGAAAATTGAATGTTCTAAGGTAAAACTGGATAAATCTCAATAGCTTTTAATAAGTGTGCTGCCTATGTTGGAGAGTAAGATAGGTACCTATGTTCTAAGATTTGCCTAAATGAGGACTGAATGTGTAATAATAAATACAATACTCCCCCGGTTTATGTATGAGTAGGTAATCCGTCAATCACCAAAACTGCCGTCACTGATTAGCTTGAAGAATTTCTTGCTAGCTCTGTACCACGGATACTTTCCACGATTTCAGTTTTTCCAAGTATTTCCTCTTGATAATCAAACGGCTTGGAATTAAAATTTTAGCCTTTTGCCGTGATCTTCGAAAATATTCGTTGGCTCGTTCAAATCCGTGACAGTAGGTGTTAACGTCGTCATAAATTTGTCGTGATAAACATAAAATAGCACCGCGAATCGCTTCACAAACAATACAACCGCGTTTCAACACAATACTAATTCTAAAAATGCATTAATTTACAGCAATTTGTCGAAAATACAATAAATTAACTTAAAATTATTACGAAGCTAACAAAAGACGTCTAGTCACGACCGGGGCTGCGGTCCGAATGTATGTGAAGTCGACCAATACTGGGCCAGCGTGGTTGACTAAGGCTTAAACACCCTAACTTAGGGTAGACTCGAGCCACTCGGTGGAGACGTATATGAGCTGTGATGATGATTATTTTATTTTACTAGGAAGAAAAATATTTAAAATTGAATTTAATAATAATATGTTGATTGTTAAAATCACTAATAAATCCAAAAAGCGACTGCATTGTTGGAAAAATACGTAAGCGCTTTTTGTAATAAATGTTATTTAGGCTAATGATAAACGATTCTGAAAATATATAGTATAGACTGTGAAATTTACTGTCGTCATGATTCAAACCTGCTAGAAGACATGTCATCGGATTTGACGTCGATGTCGTCTTCGCCGGATCTGGAAGAAGACCAGTGCTCCCAGTTGGGACCCCTGTGCTGGGCATCACTCAACTCCGCTATGTTGTCCATATCGTGTAAGTATTTCAGTATGGTGGTAGTGCCACCTTGTAAACTGTGAGCTAGTGAGAAATCATCAATTTATTGATTTGCTTATTTTATTTTTTTCATGTATTGTGGTTTGCGGCTGTCGCCTGAATTTGTTTTAAAGTCCGTGGCCTCGTGCTTTTCTCTAGTTAGATGATATTTTTGTAAATTTCATTTGCTTCTCCTAACAAATATGTTAGACCACAATGTTGTGATCAAGAGTGCAGTACGAAAGGAGTAGTTAACTGATTTACCTATATTCCTTATTGGCCACCATTTAAATGTTAGAAGCATCTTGTTGGCGATGCTCTGAATGGAACAATGAAACAAATCATTACAGTGCTGTATTTTGATGTAGCTCGTGTACTACAAACAGCTACACTTCAGAAATATGATTTTCTAAATTACTCTTAACGAATAAACAGCCATTAGGCCTAATCCTTTCACGCTCTAAACTTCCTTATATACGAGTAGGATTGGCCAAATTTCGATCGCATACCTTTTCATCTAGAACTCGACCGTTTTAGAATTTCTGAAATAGCGGCGTCAATACAAAATTGAGAGAGTTTTAATTCATATCCGGGACAAAGAGGAAATACCACAGAGACCGAATACAAAATTTGAAATATGTACAGCTGCTTTTGCTGATTATTTATGAGAAATGCGAAATCACTGTCAAAGGAAATCTTAATGATATCGCCAAGACTGAACATGAATAAGCAAGATTTTATTTCTATTTTATCGGTTCCCAATCAAGGGGAGTGATTAAGTGTGTCTCTCCGGTCACCCTCATTAAAACTTCCTGGCTGACAGTAAAAGTTTGACGGAGACTCCCGTTCAATAAGACGACCGATAATAATTTATTCATAGTTGGATAAAGTATGTATGTCTATTTAAACTGAGGAATGAGATGCCGCCGATTTAAAACTTTCATCCGGTTTCGAAGAGGATGTTTCAATCTTAATTACGGTTACTGATTCACTACCAATCAAATTGATTTGTGCTATATTTAATTATATACTTATATATATATTTACTGAATATATTGATAATACCTACTCTACAACAAGATTTATTTATTTAGGTACATAAATAGGATACAATTATCTTATAATAAACCGAAAATAAATAATTATTAAGCATTGAACCGAGGTGCAACCCAAGCAATGTACACAACGAACAATAAAAAATTGAAAGTAACATTATAAATACAAGAAAACAGCGAATGATAATAAGAGGTAACTTAATTAGGTAACATTAGAATAGAACTAATAACAACATTAACTAACAATAAAAAAAAATAATTGAAATAAACAAAAACCTTAATAAAAGTAAAGGGTGCTAATTAATAATAAACACATCTTTTATACGAGATGCATCCACACGCGATAAAATTTTTGTATAGAGAAAGAAGCCTTCAGCAAAATGTGTCAATACACATCAGCAAATCAATGCGTATAATATTGAAATTAGACTGAAATAATGAAGGGAATAAATCCTTACTTCTTTTGAACATAGTATAGTATTTTTGTATGACCAAAATACTGTTATTATCACAGGACAACGTTTTCGATATTTCAATTAAAACCTATTCAAAGAAACAATAAAAACCGAAAACTAAAGACATTTCTTTAATTGTAAAGCAATTCCCATAGTTACAATTACTTTTAGTTCCATTACTCTGCCTTTAAATAAATTGTGAATGCTTATTTATCAAGAAAATATATGCTTAAAAATATCTAGGATATCTTATATTTTAGTAATGTATTCCTTTTAAAATCATACTTTGAATGTAACAGCTCCAATTAGCAGGCACTAGTGGATTTTAAACAGAAAGGCAATTGATGATAATATTAATCGTAATATTTTAAAAAGAGACAACATTCTAACCGCTACGAAAACAGACTCATACAAATTCAATGTCTCTTTTATGAATACTACTTAGATTTATGTAGCTTTAAATTCAGCGACTGTGACGGGTGATGTCAGGGGATTAGCATTTATAATTAATTTGCGCCTCGGAAAATTTGTGGGAAATTTGCGAGGTCGCGTAGTTAGTTCAGACAGTTTTTCAAACAAGAGACCTCTGATTGCCATTTTAAGAATACATTTCTTTGGGTATTAGGATATGATTCGAATGTGTTCCTTGTATACTAATATATTAAAACAACGTCTTTATAAAACGAGAGTTTTTCGTATTTAAATGCAAAGGCATATAGTACATACAGACAGTTTCATAGTTAGTAAATAGATACTTGATATTATAGTCTTGGTACCACAAAACCAATTTGTAAAACTAAACCAGTAGAGTTCTGAAAATTATACATTTTTTCTGAATGATAATATTAACGTGCTAATAATAAAAGATAAAAGTTAAACCGCTTCCAAAATTCAAGTTATTACCCTCACCGCTAACAGCGAACAGTGCGATGCACCAAACAATCATAATTCACTAGCTCCTGTATCCAATAAAGTCGCATTTTATAGTTGGCTCGCGTATCACGAACGAATCGTCACAATAACGTCGCGTCGCGGTGTATTTTTATTGCTTATTGCAAAATAACAGAAACGCCAGAGGTGTTTACACTGAAGCACAATATTTGTGCTTATGTGTACCTAGCATCGATATTTTCAGGGTGTTGGATAAATGTGTTGTTTTTATCAATTGTAATGGAAGAATTAACATTGTTATTAATTTTAAGACATTAACACCCAGTTTCTGAAAGGCTGTTCAGCGATAAAATTAACTAACAAGCTGTCAATCTATTGCTAACTATGAATTGAGTTGCTGAAAGCTAAATCAACTTATCACTGTGTTAGTTGACATAGCTGTCAAATTTATTTCAAAATTATTAAGGAAAGACCCATTTTGGATTTCCAAAATAGACATGAATAAAACAAAATATATGATTTCAACAATGTGACCGTGTCTAAAAATATTTCTAACGAGAAATCAAATTATTAGAGATAAATAAATTTTGACTAAACAACGTTTCGGAAACTCAAATTGATTTGACACTGCTGTTAAGATGACATGGCTGTTAGTTGAAAAATATTTTGATCAGCCTTTCAGAAACTGGGGGTCAGTGTTGTTCATTTATTTGTTCCCACACAGAATCAACAAATTAATTAACGATTCTAAGTTATCATTACTCGTATTGCTGAGACCTATGATGTTTTCCAAGCATTCAAAAACATTTTTAAAAACCTAATCAAAATTAGCACTTGCAACAAAATGTGTTATTTCTTATTATTTCAGTGTTAGTTTACGTAAACGTCAAATTTATTTCAAATAAATATATGAAGGTAATTGTTTATTGAAAAGTCATTTTAGTTTAAATTTGATTTAAACATATTTGTTTACGAAATTATTAAACGTAAAACATGGTTCAACCGGCCGTTGGTATTCGTATAAAAGGAAGTTAAATAATTATACACAAATTCACGATGCTTATTTATTTCAACAAAGTTTTACAGCATCTCTTGCTATCCCAACTTACTTATTAAATCGTATCCGTTTTAGAGCCGCGTCTTGTAGATCGTCGTTGTTTTATTTTATTGTTCATTTCCTATCAAATTGTCGCCATCTTCCGGTTCAGCTGAAATATTAAAAAGTAACGGTTTAGATTGGTGATATAGGTATCAAAATATCCATACTGTGGTCTTAGCACATTGTTCACATTCAAGACAAATGTAGTAGTTTTTTCTTCAACATTTGTTGTTGCTACCAGTTCGTGAGAATGCATATGTAAAGTGAATCTCAAATAATACTTTTATTTCCTTATCACACTTGAAATTTACCGGTAGATCTTATGAATTATATACCCTTGACAATATTTGACTTTGAAAAAACATTTGTCATATATTCAGTGCCTATAACCCATATTTAAATCGGGGAGTAACTTCTCATGACGATGCTTACAAAAAAACCAATAAGTATTAATCTACGAGGGGTCCAAGGGAAGTTTGATTAAATGGAATTTGCATGAGACCCGCACGCCATCTGCTCTTGTAATATATTTTTAATTTATGTCCCAAAAGTTGTCTGGCCCACGAGGGAATTACGGTATACAGCTTGTTAAAAATTATACGCAACTTTGGCTAAATAATTTCCTTTGCGGATAATTCTTCGTCGGCTCTCGAGCCTTTGTTAAGGAAACAGGTGGATTTATGAACATTTTGTGGACACTTGACTCACCAGATTTTATTGCTGAAAGGGCAGCAGCTTGGGCGTCTGAAAAAAATTGGAAAGATAAATTGGTTTTGTACACTGTCGATGTTAAATATTTTTTATTGTAAGCTTTTAAATCATTTTATTTTAATGCTACATTCACTAGCTTTCCCGTATGTGATTTTCTTGTGAATTTATTACTATAAATTCCAATTCCCGTAATTAGGTTATATAATTAAAAACAATGTAAAAGAAGTTATTATTTAAAAGAATGGAACATAAAACTTACTTGCACTTGCTTGAGCCAACGCTTGAGCTTGAGCTAAGGCTTGTGCTTGCGCCATGGAATGAGCCTGTGCCTGGGCGTTAGCGTATCCATTAGCGTATCCATACATGCCTCCATACGCGTTTGCCAGTGCATCAGCTGACGCAGAAGCCTGGCCAGAGGCGTACGCGTTAGCGTCCGCTAATGCTGATGCTCCCGCCTGACCGTAAGTCGGGTAAAAACCTGGTCGGCTAGCTGGAATAATCGAAACTGGTCTAAGTGGATTGTAACCAGCATTAGCGAGAGCATTAGCTTCAGCCTGAGCGTATGCATTACTTCCAGCTCCTGGATAGAGTTGCGGCCCGAGTGGAATAGGACTGATTGGCCCATATCCTCTCGCGTTGGCAATGGCGCTAGCTTCAGCTTCGGCAAGTGATCCGGCCATACCAGGCATTATCCTACCCGGCATGATTCTTGGATAAAATCCGGGTTGATATGAACTGAGTCCAGCATTTGCTATGGCGTTTGCCTCTGCTTCAGCGATTGCACCGCCTTGACCTGGATATATGGAGCTGTATGGATATCCTATTACACCTCCTGCGTCAGCAATTGCTTGAGCGTTAGCGGAAGCTGAAGATCCTCCAGGGTATACTACTTCTGGACCATAGGGGAATATTCCACCACCGCTGAGTGCGTTCGCAGACGCAGATGCGTCAGCATTGCTAGATGCACCACTTGGATAGAATGGTAGCGTTTCTGTAAACAAAAAAAAATATAATACATTACAAAGTGCAAAAGGAATCATAAAGTTTAAAATGACAGCAACGTTGATAGAAATCAAATCGTCGGCGACATAATAAAATCGAAACAACTGGTGGGTTACCTGAAACCCGTCAACAATGTTGAGCCCGTATAAATGTATAGCTACGTTTATATGGGTAGGAGTTACTGCGCGATTACACGCGTACCCTTGCCAGCGACATTATCACATTTAGGGTGAACGAATTCTATAAATGGACTACCAGGAAGCAATACAGTAGAGTTCGCGGTCAGTCAGTCATTGGTGCCTCGGTTGATTATTAAGTCGATCGCCTATCGATGTTTGAAGGGGGATATGGTATGTATCGATTTTATACCATTGCCCACAAAAAAGGACGAAATCCCCCGCATTCCTGGTTTTAGCCGGCACTTAGGGTAGCTTTTTGTCCGTGTCAATTTTGACATCAGTGTATCCTCATAAATTTTTACTTTATCGCTCCGGGGTTTTAACGCTCAGGTGTTTGCGAGGAGGCTAATAAACGTTTTTATTTTTCACAGCGGCCTCTTTGGAAATTTTGTCGCTGCTGATTACTAAAGAGATACTTTTTTTGGGATGGTGGAATATCGGTGAATGTTTAAACATAGCTCATGCAGATATTGCTAAACCTAAAAGACAAACTATCGATCAAATTTTATTACTTTAGTTAGAAATGTAAAGTTTGCTTAGGTACTTACGAAGTTTAGGTAGTCGTGGTAATTCTACACCTGAAATGCATAAAATTGGTGTCTAAATTAGTTTTAATAATGAGATTGATGGACACGACCTACTTAAATGTACATTTAATTCATTAGGTTAAATTGAGTGAGTATTATTTTGAACACCAAAATATAAACATATTGTCATTGTCACCTTATTGCTTTTCCCTTTTGAGTGTTTTGTTAAGAATCTTACCGTCCAAATACTTGCATTAATATTTCCACCTTGTTGAGAGAAGGTAATGTGAACCATTACTCACAGCAAGTCTTCTTGGTGTAACAGTTGACCTCTATGATGACTTGGTTAAGGGTATAACTTTCACTGCAGACGCAGACTTGGCATTCGTCCCAAGGATGTTGGAAGGGTTGATTGGGAGAATATGGCTGGCAGGATTCGTCTGGAAACACCATGCGCTAGAATAAATTATGATCGACGTGGCTGATTCGATAATTTTAATTTGTACGTCAATTTACTTACGCGGTCGTGGGCCAGGCAGAGGTCCTGAGGGTACAGGCATTGGTTCTGGCTGTGGCATTGGAGCTGGTAGCCACGGGACTAAAATAAAAATTTAATAAAATTAATAAAAGTGCAACCAAATATATTGCTATGGATTGAAATAGATGTCTTTATTTAGCAAATAATATGTCAATCTAACCACATAGTAAATTAAATTTCGTAATACTTACTAGGTTCTGGCAAAGGTGCAGGTGAAGCTGAAACAAAAATTTATCGTTTTATTCATTAAAATGGAGATTCTACTTCATCCACCTACTTCAATGAAACAATCAAAATTATTGGCATAAGATAATCTAATAAGTACATCCAAGCTATCAAACTCTTCTACCAAGCTGTACATAACGTTGCTAACTTACGTGCGCGATGATGGCATGCGGGTTTGAATCGACCGCCGTTTCTTATTCTGGATTATTAATAAATTAAAAACTTACCACAGTTTGGATTAGGGAAGCATACAAATTGTTTGATTGACACCAAAGCAAATGGGTCTATCGTGCATTTGCAAGTAAAGCAAGCCTCTGTTGGATGCGGAAACGACACATCCAAAGGAAATTTTTCGCACAGAGGCACTGAAATTAAGCAATCGATACAGTTGATTGATATCTTTCTCATTGTGTCATATTTTCTTTTTTCTGATAAACAAACGTGCTTTACTTACATGGTATCGGTTTATTGGGTACCGGTATTGGTGCTGTAATTTTATTATTGCTTTGGATAACATTGCCGACTACATTAGACGCTTTCAACAAGACATTTTATTATTACTCGTATGTATGTATGAAATTTAGAAGCTCAGCTAATATGTGGTATTTTATAGAAACAGGGTTCGTGTTTATCTGATCCCAGTGTAATACGCCAACAAAATTTAATAAGCAATCAATAAAATAAATAATGTACTTACGTATTGGCTCTGGTTGTAAAACTGTAATGATATATTAGAGTACGTTAAAGACGGAATTGAATATAGTATATATAGTATCATAATAAAACAACACAAACAAATCTACAAGATACATACGACATTGTGGGTTCTCCTGGCAATCTATTTGGATCTCGATTTTTCCAAACAGATTGAGTCGTTCGTGGCAGATGCAGATCTGGCATGGGTTTATTGGATTCTCGAAGGGTAGGTTGCTTGGCAGAGGGCTGCATGTAGCTGCAAAAGTGAAAAATCAAGAAAATGAAATTGTCAAAAAGATTTCGATTACTATTTTATTTACTAACGTTTTACGAATGAAAATCAAGCAGTGGTAGTATTTTCTTTCACATCCATACCTTAAGCTATGTTACTACCAACTGGACAAAATGAATGATTTTAATTACAATAAAATCGGGTCTATATCGCGGTAAACAAGAACTATGTACGAGTATATTACCGCTTACCGCGATATATGCCCCATTTTATTGTATTTATTTGAAATGTGTAAAAATCGCGAAAGTCTAAAAACTTTAAAAATTAATGATGAATTACAAACACATTGATTGTGATATAAATTTGACTATAAACATATTTTCACCTCTACTATTTTATACAAACTTCTAGCTTATAAAATATAGAATCAGTTAGATAAAAAGCAAGACATGATTAATATACCTGCCGTAAAAGTCAGAAAAATATTGTAATTAAAATAACATCTATCAGGGCCAAGATAAGTATACCTTCAGGCACTGGCGCTGGGACTGGTATTGGCGTTGGGACTGGCAGTGGCGCTGGTATTGGTAGTGGCGCTGGTACGGGTAGTGGCGCCGGGACTGGTATAGGTGTCAGCACTGGTACAGGCGCAGGCACTGGTACAGGCGCAGGCATTGGTACAGGCGCAGGCACTGGTACAGGCACCGGTGCGGGTGATGGTGGAACTATACACCCTCCGCATCTTGCGCATACTGCTGTCAAATCGCTGAGGCACACGCATATCATGCAGTTAAAGGTGTCGCCCCAAACGTAGTGCATTTCGCCTAATCTACTACAATACAACACATCCGATCCTCCTGGAAAATGTGTTTAGTTTTACGTCAACTCAAGAGTTGTAGATAATTAGATTTTAAATTTATATTTAACTCACCTGATAAAGTATGGGGCAGTATGTATTCACTGCTTGGAATCACTCTCGAAAAAAGATCTAAAAATACACACACAAACAGAAACATTCAAAAGGGAATCAAGACATGTTAAAGTAGTTTTACTTAAGTTGTGTAAACCTTTTTGATTTGAGAAAATATCTAATGTTTTTATATTTTGGTGTTTTAAATATAACTAATTATTTCATATGGGTAATATTTGCTCAGAGATCTGTATGGAAACTTACGTAGACCACTATTGGCCAAAGCCTGGGCGTTGGCACTCGCTTGGGCTGAAGCCAAAGCATTGGCGTTGGCAAGAGCAGAGCCCAAAGCTGAGCTTGGATAGCCTGGAGAAATATAAGGTCCAGGTAATCCTGAGAGAAGCGATTGAGCAGCTGCCTGAGCTGCAGCGTGTGCTGCAGCTGAGCTACCTCCCGGATAATAAGGACCAAATCCTATTGGATGAAATCCGGAACGGGAAGGCTGAGCGCCCATGTTAGCTAAAGCCATGGCATCAGCTTCTGCATCCGCTTGTGCAGATCGTGAGTCTTCTTGGTTGTTGTGAGCATACTGTTGGTTGGGTGTAGAATACTGTAAACTATTTCTGTCGCTGCCGAGTCCCGCATTAGCTGCATTATTGGTCACGACTGATTTCGAGAGAGAAGCTGCAAATCCTGGCCCGTTTGCAGTTAGAGTTTCATGTGAAACCTTGTCATTCCGTCCATAGTTATGCACCATTGAGCTGTCCTCATGAGCATTGTTGTGCATCAAGGATTGTGTATTTAGGCCAAAGCTATTATGCATTGTAGATCTGTCATCGACAGCATTGTTATGCATCAAACCTTGACTACTTAGGCCATAGTTGTGTGCCATAGACATGTCATCAAGAGCATGGTTATGCATCATAGCTTGATCGCTCAAGCCATAGTTTTGCGCCATAGTTCTGTCATCGAGAGCATGATTATGCATCATACCCTGATTATTTAGGCCATAATTATGTGCACTGGATCTGTCATCGTGAGCATGGTTATGCATTAAGGCTTGATCGTTCAGGCCATAGTTGTGTCCCAAGGTTTTTTCATTAACACCATAGCTATGCACTAAGCCATCTGAGTGTCCCGATTGGGCCTTAGCTTTGCCTAATATGGAGTTGAGTTGAGACAAGTGTGCTGAAAAGAAAAATGTTAAAAGAAAAATGTTACCATATTTTACGAATTGATAAAAAATGATTTAAAAAGAAGTTTAAGTAATTGCATGGAATGACTCGAAGATTACTATTTCATTTTTGTATTATATTTGATAACTAAAAGATCTGGCAAAACTTACCAGGATTTGCTCCCAGAAGGGAAACATCACTAAAAACTGGTGATACAAGGCAGGCCAAAATGCAGATCCCCCAAATCATTGCCCCGTCCATTACTACCAACCAGCAGCCACCTTTGCACATGAATGTTCACCTAGATTATTACTAAGTGGAACTGTTAGTTGGTGTAGTGCATGCTGTTCGACTCCTTATATACAAGTTGTAATACACCGTGACATATATTGTATGATTTATGATTTATTATGGTTTAATCCATGGAACATATTAGATTTTTAAAGCCATATCATTTAATCAGTTCGGGTACTAATAGAATGTCATTCTGTGATTGATTGATTGAAAAGATATGAAGCCTACATGGTATGGCTGTTGCACTTGCTGAATCACCTGCATCGTCTACGGTATTCGTTTTGGACATTTTAACTGTTATAATAGTTATATAGTTTATCCCTCATTTGTTACATAAAATACGATCATAGATATATTTTTAAATGTAAACATTGTTCTAATAAACAGTGAACTTTATTAATGCTCATTAAATAGTTACATGTGTGTGGAAAAGGGTTAAATTAAAAGCGTATGCCAAACTTTTAAACTAATTGTCCCTAAACTATGAATAGTACGTAAGTACGTATATCTTTACACTAGTTATTTCCAAAACTTAAATCCCCGTGTTGCTTTGTACAGAACGTATGTTGGCGCTTATCCTAGCAATAAGGATAGTAGGTTCTACCAACACCTAGAATAGCGGGAATAATTGTAATACCATAGGTCGCTTGAAAGTAATGGTCGAAGAAGAGTCGGAAATGAAGGAGAATCGCTGCAGAGAATCGTTGTAGCACGTCACGTCGCGGTTATAGAAGGAAGAAAGCGGTAGATTCCGGGATAAGCATCCGGACGAGTCGCCGTTAGTTCGTAGACTGACTTTAGAGTGCAGCAAAGCGGGTATTGTATATTAAATATTTAAGAAGAGGGTAAATTATAATTATGAAAAAAAACAAATACCTGACATAGGCACGAACATTGCCCCCGGCCTAAAAACCATGGGTTTTTATAACAAAATCTAAAACTAAAATTAGGGAGCAATGTAAATTAAATGTGGTTATTGCGAGGGTAAAGTGCAAAGACGCACGACGGGTCTTTTGTAGACACCAGTCGCAATCTGGACAGAAGCTACTCTGACGACACCGTCAGCTCCAGGGTAAGTAGCCACGACGACGCCAAGAGGCCAGTGAAGCGGGGAAATGTTATCAGTAACAATCATCACTATGAAACCGATTGTAATCGGGTTACAAGCAGTATTCCATTTTACTCTAGATTGCAATAAGTGTAAGTATTCTTGCTTCCATCGATTCGCGAAAGACTGAATCATCTGATCTAACAGTAAATAGCGGTTACGTAAACTAGATTTATCTACCGAAAGATCATAGGCGGG
The DNA here is from genome assembly GCA_963935595.1 of Schoenobius gigantellus. Classification (NCBI taxonomy): domain Eukaryota; kingdom Metazoa; phylum Arthropoda; class Insecta; order Lepidoptera; family Crambidae; genus Schoenobius; species Schoenobius gigantellus. The sequence goes on along the minus strand of OZ012560.1, from coordinate 29,771,612 downwards.
CAGGTGTTTTACAGGGCTAGGTAACAAACAATGTGCTGGTGTTAAGGCACTAGGTTCCGAAGGGTCATCACTCAACAAAGTAAGCGGACGCGAATTTATCACGGCCTCAATCTGCGCAATAACAGTTAACAACTCCTCGTAAGTAAGCAGTTGCGTACCTATGACTCTGTAAAGATGCGTTTTAAATGCTTTCATGAATATTTCATAATGTCCACCAAAGTGAGGACTGCGTGGAGGATTCAATCTCCATTCGATGCGGCTATGAGTAAGTTCATTCGCGACAGACGATTGGAAGTTAGCGGATTCTAAAAAATTGTACATTTCGTTTAAAACGTTTTTAGCGCCTATAAAGTTAGTCCCGCGGTCGGAATACATATAACAGACTGAACCACAGCGAGACAAAAAACGTTTGAATGCTGCTAAAAATGTATTGGTTGATAGATCAGTAGCTATCTCTGCGTGCACAGCCCTAGTGACTAGGCACACAAAAATGCACAAATAACATTTAATTGAGTGGACTCCACGCTTTCTGTATGGGATTATACTTATAGGCCCACAGTAATCAACAGCGGTATGAGTAAATGCTTTAGCTACATTTACTCTGCAAGCGGGCAGATCGGCCATCATAGGGTAGCATGGCTTAGGATTAAGTTTGAAGCAAAAATTACATTTATGAATACAAGCTCTAACTATTCTTCTACACGACAAAATCCAATATTTCTGACGCAAAATGGAAGTTAAGGCTACAGAGCCGGTGTGACAGTTAATACGGTGATAGTAATTTATTATAAGTTCAACTATGCGATCCTTACGTGGTAGGAGAATAGGGTGTTGTTGTTCATAGTATAGGTCAGCATGACGCAATCGACCACCGACGCGGATAAGTCCATCACTGTCTATAAAAGGAGCCAACCTTTTAATCGAATTAAAACAATACTTTCCAGATTTTATAAGTTTAATTTCATTAAAAAAGTAAGTAAATTGAACAATTTTTAAAATTTCTATTTCAGCTATCCATAATTCAGCAACGGTAATTAATTTGTTATTACAGCGGGGAATTTTCTTTATAAAACGCAATACATACACAACGGAGCGGAGCAGAACGAGCCATGAGGACACTCGTTGCGACAAAGAAAGAAGCGGGTGTGATTGGTGGGAAGCGTCAGGAGCGGTTGTTGTTAAAGTAACAACTTTACATTCAGGTAAGTCGTTCGGAATAAAATCTGTTTGTATAGCGGAAATGGGCCATTCAGAATGGTCAAGAAGTAACCATGGGGGACCGTTAAGCCACGAAGAATTATTTAGAAGCTGTGAAGGCAACAACCCACGCGACAAGCAATCGCTGGCGTTGTGCTCTCCTGCAACGTGATAAAAATGGCTAACGGGAAGACGCTTTTGAATTTTAGTAACCCGAGTAGCTATAAATGTTTTAAATTTATGGGGTGAGCCGTGCACCCAATGAAGAGCGACCATCGAATCGGACAAGCAAGTTATGTGCTTTATGTCCTTTCGACATTGTATAATATTAATAACCTTATTCACTAACTTTGACATTAAAAGAATTGCGCAAAGTTCAAGTCGTGCTACAGACTGAGTTTGAAGCGGGGCTACTTTAGATTTAGCGCATACCAACCTAACAGTAGGTGTGGAATGGGAAGCGGTATCACTGCGAAGGTACATAACACAACCGTATGCTCGCTCGCTGGCGTCAGCAAAGGCTACGATGGATACTTTCGAGTCTCTGTACACACCTAAGTGGCGTGGTGCGTGTAATTTTTGAATAGTAGGCAATTCAGTTACGTAACTATTCCATAGTTTTATTATATTAGCAGGCGGTTCCTCGTCCCAGTCAATTTTTAACAGAAAAAGTTGTTGCAGTATTAACTTAGCGTACAGTATGACTGGCGCGATAATACCAAGGACGTCGAATTGGCGGGCAATAACTGATAAAATGTTGCGTTTAGTGCAAGGACGATTTATTAACGAAACAAAAAACTTAAAGTCGTCAGTAACTGGGGACCACTTTACCCCCAGCACCTTTAAGTCACTGGAGTCCTCAAATGGAACGTCAGCAGCGTATCTATGGGAACTTGGCAGTGTGTCCAATAATTCTTCAGAATTACTAGACCACTTCACTAAGTCAAAGCCCCCGGCCTTGAACATCCCTAGCAACTCATCTCTCAGTTGTAAAGAGTCCTCAATGGTGGGTACAGAATAGCAGATATCGTCCATATAACAGTTCTTAGAAGCGACTTGAGCGGCAAGAGGAAACGAAGCGCGTTCGTCTTCGCACAATTGTTTAATTACACGCATAGCTAGAAACGGACTGCAGCTTAAGCCAAAACAAACGCGGTTAAAATAATATGTTACAACATATTGCGGTTGAGTAGGGTCAAAGCGATAAAGAAATTTTAGATATTTGCGATATTTATCGTGAATTAAGATACGTAAATACATTTGCTTGATGTCAGAAGTAAAGGCTATTTCATAAAGTCGAAAATCGATTAAGATTGAAAACAAATCCTTTTGTAAGTTCATACCAATATGTAGAATATCGTTTAACGACACATTGGAATCAGTTTTAGCGCTCGCGTCCATCACCATACGAACTCTAGTAGTAGTTTTGTCCTGGCGTACTACGGCGTGGTGAGGTATATAATAACCGGAATAATCATTACAGTTAACAGAAGGGGAAATATAATTATTATTTATATAATCGTTAATAATCGAATTATATTCTGTACGTAACTCTGAACATAGGTTTAGTTTTCGTTCGAGTGACAAGAAGCGTTTCTTAGCAGTATTGAAAGAATCACCCAAAAGAGAGGGATCTTCGGCGAACGGCAAAGCGACTGAATAGCGTCCGTCGTTATCACGGTAAACATTATCTGTGAAAATAGTTTCACAGTCGCGATCAGCTGAACTCAAAATAGCTTGACAAGGTGTAGATATCTCCTCAAGTTGCCAGAATTTTTGTAAAGTAGTATTTAAATTAAAATCATTTTGTACTACAGCGGTTAATGAAATAGAATTATTATGAATGGTTTTAGAGGTATATGCATTCCCAAGAATCATATATCCGAAAATTGTATCAAATGCGGTAGGCATGCCCGGTGGTCCGGTTACCCGAGCGTGAAGCAAGAGGTCAGCAAAGAATGATGCGCCTATGAGAATATCTATCTCACCGGGAGAATAGAACTCGTCATCGGCTAAGCGGATATTTTGAAGATAAGTAAACATAGATTGATCAAGATTTAGGGTTGGTAAATTATCAGTAATGCGGTCAATAACACATACGTCGAGAGACATCGATATGTTATTATCAAAGCGGGAATATACGGTGACATTTGTGGCACCCCTGATAGGATTAGGAGACGAACCAATGCCTTTAACTACGGCCTTTGGTATTTTATGAAAAGAAATATTTAATTTTGAACAACACGAAGTCGTTATAAAATTACTCTGTGACCCGGGATCGATAATTGCGCGGACACAGCATAATTTACCATGCGAGTCAGCGGCTAAAACTTTAACGGTTCCTAGTAAACATGTAGTATTACTACGCGGGGACGGTAACATATTGCACAATGCAATATTTTTCGTGCCTGAGTTATCCTGCGCAGCGGAGGTAGGCCGTGCGGTGGCAACGCCAGACGCATGAGCGGCAGCGGGCACGCAGGGTGCGCGCTCGCACTCCCCAGTCGATAAGTTGTTATGAGTCATGTTACCAGCGCGCGCAGCGACTGTCTCACTCTGAGTCGTTTTGCGACACAGCAGAGTGTGATGCTTAGACATACAATGTCTACATCGGTTAAAAGAATTGCATGTAGCAATCGAATGTGATAAACTCAAACAATTAGTACAACCATTATTAGTTTTTATAAAGTTATAGCGAGATTCAATTGATAATTGTTTAAATGCGTGACATAAAAATAATTTGTTATGCGTATTTTGCTTGCAATAAGCACAGGGAATATTAAAATGTGTATTTGCATTAGTAGAAAACACTAAAGAATGAACTGGTTTTATCAAACGATTTTGTTGACCAACAGACTTAGAAGTAGATGGTACGGGGTTCGATGTCCGGTCTAAGACTTTACATTGTTCACGTACAAATTGTATTAGACAATCATAAGAAGGAAACGATAAATCTCGTTTATTCATTTCAAATTGACGAGCGGTATCAACATCAAGTTTTTTAAATGCGAGGTAAAATAAAATATAATCAAACAAATTGTCCAAATTTAAAGATTTTAAACTGGAGACAGCTCCACAAAACTTTTCCAAAAATATTTCAAGATTTTTTGCATTTGCAGAGTTAAAATTCTTGAAATTAAACATTTCATCTAAATAAGCAGAAGCGAGACATCTTTTGTCCTCGTATTTGTCAACTAACGTTTGCCAAATCATGTTGTAGTTATGTGCGTTCGGTGCAATTCCCGCACAGACGGAAAGTGCCCGGCCAGATAGCTTACCAATCAAATATTGAACACGTTCATGGTCACTTAAATCAGAGTTGTCGTGAATAGTGTTTTTAAATGATTCGTAAAATATGGGCCACTTAGTATGGTCACCAGAAAAATTAATTAGGTCTAATTTTGGCAGTTTTACGGCAGGTTTTTTCAAAGGGGAATATTTTAATTCTTTATTATCAGAATTTGTATTAGATTTTTTTGATAATTTAGATATCACACGTTTACAATAGCTATAAAGTTCATCAAAAGAATTTAAACACTGAAAATTAGGTTCTGCATCAGGGTTAATTTCAAGCTCAATGTCAATAATTTGATCAGTAATATTATTAAAATCAGTTCGTAAAATATCCAAAGTTTCGGAATTAGCGAGAAAATTTTCTATGGAATATTCATCAGAAAACGCACCTTTAGCAATAGAATAAATATTTTGTAAGCGAGAGAAATAACTATTTCTTTTAGCATTAAAACGTCGCAAATTCTTCTCCATATCATCCTTGCCCTTTAAAGCACCAGCAGTACCAGGCGGCATTATGAGTATGATATTTTAGACAAGTTTGCGGACAGCTGATTTCAAATTTTTGAATTGACTACAACATGCGCTGCTCACGTAAAATGGAAGCAAGATACCGTTACGCGCAGTGGCGTAGTTATCAATATACCTGCAATAATTAAATGTTAAGACAAATTTTGCATAAAATTAACTGAAATGTTAATTTTAAGGCGTAATTTAATGAAATACTTGTTTGTAATGTGTAAATTGAAACAAAGATGTATAGCTTAGATAAAATTTGAGTAAAGAATATGTATAGAAATCGTATGTATCTTTGACCTTTATTTTCTAACGATCTTATGCGGGAAATAAATAGGTAAGTATTAAATTACGATAGATACAGTAATTTACGTAATAAGATAAGTTTTATGTGGTTAAATTAGATATAACGTGGCTACAATAAACGATAACTAAATATTTAGCGTAAAGAAATCCGGCTCGAAGGACCAGAAAAGGGGGGTGATGGCGCTTATCCTAGCAATAAGGATAGTAGGTTCTACCAACACCTAGAATAGCGGGAATAATTGTAATACCATAGGTCGCTTGAAAGTAATGGTCGAAGAAGAGTCGGAAATGAAGGAGAATCGCTGCACCCTATCGCTACGAATAGAAACAGCAACTCACCATCAGCAGTCACGGCACCGGGCTCACGAGCTGCAGCTCTCCCACTCGCCCTCAACAGCCTTCGAAGATGGATGCGGTGATGAAGGACCAGCCTCGACCGGATAGCCAGCCGAGACAGCGGTGTAGAACTTTACTAACGCACTGGGCACGTAAAGAATCACAAGAACTTGTAGCACGTCACGTCGCGGTTATAGAAGGAAGAAAGCGGTAGATTCCGGGATCAGCATCCGGACGAGTCGCCGTTAGTTCGTAGACTGACTTTAGAGTGCAGCAAAGCGGTTATTGTATATTAAATATTTAAGTCGAGAGGGTAAATTATAATTATGAAAAAAAACAAATACCTGACATAGGCACGAACAGTATCCAATATATATTTTTATAATGATATCTGTCCCTAAAGTGAAATTTTTAAATTACATTTAAAATTTAATAATTCGAACACCAAAGAGTTGAAAGCAAAACATTTTGTGCCACTTGCATGTTTGAATTGAATTAGCCCATCCACATTTATTTATTTATTTATTTAATACAGTTTCACAGCGCAAACCAATTACTTATACCTACATTAAAACACGATAAATTTTACAATAAAAAAAAAATAAACAAAATGTGGAAAGAAACAGAACAGAATGTCAATTACACATAAATATCTAGTACGAGCAAGTAGTGTTAATAATGTCAGTAATCTGTATTAATTATAGATTTCCCACTTAAAATCTTTTTTTCCACCTCCTCATTAATAACATTCATATTTCTTAAAAATGGTATTTTAGTGCACATTGTGATGCATACTAAAATTGAATTTTATACCAATAAAAAACTGCTCAGTAATAGCTTTTGGGATTTCCAACATTATAACTATCATACTTACCGTAATTAGAAGGGACTGTGTAGAAATGAAACCTAAAATGGTCTTAAGGCCTGTTTGATAATGCTTGTGCTTCTGTTAAGTTTTTCTTCGGTTAAAGTGAAGTAGGTATTTTAAATGTCAATTTAAATCATACATTATTTTATTAGTGTGATTTTCGGTACATAATAAGGTCTTAACTAGAAATTGGATTCTCAAAAATCTACCACATGGGTGTACACGGTTATTTTTTTATCACCCTGGAAAATTTAAGGGACGCTTCACGACATGGTATTAGAATGATTTAAATATAAATAAAAAAAATAACCCCCATCCTTAATATTATATTAATTTTTAAAAAAATACAAAAAATGCTGCACTAGTTGAGAGCAGCATTTTTAGAGATTTTTTAATTTTTTTTTAATTTTTTATTTCATTTTTTTATTTTTTATATAATATTGGATGTGTCCTGAAGCGTCCCTAAAATTTTCCAGGGTGATAAAAAAATAAACCGTGTATAAAACCATATAGGTAGTCACAAAATTAAAAAGCTTATAAAAATCCATTTTACATGACGCTTAATTTATTGTTCATTGTAAAATAGAATATTAATCCTAGTAGATATAGTATCCACCCTTAGTATAGTAATTTGATTGATTAATAAATCCAAGGGATAATGGTACCTATGATATAAAATTTTGACGAGTCTTATACTTTTAGTTGTTTCCATTTATAAAAATCGCACTTGGTCACTAATTTGTTCTAATGGTACCCGCAATAATTGGTCGTGATACAGTAAATAATGTTTCATTTAAATTTTTCATGAATAAAAATATCTTCCTCGTCAAACGTACATACTTATATCCCCTCAAATAACTTTTATCATCAATGAATCCAATAGGGATATAGATAGACCTGTGGTTTATAGTAGTTGCTTGGGTTAGACGCAAGTATCTTTTGAGATTGTTCAATTCCTAGATAGAAATGATAATGGAACAGCATTCTTAATCGTCTGCGATAAACACAATAATCTTCATTGAAAAATAACTATAATAATTCCGATATAAGCTAATGTAATGAGTTTCCATCTCTATTTTTTTAAACGGATAAAATAATAATATTATTAAACTTTGTTTCCTAGACAATTTAAAGTTTGGAAATATTCCTGATAATATAAAAACAACGAACCTGGTAAGTAGTAAAACTTTTTAGAAACGACAGATTAATCTTAAACAACGCGGTATTTTTTGATAGATATACCTTTTGTAGAATCTACTTATTTTAAACTCGTACGGTCTTATTACAAAACCTGGTTTAAACCTGCCCCCTAACCATGATCGCTCAAAACATTATTAAAACCGCGCTGAGAGCGGGATGACGCTATACGCAGCAAGAGCGGTGTCTCTGTTTTAATATTGTTTTAACCTTGCTATAAGCGATCATGGTAGGGCCCCTGGTCTAAAGTTAGTCTTAGTTTAAACGTAGTGCGCTTTCACTTGTGTCAATATAGACAGATAGAGACAGCGTCCTGGTTTAAACCAGGACTAACTTTAGTCCATGTTTTGTAATATGACGGCTACGGTCTTATTACAAAACGTGGTCTAAACTTATTCCTGGCAAGCGAAGACGGGCATTCGCACAAGCGATGCCCGTCTAGTGACCCTGCCGTGGTGGCCCCGTGAACGCCGCCGTAAGGCCCTCCGTCTGGGGATTGCCCTGGTGTTCTCGAGCAATCCCCCCTTGGCGATAGCCCGACCAGATGGTCGGGCTTGCCCTGGCGCGTGGGTAGCGGAGTCGCAGTGTGGACCTTATCTAGCGCGCCTATAAGGGCAGGGAGAACACCGGGGGGTTTTAGTGGGTAGGGATGGCAATCTGCCGGGAGAGCCCCACACACGGTCTTCGTCTAGTCAACGACGAGTACGGTGCAGTCACGCATTTCCTCCCGAAAAAAATCCTAGTTTAAACCTGACGCTGTCTCTATCTATGTATATTAACACAAGGGAAAGCGCACTAGGTTTAAACCAAGACTAATTTAAGACCAGGTTTTGTAATAAAATCGTATTTGATTGGTCATCCAAAAACCGAAATTCAATAATTCATTAGACTAACATTAGTTATAGAGATAAAATGCAGAATAAGTCGTTATTGAATAATACTTTGTCAGTCAAATCACCTGTAGTACGTATACGGGATTAAAACGATCAAAATTTGATGGTGCGTAAGGCTATTATGTCAGAAGACAAAGTTACACTATCCACTATACGACACGATAACTGCGAGATAACAAATTCTTATATGTGAAGTTGTATTACATACGGGGCATTGGAAAGGAGAATGCCCATTTTTGTATGGGTATCCGTACCAACTTGCGTCAAACCAAATTTGCCAAAAACGCCAAGCAGTGAACCGATGGCATAAAACAGTATATTTTTATAATAAACATTGTAATTCTGAACAATCAAGGCAGAAATACAGTGAATTCTATAATAATGTAAATAAAGCTAGTAACATACAATATATGCATAAAGGTAAGGTTACATCGGTTCACGCTACTACTAACGCCACCTATAATGATACCAGAGCTTATCTGAAGATTAATATTTTTGGCTTGGAATTCAGAGGATTACTAGATTCAGGATCACAGATCTCCATTGTGGGAGGGCAAGCATACAAATATTTTAAAGATTTCGCTACTTTACATAAGTCTGAGGACTTAGACTTTATAAAAACTGCAAATGGTTCTACTTCACGAGTAACTGGGTATTTATTTTTACCTGTATCAATAGAGAATAAAACTCGTGTTATTAAATTTTACGTCGTCCCTGGAGTTGCTACAGAGTTGTTATTTGGCTTAAATTTCTGGAAGGAATTTAATATTGCGCCAGATATTTTATCATTGTTAGAGGATAGCGGACATTTATATAAAAATAATAATCAGGTGTACACAGTTATGTCAGGCAGCCGTGCTTTACATGATTTTGAAACTTTATCTAAGCTTGACCGTAGGCTGGTCAATGACGTCATAAAGCAATTTGATGACATTTCCGCAGAAAAGAAAGGCCTAGGTAGGACACACTTAGTGAGTCATAAAATTGATACCGGTGACCACCCACCTATTAAACAACGGTATTATGTAGTCTCACCCGCTAAACTGGCAGAATTAAATAAACACCTAGACCAAATGCTGAAGGATGATGTTGTGGAGCCTAGCGGAAGTGCATGGAACAACCCCGTTACTTTGGCGGTTAAATCAGATGGGTCATCACGTTTCTGCTTGGACAGCCGAAAACTTAACGCCATATCAAAGCATGACGCTTACCCTATGCCTTATATTAGCCATATTCTGGACCAGCTCAAAAACGCTAAGTACTTATCTTCTATTGACCTTAAGTCTTCCTATTACCAAGTTCCTTTGGACTCTATTGAGTCCAGAGAGAAAACTGCTTTTACTATTCCCTGCAGAGGCTTGTTTCACTTTAAGGTTATGTGCTTTGGACTTACTGCAGCTCCAGCTACGCAGCAGCGGTTGATGGACCGCCTCTTTGGGCCCGAGTTTGACAATAAGGTGTTCGTATATGTTGATGATTTAATTTTACTTACTCCTGAAGGCCCAATGGCCTTCCAGGATCACCTCCAGCTCCTACTTAGGGTAAAGGAGAGACTTAAACTAGCCAACCTTACTGTCAACATGGGTAAATGCCAGTTCTTTAGGAGACAGCTGAAATTCTTGGGTCATGTGGTTGACGAATATGGTCTGCGCACGGATCCTGACAAAATTAAGGCTATAGTAGACTTTCCTATTCCCACCTGCAAGAAAGACGTCAAACGTTTCTTGGGAACTGCATCTTATTATAGGCGTTTCATAAAAAATTTTAGTCATAGAGCTGGTCCCCTTAATGCTCTTACTTCTACCCGTAAGAGCGCGCCCCCTTTCAAATGGACGACCGAGGCAGACGAGGCGTTCAACGACCTAAAACTCGCACTGTCTACTTCTCCGTTTCTGGTATGTCCTGACTTCTCGAAAGATTTTGCTGTCCACTGTGACGCTTCTGATTTCGGGTTAGGTTAGGTTAGGTTAGGTACCTTGACCCAGGTTGTAGATGGACAAGAACATCCTGTTGCGTACTGTAGCCGTTTACTAACACCCGCCGAACGTAACTATTCCGCTACAGAGCGAGAGGCATTGGCCGTGGTACATGTCGTTGAACACTTCCGCCCTTACCTTGAAGGTGGTCGACAATTTAAAATTATTACCGATCATGCTAGTCTAAAGTGGTTTTTAAACCTCAAGAATCCAAAAGGACGACTAGCGCGTTGGGGGTGTAGATTGTCGCCTTATAATTTTATTATTGAGCATCGTAGTGGATCTCAAAACGTCGTACCGGATGCACTATCACGTTCTGTACCAGTGGCAGCCGTAGACGCATTTACATCCAGCGATGCTTGGTATAACAATATATTAAAACGTTGCACGGATAGGCCGCGCGCGTGTCCCAATTTTCAAATTATTGATGGTAGGCTTTTTAGATTTACAAAAAGCACTAACAAACTCTGTGGTGACTACCAGTGGAAAGAGGTTGTACCAAAGGAGCTTAGGGAGGATATTATTAAAAGTAACCATTCTGAACCAATTGCTGCGCACTTAGGCGTCGCAAAAACATATAAAAGATTAAAATTACGGTATTTTTGGCCCGGTATGCATAAAGATACCAAGGAATTTATTAAAAATTGTGCCACTTGTAACTCATATAAACATAGCTCACTAGCGCCACCTGGCGTTATGGGGGAACCCAAAGTTTGCTGTCGACCATTCCAGTGCATCAGCATTGATCTGGTTGGTCCACTGCCGATGTCTCGACAGCAAAATACATTTTTACTAGTAGTTGTGTGTTGTTTTACAAAATATTGTTTATTATTTCCTTTACGGCGTGCAACGGGAAAAGTTATAGCGCAAAGGTTAGAAGACCATGTATTTCTGGTTCACGGAATACCACAGACTGTGTTGTCTGATAATGGCTCGCAATTTATAAGTCATGAGGTTCAGGCATTATATGAGAAATACAATATTCCGCAAGTACATTTGGGTCCAGTATACTGTCCACAAGTTAATACGGTGGAACGTTATAACCGCACAATAATCACTGCAGTTTCCTCGTTTGTTGAGAACGATCATAGAACGTGGGATATTAACATACATAAAATACAATTTGCCATGAACACCTCAGTAAATGAGTCTACTTCTTATACTCCTTTCATGCTAGTACACGGTAGGGAAGCTGTCACGGATGGTGGTATTTACCGTGATTTTGTAGATCTCCAAGAGTTGGTTGTGGTACCACGCGATACTCATGCGGCTAATATTGGCCACCTCGGTGACATTTTCATCAATGTCCGAGAGTCGTTGCGTAAGGCCCATGAAAGGAATATAAAATACTATAACAACAAACGCAGAGATATCTCATTTAATGTTGGTGATTTTGTGTGGAAGCGTACGTACAAGCAGAGTTCTGCTAATAAATATTTTACTGCTAAACTTGCCCCTAAATATGAGCGTTGTAAAATTATACGTAAACTTTCCCGCCTCGTCTATGAGCTCGAAGACGAGAACGGAAAATACATAGGAAAGTGGCGCATAAAAGATTTTAAAAATTTAGATATACCTACTTAATTTTCATTTTTATACTCTTATGAAAATAGCCATATTTTTATAAGCATTTAACACTTAAGCACCGCGGGTGCGGCGGTCACAGAATACCCACCCCGCCATTCTTCCTGGCGTCTCGTAGAACCCGAGTATAGGATAACGCGCCATATAACATCTGGCGGCGTTTTTGCATGTGTCTGTTCCTGTCGTTTTGTATTGATTTGCCTTGCTACTTAAGTTTCCATATACCTAACATCTTCAAAATTGATATTACCATTACATACATTAAGATCTAAAACACAAATATTAAACGTGTCTTAGTTCATGATAATAAATAAATAAATATATTATTAGTACCATTATATAAAATGGATATTAATTCTTTAATATCTGCTAACAGAATTAAAGAATAAGTATGTACTTATAATAACTGTTATGTGGTTGGGTAGATGCATTTAGCTCAAGATCACAAATATAAACGTGTCTTGTTCATTATTTTTATATGTATTCTATTCTAATCAACAAAATTAATTTTGAATTCCTCACAGGAGCGGTTTGCAACTCTAGAAATAAGCCTTTGCTATATTCTTATAATGGAGGAAGTTACATCTAGCTAGAAACATAGGAAAATCAATATCGACGATCAGGGGCAACGACACATGCAACTCATTTTTTTATTATTTCCTTTTTTATTGTTTTTTTTACTTATTATTTGACGATTAGAGTCAAAATGTCTGTAATAACGACATCTACCGGTGGTTGTTGACATTACATACTCCGTTAGTGTCAAGATATACTTATTTAACAATGCCATCTCGGCGTCAGTACTGACACTACAGTTTTTTTTTATTACTTTCTTATATTTTAAGGGCATAGGATATAATGCCTTTTGCCTATTTATCACAGCCATATAGGTGCTAGCAGAAGTGGTTTCGCTAGATTTTGCCACCTTATTGGTGAATATTTTTTTTACAACCATGTAGGTGCTAGCAGCAGTAGTTTCGCGCTAGATTTTGTCACCTTATTGGTGAATGTTGTTTTTTTATTACAATCTTTAACATACCATATTAATGGATTTACGTAGATTTAAGGTGCATGCATGTTAAATATTCTTTATTTACACATGTTTATATTTAAAGCTTTATTTTTTATCTTATACAAATAAATAAACTTATAAAAAAAAATAACGTTAGGCGTAATTGGGTACAGAGTTTATCACGAATGAATAGTTTTTAAGTACCTAATTGAATTTATTTATGATAATTCTGTTTGGTTGGTTAGGAGGTTTTGAGGCTGACGAGGCGTCAGACGAATTCCCTACGTGAATTCTATCGTGGTTGGGGGGATACTGTAACACCGTTTTTTCTTAAAATTTCATAATACACTAATTTTGCAAAAACACTTTGGTTTCACTGTAGTTTTAACACAAATTTCACAACTAAAATCATAATTACAATAACTTTGTCAATTAATTTCACAATGTCAGGTGTCAACGTCAACGTCGTTTCACGTCACGTCAGTGACATTTGCAATTATCTTTGGTCATTATTCCCTTTTTGCATAAACAAAATAAATCTCGCGTTTATCCTGGCCTTATTTACAAAGATAGTTTTTTTCGCCCAAAATCCCGTGCTCCCCTTTAGGTGGGTTGATTTTCTCAAAATTCGGAATTTGACATTTAGACCGTTTGTTTTGATCATTTTTAGAGACATATCATAATAAAGTACACTTAAGGCTACAGATCATATAATTATGGTTTCGTCGAATAGAATTTGGAAAGCATTCACAGTTTGTTTATGGTTAATTTACATTACGTTTTGTTTTCCAACCAAACTTATAACTTTGGCTGGAAATACTTATTGCATATTGTAGAATTTCGAAAGATCCGTATGTTGACTTGACACATCATGACACACATGTTATGAAATGAATTTGGTTTTAGAGCAGGTTCCGTCGCCAATACGACGCTTAACATTCGGTAAACGAACGCGCCCATTTTTCACCCTAGTCTTTGAACGCGTCTTTCGTCTATGTTATGATCTCCGAACTGATTAGTCTGTGAGACATCGATCGAAGGAATTTGTTATTGATTCGAAGATCATAAAGTATTTATATTCATTTCTGCGAATAAAATCAATAGGTATTTCTCCCGTTTTCCGTGTGAATTTAATTTGAAAAGCTACAGTGAGACTTCAAAAGTCAGTTCTTTTTGTTTTCAGCTTGAAGAGTAAAGCTAAGGAAAAAATACTATATTTACTCGCCGGCACGCGATTCATTAAATTAAATGGATTTATTGTATCAATAAGTGCAAAAAATCAATAAGGTATCTAATTAACTTATTATATTTCATGATTTAAAACAGATTTTGTTAATTTTATTTTTATTTGTGGGTAAATTGATTATTAAATCAAACATATTACATTTCCAAAATTCGCCTTTTTCATCCCCTATTTCATTAAAAAACCTTGATAGTAAGCGGCATCTTAGTGGGATTAAGGCATATATTGAGTAACACTTGCGAATTTCATGTTAAATTCTAAATTTTCACAATATTAAGTTTCACATCCTTCTTTGGCAAATAACTCACAAATTAAGCTGTTTTCTTTTTATTAATAGCAATAATTATACACAAAATAGGTGCTCTCCCCTCCATATGTCCTTTTTATTAACTAACCAATAAAAAACTTTGACAATTCATTGAAAATTATGTTTGGAATTAACTTGCAATGTTTATTACCTGAAATTCAAACGTATTGACTGGGATTCCTTCAGAACTCAGTTTCAGAACTCTCCTTCAGAACTCAACTTCAACTAGACCCACTTACCTCAAGATCATATTCATATTTAATTATATTTTTAACCTAACGCTGTGCTATGAATCTCCAGGGCAGTTCCCGGAGGCCGTAGGGCTCCGCTGCTTGGCTTTTAAGCTAGAGGCACTAACCTAACATCAAGGAGGAATTCTGTGGAATTACACAAGTAATAAATATACATATAGAGAGAGAATAAGTTAAGAAACTGGAATATCATATCTCTGACCCGTGATTGCAAGGCTTAGCATAGAAGGTACGATCTACTAACAACCGCTCCGGGGAAAGCTACTAATTAAAAAAAAAAAGAAACTAACTATTTGTTGGTGTACTTTATTGCCCCTCATTTTATAGTTTTGTACCCAATTTGTACCTGATTTTTACCTGCCGAGATTGATCAAACAAACCTGAACCATCCTGCCCTTGGCTTGTATCAATTAAAGATTTAGTTAAGTGCTTTGCGTTGATTTTGCAGGGATTTTGTTTACTTCAGTAACATTATGCATATGTGAATTATAATTATGTGCCAACAAGAATAAAGCTTTTCATTTTGTATCGAACTAAAGGAATAAGTTTGTTTTTTTTTCTTTCAACTTTAAGATTTCCCTATATTTCTACAATTTAGCAAGAAAAAGCATTACACTCTCAAGAGCTTAGTTTTTATTTTACTTTTCACTACCAACAAGATTTTGTCAATGTTTCTTTAACCACATTTTCGAAATATTAAAAAAGTATAAAAGCGCCTTATTATAATTATTAGCAATTTTTAATTATCGTCATTACTCTAATAATTATCATACGCATAGGTACCTATGTGTTTTAGGCCGTATTGATGAGAAATGCATCTTCGATCTTCAACTCTAATCCTTTTTTATCTTCTCAGGCATCATGAACGCCGGCCAGCGTTTACAAACAGAGTCACTATCTAGACTCCTTACGACATAAAAGTCGCAAACTTAATTCACAACGTCAATAGTTATAGACGTTGTGAATTAATTATTTAATACTACCACAACGGCTCAGACGCAGCAAAAACCAAAAATCATTGATTTAACAAAACACTTCGGAATAAGGAGGGAATAGGCGATTTTTATTAATAAGGCTGTAACTTAATTGACACTGACAGTTCCATAACGCAATGTTCTGAAACGCTTTGTTTGAGTTATTAAAATACGCAATGCTTATTTCATAAAATGGGTAGATAAAATAAAATGATTCAACAGAATTTCTTTTTAGTATTTTAATTATTTTTTGTTATATAATATTGTTTTACACCTGCTTGAACTAAATGAATAAGATTTTTATGTTCATTGTTCGAAATCGGAACGAAATAGATTTTGGAAATGAACTTTTGTTTTACGGTTATGCGAAAGTAGGTGATTGTTCATTATTTACTACAATTTTTAATGCGGTTAAAAAAGTCGATGAAAAATTTGTACATTTCACAAATAAATAATTATTTTTGTTGGTAATATATCCGTGACGCAATCTGGTACGGGGTATGGGCATTCTCCTTTGGCTTCACAGTAAATTGTGTGGACGGATCAAAAAAATTCCATGTCATAATCTATTTATTTTTATTGAAGATAGTATATTCTTTGTCATGGTAAAAAAAAACAGAATTACGCTATAACTTACTACATTATAACATCTTGCTTTATTTGTATTTGTGTACTCCAAAGCTCACCAAAAAGATTTTAAAAACATGTGAACGTGGAACGTCCTGAGGGGTTTTTGTCTGAGAAAAAATCTGTCACGATCGCCTTGAGATTACTAATCATTGCGGCGTCAATACATGACTCAGTGTCGACTGGCTGATAAAAAATAGCAATGGATGCACTTTGACAGTCAAAATTGAAAGCGATCGTGATAGATTTTTGTTACACAATGAAGGGGCAGCTTCTCGATCACACAAATTTTAATAAGAAAAGAAGACTAAAACGGATAATGCCGATCTAGTGTAATGATAGTAATGAAGTGGAGTGATAAAAATAAGTTTTAATTGAGTATAATGTGAAGTCAGTGCTGCACCTAGATAATAGTGAAATAAGTGGCGTCGCCTTAATACGAGACAATAAGAAACGTGTTAATGGACACTTAGATACATTCATCTATAGCAATTAAGATCGAATTAAATTAATTTTTAACCGTAAATGGGCTATATTGTATCCATGTGCAACCATACAAAAAAAGAGTGCGATATGTGCTGAACAGTTTGCCTGTGGATATTAGACGAGAGCCAAAAGACTGTTAAAGGAATATTTACTAAATACTATGTAAGAAATATTTATTAATATATGTGTGTGTATATGTATAATATCACATACAAAATAAATATTAATTGATTAAGCATATGAGATGCGACTGAGTCCACAGACAAACTGTTTAAACAGTTTTGTAGACCTTTTGGCTTAAAAATTGTATAAAACCTGTTTTTATTAATAAATAATATAAAAAAATATAATTATTTGAATAAAAACCGAGCACAACTTTCCACTGAAATATGTTAAACTAGTCAAGTGATTTACGGCAATTTAGGTGATACTCATTATAATGTAGAGAAACATACCAACGCTTTCCGACAACGTAATACTTTTCAGAAAGGATTTAATATTTTGGTGGAACAGGCAAATTTGTACTTTCTACACATACGTTATGGACTGTATTGTGATACGTTATTTCTAGCTAATGGTGTATGAAAGAAATTCTGCCTTAGATTTATGTCTCTAATTTCAGTCTTTGTTTATTTAATGTTTAAGTCTGCTTTTCAGTTTTTTCCTAATATTGGAAGCCTTACCATTTTCCTCACCATGTAAAAATAAGCGATATAAGATTAGGCTAGGGATAAATTAATCTCATGAATTTTTAACCGACTTCAAAAAAGGAGGAGGTTCTAAATTCGATGCGTATGTTTTTTTTTTCTTTTTTTTGTGTTATGTTACGCGATTACGCCGCCAATTGTGGACTGATTTTCAAAATTCTTTTTGTATTTGATAGAGTATACTTCAAGGTTGGTCCCATAGTCACCACAGTCAGGATCTGATGATAGGATCCCATGAAAATCGAGGAAAACCCTTAAATTTTAAGGTGTGTCCAACGTGTTTTGTGTGTATGTAACGCGATTACTTTGTGGACCGATTTTCAAAGTTATTTTTGTTTTTTTTTTTAATGTAAGGCCCG
This sequence comes from Schoenobius gigantellus, assembly GCA_963935595.1. Classification (NCBI taxonomy): domain Eukaryota; kingdom Metazoa; phylum Arthropoda; class Insecta; order Lepidoptera; family Crambidae; genus Schoenobius; species Schoenobius gigantellus. The sequence goes on along the minus strand of OZ012560.1, from coordinate 29,753,482 downwards.
GCAAATGCCTCTTTCACCGCTTAACATCAGGCGGGAGGCCGCCTGATGTTAAGCGGTGAAAGAGGCCCAAATGAGTTGACAGATAGAGTAGGGACGACATCCACTATCCTACCTGCCCGCCCCTTGCCGGCCTAAAAGATGCTTTTTCCTCTTTTGAAGGAACCCATGTTGTAGGATGGAGGAAACACGTGCGCAAGTAGAGAATTCCAAGTGTGGGATAAACGACAGAAGAAGGAATCTTGGAATTTCTTGGTACGGTGTGAAAAGGAAGATACAGTGTAAGGATGACTCCGAAGGCCCTTACGCGTGTTTCTGTTAAGGAATGGAGAGGGAGGGATAAGGTTAAAGAGCTCCTCAGAGTATTCCCCATGGAACATTCGGTAAAAGGCGCTAAGAGAGGCGACGTCACGACGAACTTATTCGATAGAGTATACTCCTAGAGTGGTCCCAAGGTCACCAAAGTTAGGATCTGATGATGGGATCCCATGAAAATCGAGGGAAACGCTAATTAAATTAATTAGGGTAATTAAGGTTAATTAGGGTTAATTTAATTAGGGTTTCTTTCACTAAAAAGATTTCATTCACTAAAAAGTTAAAAATAAGAAATATTTTACAAAAAATAAAAAGAAGAAAAGAAGTCGGTTTTTATTTTTTGTAAAATATTTTTGTTTTGTTCATAGGCTATTTTTGTACAATTTCCAAGGAGCTTTCCAAGTGCCTAGATAGGAAGGATAAGTAGGTGATTGAAATCAAACTATAGTCATCCCAACAAGATTTTAATCACATAATGAAATGTGCAATGCTTGTTTAGTGGATTTTGTGATGCGAAATACATATTAAGGTACTGATCAGATCCGTTGTGGCGCCATGTCGTAAGGAGATCATTGTAGTGCGATCGATAGTGATTGCCTGTAACAAAATATGATTTTACTTACGAGATAAGTTATAGTTAAAGAGTAATAAAACCGTTTTCTACACCCATAGGTCCCGAACATCACTGTAATCTGTTCGTATTACGAGGATCGTTACGTACGTACTTACGACGGGTTTCAATATCCTATCTATCTGTGGATTTGCTTACTGGAGAGAATTTTGAAGTGTCTGAATAGAGCTAATGTCAAATGCCTATCGCTAGTAACCAAATCCACAGATATTTTGGAATATGTAAGAAGGAGTATAATTTCTACTAGCAGGCTACTATTTTGCACTGCGTCACCTAATGCAACATCTTTATTTCCACATTTTTATGTAGTCCTTTGTTGTTTGTTTGTAAATTTGTTTCTTCGGGAAACTAACCTGATCTTATACTATCATAAATCTAAAAACCTACGGTTTGTAAAAAGTAATTAGATGCGGAGTAAAAGATGCACCCCACGTTTTGGGAATTCACCTGTAAGCATATATGTGAACCTCGGATCGCCCCAGATCCCGGAGGGCTGTTTCATTCTTTGTACGAAACGTATTTTGAGTTTTGAGATTAAACTTTTTTATTCTTTAGCTTATCATGTTATATGCATAATAAACATTCGTAACAAAATCATACTATAGAATGATGTTTCCTATTTCCAATATTAAAATTTGGATAACATTTGAATCAACTTACTATTTAACTTTTTTGCTCATCTTCATCGGAAGCATTCAAGTTGTGATGAGCTAGTCTCGGTGATATGCTTCGCCTGGACCTAGACTCTCTTGTCTCTGATACCTCGACTGTTCTTCCGCTAACGAATCCATTGTCAGCGTTAGCAAAGCCGTTTGATTTGGCTCTTGAATAACTACCCCCTAGACCACCTGTTTGTGATGTTGCTTGACTTAGGACGTCTGCGGAGCTATATCCTCCAAAAGGAAATTGTCGAAGTAAATTCTCTGAACCATCTCGTGCAGACGAGACTTCCTCTGATCCGACTCTAGCAGCTTGCGCGTTTGCCAGAGCATCAGCTAATGTAGTGCTACCTAAGCGTGAGCTTAGAGTTTGAGCATCAAGGGTTGCATCAGCAGCTGATCCCAGTCTAAATAGATTTTTGGCCTGCGATTGGACCCGAGCTTGTGCCAAAGCTTGAGCCAGTGAACCACTTCCAATACCACCTTGTCCAGCTGCCTGCGCTAATGTTTTAGCTTGCGCTTGTGGCAATCCGCCAATTCCTCCAAGGCCAGTAGCCTGGGCTAATGCCTCAGCCTGGGCCTGGGACAATCCGCCGACGCCACCAAGACCAGCAGCCTTAGCTAGCGCCTGAGCCTGGGCTTGTGATAATCTACCGATTCCCCCAGCGCCAGCAGCCTGGGCTAACGCTTGAGCCTGGGCTTGTGATAATTCACCAACCCCTCCAAGTCCAGCAGCCTGGGCTAACGCTTGAGCCTGGGCTTGTGATAATCCTCCAAGTCCTGCAGCTTGGGCTAACGCCTGAGCTTGCGCTTGTGATAATCCACCGGCACCTCCAAGACCAGCAGCCTGGGCTAATGCCTGCGCCTGTGCTTGTGATAATTTACCAACCCCTCCAAGTCCAGCAGCCTGGGCTAACGCTTGAGCCTGGGCTTGTGATAATCCACCGGCACCTCCAAGACTAGCAGCTTGAGCTAATGCCTGAGCTTCCGCCTGAGATAATCCCCCGATACCCCCAAGACCAATAGCCTGGGCTAATGCTTGAGCTTGTGCTTGTGACAATCCACCGACACCACCAAGACCAGCAGCCTGGGCTAATGCCTGCGCCTGTGCTTGTGATAAACTGCCTAGACCTCCTAATCCAGCTACTTGAGCTTGAGCTAGTGCTTCAGCATCTGATAAGCCCCCAATGCCTCTTAATCCTTTAGCTTGGGTTACCGCTTGACCTTGGGCTTGTGACAGTTCTCCTCCGATGACACCTAGTCCACCAGATTGACTGTGTGCTTGCGCCTGAGCTAGTGCACCTAGACTTTGACTTTGAGACTGAGCTTGACCAAGAGCATCGGTGACACCTCTTCCGTAGTCACCTAATCCTACACCCCCTAAACCTAAGGCTTCTGCCTGTGCCATCACATCAGCGTAAGCGTTACTGCCGTAAGCACCAGCGTTGGCAAGAGCGCTGGCGTCGGCTGCTGCACCACCTAGACCTCTGAGCCCACCCGAGAAAGTGTTAGCACTAGCCTCAGCATTTGACAGACCATTGCCTATAGTGTTAGCATTGACATCCGCTAAAGCATTCGCAGCAGAACCAATTCCGGGATAGTACCCTGAAACGAAAATTTCTCATTAGTTTAAACAATTCGTTCAACTCTTATTATTTACCTAACAATTAAACATTTTCTTATATTTACGAGAACATTATAACGCTTTTTTGTTCATTATTGACACTTCTGTGTATATGTAGAGAAGAGCTTTTAATTCGAATTCTCAGTTCATCACTTACATGTTGCCGAATTTGGTATCAAACCTGTGAAAAATATAATTGGAAATGAATTTTTTTATTGTTTCACACTACAGGTACGTTGATAAAAAAGGATGTTATCTGTAAATATAATTTGAAAAAGATAAAAGAAGTAAAAAGTTTTTTTAAGAATCGATTTGATGTGTGTGTAGCCAATAGTAAAGTAAATAAATTATAAAGAAATTTATTTATTTTACTATTGGGAAAAACTGTTAATTCGAAAATGTAAATTGGTTAACAATAATCACATTTGTAAACATAACATTTAATAGGCGATGAAAAATGTTTCAGTGCTCACCGCAAGCCGGATCGGGGATAGACTCATCATACACGATGTTATATTCGACCCTGCAGATGTAAATGACGCATGGTCTATCGGTAAGACGGAACGGTGTCATTGGTAAATGCTCTCTGCACACGGGACCTGGCGAAAATTATCATCCTATCGTTTTGAAAATATCCATCAATATTATAACGGTACAGCATATGCATAAGCTAAATAAGTTCAGCAACGAAGTCTAGAATATTTATTAATAAAAAGTATTGAATGAATACATATATTTAAATATGATAATTACCTATTGACAAGTAAATTGCATAATTAAGATAGCTGTTGAGGAAATTAATAGAAGCACCTTGTGTAATAGCAATGGCACCACATCCTGATATGGCAAATCCCAGTGACGTGGATTTTTTATTCTGCTTTTCATTCTACTCACTGACATAAATGAAGGCTGGCACAGGATTTATTTCTGTTTCTGCAAGATAATTTATTTGTGTTGTGAATAAAGAAGGTATGAAGTAATTTGGAACAAATTTTGCAGGTTTAAAAATATTTAATGACTAAACCTAGAGATTCATTAAAATATAAGAACAATTAATCACATGGAAATTGTCAGAAGTGGCTTACTAGGAACTGCAGTAGAAATTAATTCGCCATATCCAGGTATCGTTGTATAAGTGTGTGTTGGTACATCGCGAGGAGTTGTCACAGGTTGAATGGCACCGTCCGCTTCTGTTCCATCGATTTGTGGTACGGTGGCATCAGACCCTCGTATGTACATTTTTTGAGAAGTCATAATAGGAATTGGTACATATATACGCTTTCCTGGTACGAATATTGGTACTGGATATGGTCTTGGTGGTCCAGGGATCACCGTAGTCGGTGGGCCTATGCAAGACAAGAGATAATAATATTATTGATATAAACTTTTATCTCAAATATACATTTGCATTAATTAAAGATATGACTTACAGTCCTGTTTTTGATTGGAACGGTCTCCAGGTTTTGGAATCACTTCGGGGATCGAAGCTATTGGCGTTAAGGGGTTAGGGTCTTGATCGATAGGAGTCGGGACGAAAGGCGTAGGGATTTGATCGATTGGTCTATGTATAGGTTCAAAAGGCAAGGGGATAGGTTGTTTAGGTCCGGTTATCGGCCTGATAGGTTCGGGAACTCGACCGACGGGTCTAGGGAATAGTACGAATGGTTGTAATATCGGACCAATAAGTCTAGATGTTGGGTCAATCGGTGAGGTCCCTGGCGTGATTGGTCCAGGAATCGGTAGAAATGGTCGGAATACTGGTGTCACTGGTCCGATAGGTGGTGTGATTACGTGTTCACTTGTATGGATAGGAGATATGGGAATGGATGCTGGTGTCGGTACGACCGGCGATTGACGAGGTGTCGGCTGCGGAGCTGGCACTGCAAACAGAATCAACAATTAGATAAGATTCCAGATAACTTAAATTTATTTAAGGAACACTAAGTATTAGGAAGGTATGCATCATCATCACAAAAGCTTATATATGTCCCCACCGAGGAACTCGAGCCTACCCTAAGCTAGGATGTTTAGGCCTTAGTCAACCACGCTGGCCCAGTGCGGATTGTCCAGCAGTCGGCGAATTATAGCTGACATGATGATGATGAAGTAGAATTGTAGTGTACAGAAAAACCAAGTTACGTTTATTGTGCACGGTAAAATTTAAGTTTTAGTTTTAGAAATGTTGTAGGTCTTTAAATAAAAAAAATTGCCTATCTCGTCACTAAATATAATCTCTTTCGGATAGAGAAACATAGTGGAAAAGGTAGGCAGCAAATCTCTTACGGCCTTACCACAAAAAGTTTTTAAACACTGTCTTAAGTTAAACACTGTTTAAACATGATGCTGTCTCTAGCTATCCTTTTAAAACAAATGAAACAGCATCATGTTTAAACAGTGTTTAACTTAAGACAGTGTTTAAAAACTTTTTGTGGTAAGGCCGTTATTGTTTAATAGTTATTGTGTTGCTTTTAATTTTATAGCACGAGATACCGTAGGCAGAGAATCGGGTTATTGGAAACTCATCTATGACTGTTTTGGTAAACTTGTTCTTTCTGTAAAGAAACATACACTAGATTGAGTAGGCATTTAATGTCCAATCGTTTTCAAATTGCCACAAAATAAATGTCGATCTTTCATTTTCGTAATAAGAGTGTTATTATCAATGTGATTGATAAAAATATGTACCTGGAACTATTACTGGGCTGGGAGTTACTATTGGACTTGGGATCGGTATCACTGAAACAGAACATAATATATTTAATGACATAAATTTGAATGATTTGTAAAGAGACATTATTGTTAATAATTACACATTATGAGACCATGCGTTTTTTATTTAAGACTAGTGGGCCCGGCGGACGTTGTCCCGCCCGATTCCAGCGCCACCTACCGGGTCCAACTGTACGCTTAAACCTTCCTTGGACCTATTCAAATACACACAGAAAATTTCGTAAGAATCGGTCGAGCCGTTTCAGAGTTTTTGCGAGACTAACACACAGCGTTTCATTTTTATATATAAAGAGAAGAAGATTTTAGGCAATCCAACTTTTAATTGGGTTTTATGGTATATTTAAACATTAATGAAAGCCTCTGTTGACGACGTAGGGGTACTTAAAGAATAAATCAATAGGATTGTACACAGTGTGAACAAATAGAATTGAACAAATGTGTATTAACAAAATTTTCAGCAAAGTGTACAAATAAAATTACGAGTATGAACAATTTGGACAAACTAGTAAGCGATGCTTTCATTTACTATTTTATCCCTTTAGACATTCATTTTTATTCAGGATTAACATTTTTTTACAGAAAAAAGGATTCTTGTGAAACCTGAAATCGTTAGGTCTGTTTTTATTGATTCCATTCTCTTTCAGTTTAAACTTAGAAATCTTTAAAGTGTCGTGTTAACTAACGTAGACAACGCAAGTAAAAACTCTTTAGATAAATACGAGTATTTGAGTAAGTAAACTATAAGATTAAACAACATAAAATATAATATAAACAACATAAAATATAATATAAACAAATATCCACACTATTATTATAAGGAGATTTGTGTGTACTCGTATTTATGTAACGAATAAACTCAAAAACTACTGGACCCATTTCAAAAATTCTGTCACCTTTAGAATGCTACATTCTCCCTGATTACCATAGGCTAAAAAATAATTTTACCTACGGAAAAATATATATTCTACGGGAAAACAAAAACAACGCGGGCGAAGCTGCGTAAAGTGAAGCTAGTACTATATAAATTTGCTATGCTAATAATAGAGAGATTCTTTAATCACAAACTGCCCTGGTAATAAAGAGGCTGTCATATATTACGTAAAACAATATCTTACACCAAAACATATAATGTTGACAATAGCAAGCAATTGTGTTCCAAAAGACAAATGAAATGACAATAATGTCGAATATAATGTCATTCATTACATAAAGTAATCCAAAACATTTGGGGACGGGACGGGAATATCGGTACACGGAGCGTATAATATTTGATTGCTATTTTGTATGTAGGCGGAATAAATTAAATTGCTTTTGTAAGGAGATAATAGGCATTTGTAAGGAGAAGATAGATAGATAGATAAAACGTTTATTAGGTACAAAACACGCAAACACATTAGCAACATCAAGATACAATCCACATCGAGAAGGGTGAGTGGATTAGAAACAAGAATATTAAAAAGATTAAAAAAATGTATGTGAATACAAATGTGCCTGTGGGTTGCATCAGTACCCAAAGAGCCAAGGCTCTGTGGACTAATTAAACCTTCCTTTTTCTTCATTAAATGTCTATTTTAGCTTAAATCTTTATTTTTCTCGTAGTGATGGTATAAACTATAGTATACAACTCTTGAATAAAACGGATTCATATCGAGGGCCATGAATCACTCGTGTCGCTCAGGATTCTAACATTTAATCACTCACTACGGTCGTGATTTAATCATCATAAATCACTCCCTACGGTCGTGATCAGTCGTTAGAATCCTTCACTTGCTCGTGACTCATCTATGGCACTCGCTTTTTATTCACTAGTTGCATAATACTTATATACTATTATTCAAATATAACTCGTTAATAGCACTTTAGAATCGTCCAAATTATTTATCTACCATCCGGTATTTATATTTAGGTGTCTTTTGCTTGATAAGGGGAATGGTCGTAAGAAACTTATCAACTCTATTATGCCCGGTTCACATTATTCCAGTAGCATCCAGTCCAGCACTCCAGTCCAGCGCTGGAATGCCACTGGAATAATGTGAACCTGCACTGGAATGTACTCATTCCAGTGATCAATCCAGTCCAGTGACTGCAGTGACAGTCTATTTTTCATTCCAGCTCGCCCATTCCAGCGCCACTGGAATAGTGCGAACAGCCAATCCAGTGCTTGATTATACGTTGAACAGTGAACACGCATTGTTGCTTTTTTGTGAAGTTCTATAGGTAATTTATTACAATGAAGTTAACTGAAAAACAAACTCTTCAGCTGTTATTGTCATTGCCAATCTGTATTCAAAGGTATCTTCCGATTTCAGCTGTTGCAAAAGCATTGCTGAGCCTCCTTTTTCATTATTTTCTTTCGCTTATCCAATTTCTCACCAAAACTCTTTTTTTCTTTTTAGTTCTTCTTCCACTACATAAGTTACTTCTTCTAACAGTAATAATTGAACAGTTTTTAAAACAATTTCTAAACTCCTTTCTTGAAAGCATTGTCACTATAGTGTTACTGATCTAACAGCTTTAGAATGACTGGAATAATGTGGACAATATGATCCAGTCCAGCACTGGACTGGATTAACTCGCTGGATTACTAGACTGGAATAATGTGAACCGGTCATTATTGTAATTATTTTGAATGATACAGCTTATTTCAAAGCCTTGCTATCATTTAAATAGTCAGTGAGTTTTTCACATGCTCGTTAAACTTAATAAAAAGGTACATTGTGGAACTTTGTAGAAAGCTTTATATTTTCCCATAAAAAGTCTGTAGATTTTTGAAGCCCGAGCGTTGCAATGGTAAGTTTATTTTTATTTATTACTAAAGAGCAACTAAAGTCACAATATCAGTGCGATTCTTGGCGCGGACCTTAAGTGAACCAATCGCAGTGCCATTTACTCAAGATCCGTTCAAAATGGAATACCAACCGATCCAATTGGCCTTCAATGTATCAATTTCAGAGAACGAAGCAACTGGTTTTTAGAGAACTGCTCAGTTGTACTACTGTTTCTTGAATGAGTTCCATAAAAAGTTCCTCACCGGCTGGGCAGTTGTTGCAGGCGGTACACTTGCTGTAGAGCAGCCCAGAGCTGGGGGACGTGAAGCAGCCGCACACGTAGCAGCCGTCCGCGTCCCTGAAGTGGTACATGTCCCCCTCGTGAACGCATCGACGAGCTGCAACCAAACACTGGTGTCAGGGTGGTGATCATACTACGCAAGTGTACCTTTATGACGGTTTATCAGTCTAAGAATTTAGTGAATTGGTCTCAAATGTCGGCTATGTAACTTTTACTTAAGGCGCTATTTTCCCGTTTTCAAGCAATTTCGATTTTTTATACCGCCACAAATATAAAACATACAGTTCTCAAATTCATATATATATATTGTTCAACATATTATCTAAATATTCTTAAAGAGAGAAACATGATTAATAATATTTCACTCGATAGAAAAAAAATCCAAAGATCACTCACTCTGTTTAATATTTTAAAACAGCTGTCAATAAAAATAATACAATAATAAATGACATGAAAGTTTTACCAATAGATGTGTATTTTTATTGTCTAAAACATTGCAAAATACATTTTTTATTCTGTACTCAAGTTTTCCAAAAATCGATTAAAACGTGTAAAAAAGTAACGTTTTTGTTCGGTCACAGCGCGAAAGCGACATTAGAAGCTATGCAATTATCAAATATTGCAATAAAGCAGTAGACGTACACGAGTAGATTTCCTGAGATACCTCGCCTTAATGATCTTTCAATAAAAGCATCGGTAAGAAATATTTTATCTAAACGTAAGGTGTTAATGGTACTACTGATAAAGAGGGTCGCTACAAAATGTAGAAACTACCATCACCGGCGTCATGCGACATTATAATAATTATGTATTCATGTATAACTAAGCGAATGCTTTTCAGATTTGTACAGGAATATACAAATTGAAAAAAAAACTGACAAATCTTCATATTTTATTCGCGGAACCTTCCTATTAATTTTGCCTCCAGCTGATGTCTTAGCCGGTATCAAAAACGTCGTTATGGGGCAACTGAGAACTCGAATTTTCTCTCAAAAAGTGGTCAATTTGAATGAACGTCGCGCTTCGGCGGCGTAATACCCGATCGGCTTAAATAAGCCCGTAGATTTGGTTGGAATTAACACTTACCTACTTTGTATCGAAGCGTATTTGCTTATTTATGAGGAAGATTTTATTGGCGCTTAGTGGTTGCGATGTGGAGTTGGGGCGAGGTGGTCTTTTGACAGCATTTCAAATCATGTTAGGCACTAATCCTCTACGAACGAGGAATGACGCGTTTTATTCGGCTAGTTAGTGTGACTTCGATACTTAATTTATATCGAATATCGACGACATTGAACATTTTTGTAGAATTATTCATGAAAAGCAATTTTAATATCGATATAATCCTGCTAAGTGACGTCGACACTTAATTTATATTGAATAGCGATGACAATGAAAATTTTTGTAGAATTAGTGACGGAAGGCAATTTAATATCGATAAAATATTAATATTTACAAGGACATTTAACCGATGTTCGATATTATCCAATATTCAATATAATATTCAACAACATTTCTAAGGATACTATCGATGTTTCTTTAAAAATAGGTAAGAACGCCGTCTTGCAAAGAATAAAAGCTCTGATAATAATTGATCTACTTAAAATATTGTTTTTAATTATATTATGTGATTTGTTTATTTATTTATCGTGTTTTAAGAAAATGCAAAGTCACAAAATGAAAATGTTTTAGGTCAATAAAACCATTTCTATGCACATAATTTATGCGTAGACCCTTAACAATTATATACGCACAGTGGGCACACTACATACGTACACTTCGTGGGTACACCGAATACTAGGTTAAAAGCCAAATTCACATTTGTCAGATTGGGTATCTGAAATAAATAATGAACACCAAAATACCTTATGATGGATAAAATGCCTTTGTCGAAAATAATGATCGAAAAATATAAGTATAACATAATCTTATTATTATTAGAAAACTACCCCGGACTACAGGAAACCTAGCTGCTACACATTGCAATATAATAATTCATACAATAATGAACCGGTTTTTTAAATGGTGATGTTTTGAATAAATGACTGTGTTATTTGAAAAATGTCACAATTGAAAACTGTGTCCCAGATATAACATTTCAAATTCGACTCCATTTTAATTTAAATCCATAAAAAACAATCTACAAAATGCAATCACTCGCCTTTAAAATACTTTTATAGCTTGATCACGGGTTCAATTTCCGTATATATCGCCGTTTAAACACAAAAATATAATATGCGAGTAGCTCTCGGCCGACGTGCGCACATCATGCTCTATAGTAAAATATTTACTCGATAGTAAAAGAAAATTGAAAAATTCTATGTCCGCGAGAGCGCGAGCGGGATGATGGAGGGGTGTTATGACGAGATACTGCGAATTTGTTATTTTTGATCGATCGACTCGCAATATTGTGATTTCATCCCCGTCAATAGTTATCGAGCTGTTTACTGAAGGACCCCCTGTTTTTTTTAAGTTGTCCGTGTGATGGTAGATTAACCATCGGTTTCAATATCCTCCCTATCTCTGGATTGTTTACTGGAGATAGACTAAAGTCCGCCGAGGACTTGTGCAACCCACGAAATTTCAACCTTATTGATTTCCTTTATATTTACTTTATTACACCCAAGAATATAGTAGTACCATGGTAGCCTGCTTGGCTACCCCGTCGTACCTATTTCTGCCGCAAAGCAGCGGAGCTTGCATTACTGTGTTCCGGTTTGAAGAGTAAGATATGGCAGTGAAATTACTGGGTACCCTGACTTCACATCTTATGTCACAAGTTGGCAACGTACACTGTGGTTCTTGTGGGCGTTGCAGATTTGCTGCGAATTTACTATAGGTGACTGTTACCACTTACCATCAGGTGGGCAGTATGCTTGTTTGCCACTTAGTCGTATAAAAGTAAACTCGCTGTTCTTATAGCTACGTATCTACATCCAAATCAGAAATTTCACAGAGCTCGTGAAGATTCATTAGGAACTAATAAAGTTATGTGTTACTCATTGTATTACATTTTGCAATAAAATGAGAACTTTCAAGAAATAAGCAAAACAAATTCACATTGGTAAACATATTGGTTGTCTAGACTTGAATCTTTTGTTTTATATGAAACCAATTTGGCACTTAGTATTTAACGTCCGCCATATTGTTTTATTTTATAGGCTTCGTATGTTTTTCTTCATTTTAAGGATAGGGATTCTTTTTTTTTATGTAGGACCCGGCAAATGACCTCCTCCCGCCTGATGTTAAGCGGTGAAAGAGGCCCAAATGAGTTGACAGATAGAGTAGGGACGACATCGACTATCCTACTTGCCCGCCCCTTGCCGGCCCAAAAGATGCTTTTTCACGCCTCTTTTGAAGGAACCCATGTTGTAGGATGGAGGAAACACGTGCGCAGGTAGAGAATTCCAAGTGTGGGATGAACGACAGAAGAAGGAATCTTGGAATTTCTTGGTACGGTGTGAGAAGGAGGACACAGTGTACGGATGACTCCGAAGGCCCTTACGCGTGTTTCTGTTAAGAAATGGAGAGGGAGGGATAAGGTTGAAGAGCTCCTCAGAGCATTCCCCATGGAACATTCGGTAAAAGGCGCTAAGAGAGGCGATGTCATGACGAAGTTGTAGAGGCTCGAGAGTGTTAATTACCTCTACATCGCCAATAATGCGAATAGCGCGACGCTGCAATCTGTCCAGAGCATCGAGGTACTGAGCGGAGCCGTCCCAAAGGTGCGAGCAATATTCCACGCAAGACCTAACCTGAGTTTTATACAACAAGCATAGTTGGTCCGGCGCAAAATACCTACGCACCTTGTTCAGGACACCGAGTTTCCGTGAGGCAGTAGTTATGACGGATTCGATGTAGTCTCTGGGATTCAGATCGCAGCGAATGTTCATTCCGAGCAAGGTGATGTTGCTCTGTGTGTGAAGGGTTGTGCCCTGAAGGGAAGGAAGGGGGAGGAATGGTGACCTTTTCGCCGAAAACGCGCACACCTGTGTTTTCTTAGCATTGAACTCAACAAGATTGTTGGAGCCCCATTCGGAGACGAGGTCCAGCGTCCTGTTGAGCTCAATGATAAGATTCTGCCTCTCCCTACCAATATCACCACGAGCAGCCCCTGAGCTTCCGTGATATCCCCCATGCACTGTACTGTCGTCTGCATAGCAATGTATAGCTCCCAAGGAAAGCATGTCATTGATATGCAGAAGAAACAATGTTGGGGATAGAACGGAGCCTTGCGGAACTCCAGCGTTCACTGCCACGAACCGCGAAGCGCAGCCGTCAACGACAACGCGAATTCTACGCTCGTGGAGGAAGCTGGCAATCCACGTACAGAACTGCGCGGGTAATCCGTATGCCGGAAGCTTGGAAAGAAGAGCCTTGTGCCAGACTCTATCAAAAGCTTTGGCGATGTCGAGACTAATAGCCACCGATTCGCCGCGCTCATCGATAGATTCACCCCATTTGTGCAAAAGGAATGCTAGAAGGTCACCTGTTGACCGTTTAGGACGAAATCCATACTGTCGGTCATTAAGTAACGAGTGACCTTCCAGGTAACGGATCAGCTGGGTATTTAGGATCCTCTCCATGATTTTGCACAAAATGGAAGTGACGGCTATAGGACGATAGTTAGCCGGGTCAGAACGATCTCCCTTTTTGGGAACCGGCTGGACATTGGCCTCTTTCCAAGATTTCTCAGCTTCATGTCGGAATTTTGAAAAATCCTTTCTTAGAGGGTATCAATCGGTGATCGGCGATTTTCAGTCTACAGTTCTTTGAATATTTTTTATTCGTAAAATTCGTATTCACTCGCATCGAACCTCACAAATATGTTCTGATAGTCCGTTCGGAATAACGTGCAATACCTTATCTATATTTAGGTATGAAGGGACAGCCGACAGTAATCTGAGGGTTGATAATGGTAATAAGGGATAAGGGTTTTCGGTGGCTACTTACGTGGGAAGTAAGGCAGGAACGGGCCGGCTATCCGGGACCTCGCGCCCTCTTCGTCCCCTCGCTCGTCCGCTAAAGATATTTGTTAGGGTTGAATAGTTTTTTTAGGTTTTTATTACCACTTACAAGTCGTAGTGCAAATATTTCCGCAGAACATGGGGACACACTGTACTAGTGAAACAGAACTTTCCCCAAGTGGCATAACATGTTTGCATACTAATTTCGTTAGACTATCATTTTGTATGGAAATCCCAAAACCTTTTTTGGGCATAATGTTCCTTGGGGAAAGTGGGCCAGTTTCAGGAATAGAATATGTCCCCCTTTTTCTTAGGAAGCTAATGCCTTAATTAACCCTGAATTCACTGTGTCTCAAGTTGTTTTCGTGTTTACTCGTAAGGTCGATGCAAATTATTTATTAAACATTTAACCACAAAAGCTATAAGAGTTTCACAATCATTTTTTTTTATGAAAAAGATGTGTTCTAAAAGAAAACGGGGTAAAGTACAGAGATGACAGTTATATTAAATGAAGTAACTCGAAAACACCAAGGAGGATAATAGCAAGCCAATAGCAAGCTATTGTCTATACGTCTTTTGCAGCGATTTGAGGATTTTAAAGGAATTTTAACAGGTTATTTCATCGTATCCTTTAGCGTCATACAGAGAAAACAACTTGGTCAAGAGCAAGCTCAAAATTGGCCCTCTAACTTGTGTGCTTACCATCAGCCTTACAAAATAGAAAAAAAAATGAAATTATGCTTCCAGATTGACGGTACTTAATGACTAGCATCCAAACGTCAGTTCATTCACTCAATCCTTTTTTGTTATGTTCCAAATTAAACCTTCCTCTCATCTTAGCTTGCCTGGTGGAAATTGCCACTTTGGCAATAAGGCCACCATTTATTAATGAGGACTAGTTTTAACGAAAATCTTATAAACTGTATTGAAACAATAAAGCTATTCATACATTCATTTATGTTTCTTAAAAGCAAAACATAATGTAAACATTACTTTGGGCGCCTTCCCGCCAAGTTAGCGCAGCGCTGGCGTGCGTCGGGCGTTTGCAGCGCCGCTGACGCCACACTGCCCCTCACCCCCCGCAGGCTGCGTACACACCGGGCCAACGAACGCCAACGAGGGATGGCCTCCGCTGGTCCAGGGGTGATGGCCGGCGACCCCGGGGAGTCCCCGGCCATCCGTTAGTTTATATTAGAACATTCGAGCGGACGCCGAACGCTTGCGCGTGAGCACGCTGCCTACAGTTTGTTGGCTTGGTGTGTACGCGGCGTACGCGGGCGTACGCGCAGTTGGGCTTGTGGCGTGGCGTCCGCTACGCACGCCCAACGCACGCCATGCGTCAAGACGCGCGATTTTTTTGCGCGGCGAGCGTCGCCGTCCGCTCGTGTTTTATAATCAACAAAGCAATACACTTTATATATTTAAACATTGAAAATATAAGAGAAAACTGACCTATTAGATATAAAAATTAATGTCAAATTATCGGAAATCGAATTATTTATCTAACAGTGCAAACATGGAGACAATAAAAAACAAGGTATAAATATAAAGCTAAAAATGTAATAGATGCTGAGGCTAGCATCAAATTTAAAATTAAAGCAGGGCTCTTAAATCTTAAAATTACGTCATATTAAAAATTGTTTATTGATTGATAAAATCCAGTCTGGCGTTACTGGTTTGACGCAAAGCTTAGAGTAGAGTACGGTCGTACTCAGACTACAGACAGAAATACAGTTATAGTGTTCTCGTAAATATAGGAAACGGTTTCAAATCGGAGTTAGAGTCATACTAACCGGCTCTGATTTGCGCCGCGCACAGGAGAAGAGCGAAGGCGCTGAGTTTCCACATGTTCTAGAACTGGCGACCACTCAACCTTGCCTCGCACTCACTCTAGATGCGAAGCTGTTGCCGTTCAGTCTATTTAAACGGATCCCGTTGACGGATCGAAATGTGTGGCTGATGGATTAACTTATTAAATAAAATAATTCCGCCCGCTTCATTAACAGCAAACGCGGCGTGACGCCTCGATGAAATTTTCCGCCGACGATAAGGTATATTGTCTGCTAGTAACCGTTTACCTTAATTAAAACACAATACCTAATTGTGTACTGTCCAGTAAGCTCCCATTTAAGCTATACTCGTACATTTGCACTTCGAAAACCGTCACTATTACGAGCGGCATGAGAACGGTCCATAGCACAGAGGGACACGCTCCATACAAGGGCGGCCATAAATAGTTAAAGTCCTGTTACTATCAATACATTGTATTATTTTAGTGACTTATAGTTGTAAAAGTGTTTTAGGAACATTAAAATGAAAGAAGTACATGTATTTACGGAATAAAAAACGTTTACTTCAGTAAAAAACAAATATAAACAATAACATACTTTTACCTAAATTTATCATGAACAAACACTTAAAAATTGGAATGTAAAACATATATTTTAAATAAAATAAGAGTCAAAACATTGATAACATTATTTAATTATAATAAAATAATAGAAATAAATAAATTAAAATTAATTAAATACAAAAAAAACAAAACAACTAACAAAATACAAATAAATTATTCTTATTCTAACAATATTAAACATGTAACAATTCTATTACACTTTGTGACAGAGTATTTTTCTTTTTAGGGGGAAGTTTCCGAAGACTTGTAATATAAGGATCTGAATGTAATAATAGTCGTTGTATTAAATCTTGATTGGTAACTTCACGTGACATTTTTCGAGTGTGACTTCGTCTATAAATTTTGATATACTTATTTGTCGCTTCAGCAGCTTCTTCGGAAAGTTCTCCTATAGATAACAATGCATAACTTATAATATCTGATCCATGTACGAGCACCTTGTGGACAGAAGCAGGAAGACTATACCACGGATATTCCTCGACCAGGCTGTATGCTGTTTGTAATGCATAGTCTTTAAACTTGCATTCATTAATTTTATGTCCAGAAGATAACGTTTGTAATATTACACAACAACGATCTATGAGATCCTTATTCAAACCTGTAATTTCAGCAGATACAGCTGATTCCAAAAAAAACTTCCTGGCCGTGTTTCCGTCGTTAGACGTCCCGCTTCCACCACTACGCGGCTTGTCAACTATTAAACCTAATCGTTCCCTAAACTGGGACTGTACATATTGTTTTTATTTGATAACAATTGTTTATCACTATCTAGCCTAACTTGCCATTTTTTTATGTCTAATCTATATGAAAGATGAATAAAATATTCGAAGAAACGTATCCAAGAATGTAGTGGTGATAATCCAAATTGGTATCTACTCTCTATTACAGGTTTTTGTAAACATTCGTCTATTTTATTCATCTCTTTAGGGGTAGCATTACATATATAACATCTACTTGTAGATGTTTCACTTAGAGCACTACAAATTTTACCATCTACCATTGAAAGCTGCAACTTATGAGAAACGACCAATTCACGATTGTCGATCTGAATAAAAGTAGGTTGCAAACTTTCAATTTTATCCTTAAAATAAGCTTCCTCTTGCAAAGACACTGCTGTGCTTTCTTTCAAAAATTGAAATCGAATAGGACGGCAGTACCTAGTGGAAGAGGGTCGAGGATTTTTCCATAAAATTTTACAATTATCTTCAGCTAATTTTACAATAATTTGAAGGGGTACATAAGATGTTACAAACAAACTACTATCTTCTAAAGTTGAATCTGAAAAAAATTGTTTGTATTCACTATGTCCAGTGCTACCATCGAATCCCCATTTCCCAAGTAAAGAGATATTAGACAAACAATCATCAGGAATCTGATCTAAGACCTCTTTTTGAGATTCAAGGATTCGAGAAGCTGTGTGATCAAAAAGACTTTGTAATTCAACTTCAGCTGAAGACTCGGAAACAGTTATATTAGAAGGGTAACATCTCTGTTTCGCTTTAGTAATTTGTTGGTAACATGGTAATACATTAGGCGAAATCTTACTATTAACAAAGTTTTTAATTAATAAATACTGATGTTTTGTCAACTGAGCATCAGTCACAAGTGACAAGACATCATCAGTGCTAACTCTAGATATACACGAATCGAATGAACAGTCTGAAACATCAAGCAATGCACTCACAGTAGAATCATCAGACTTTGACAAATCAGCTACTCTCCGACGTTTAGTCCTTTTACTACATTGCGTAAAAGGTTTTCGAGGACGACCACGTGAATGACACGGCGACGTTTCAGACGGAGTACATTGCTTATTGTTTTTCACAAGTTGAATTTTTTCAATAACATTAAACCAATCGGAATTCTTATATAAAAGCTTGGTTTTATCCCTATTACATTTTTTCCAGAATCGAACAATAGCTTTACATAAATTATTAACAATTTTCTCTAAATAATGAATATCAATGTTCTCAGCATCGTCGTTCAGAGTAGTCAACAAACTTTGTAGGACTTGACGACACTTTTCCGAGTCATTATCGGTATTGACAGTTAGCCATATTTCAAGAATATGCATTCTTGAAAACGAGCATATATATAAATTACCTAAAACAAAAAAAAAACGGTTAAAATTCAGTCACAAAACCTACACAAAGCACTAAGACTAAATAAACTAATTTCGTAGCAAATGCTACGAGATAATCTGGCAACCGTAGCACCCTTGTCATCGCCAAAAGGGCAGATAAGGGCAGCCAAGTTTTAATTTTCCTAAGATAAGAAAGTCTAAAGATTATGGTGCAATATACCTCCATAGTCGGAGCGAGTGGGAACATATTTAAAAGTTTATTCAAACTTTGAATATTAAAATATAATACTCCAAGAAAAGTCGCCTCGTAGCAATGACATACTAAAGAAAATATATACTAAGATACAATTAAAATAAAAATATTAATTATTACATACCCTGTTCTTGGATATCCATTTCAGAAAAAACTCACACAGCACTCACAGGTCCCGCAATGACAACAAATGACGTCACGCTTTTTAATGACTCACTGATAACAGTATTTACGATTGGCGATGCGCTCTCTTTGAATGCACAATAGATAATGAAGGCGCACTCTAATTACTGACCTATTTATAGTTTCAGAAGGTACCGCAACTATCCAATGTAACGACAAGGAATAAAATGTAAAACAAGAAAGCAGGTTTTTAAGATTTATGACCTATGGATGTCCCACAGTGCATAGGTCAATCGATCAGTATAGTTTGACAAGGAGCTTACTGTACTTGTAAGTGATATGTAATTTCTTTGTCTATTTGTAGTTATGTTTACTTATAATGTCACATTGGGATCTTTGACTTATACCACAGATTAGTAATAGACAATAGTACTAAAGTAACATAGACAAGCTGTTGCGAAGAAAAATTGTGTCACCACGCGGGACGGCGCTGGGTGAGGCGTGGACATAGCGTACTCGCTCTAACGCAATATCACATGAGAGTAAAAGAGACGGCAATACTAAGGTCATTTGTTTTGATCGCAATAAATATAATTGGTAATACCTACACACCTTAAATACAAAGCCAATATTCACACATACACAATAACAGTGTTTTCAATTGTCACACTAAAGTTGTATAACATATTTTACGCAAAATTATCGACACAATCTTCACGGCTACGTTTTTTTTTTTTTTTTATTGCAGAAAGTTGGCAAACAAGCAAACTGCCCACCTGATGGTAAGTGGTAACAGTCGCCTATAATACATGTAGCTCCTGTGAGATTCGCAGCAAAACTGCAACCCCCACAAGAACCACAGTGTACGTTGCCAACTTGTGACACCAGATGTAAAGTCACAGTACCCAGTAATTTCACTGCCATATCTTACCCTTCAAACCGGAACACAGCAATGCAAGCACTGCTGCTTTGCGGCAGAAATAGGTAAGACGGAGGTACCTAAGCAGACGACCCTAGTACAGAGTCTTCCTCCAGTTCCTACGTTCAAGATCGCCCGCGATCGACTATGCGGCGTGGTGCCAATTGGCACCAACGTAGTGAGCAAATTTCTTTGCACCGGATAGAGTGTCTAGGTTACTATAAGTCAATGATTGTGATTGTAGTCTATTTTTCAGAGTTCCGTAGCTCAATAGATAATAATAGAACCCTCATAGGATAACTTCGTTGTCTGTCTGTCCGTCTGTCAAGAGTTTTGGTTCAAGACGCTTTTTCTCAGGAACGCGTAGAGGTATCTAACTGAAATTTATATCCAATACTTGAGCCTACGATCTCTTTCAGCTGTAAAAAATCATACTTGTAAGTCAACGCGATCAAAAGATATAAGAAAAGAAAGAAAAACCGGCCAAGTGCGAGTCGGACTCGCCCATGAAGGGTTCCGTACGATTTATGACGTATTAAAAAAACTACTTACTAGATCTCATTCAAACCAATTTTCGGTGGAAGTTTACATGGTAATGTACATCATATATTTTTTTAGTTTTATCATTCGCTTATTTTAGAAGTTACAGGGGGGGGGGGGGGGACACACATTTTACCACTTTGGAAGTGTCTTTCGCGCAAACTATTCGGTTTAGAAAAAAAATGATATTAGAAACCTTAATATGATTTTTGAAGACCTATCCATATATACCCCAGACGTATGTATGGGTTTGATGAAAAAATTTTTTTTGGGTTTCAGTTCTATGTATGGAGAACCCCCAAAATTTATTGCTTTTTTTCTATTTTTGTGTGAAAATCTTAATGCGGTTCACAGAATACATCTACTTACCAAGTTTCAATAGTGTAGTTCTTATAGTTTCGGAGAAAAGTGGCTGTGACATACGGACGGACAGACAGACAGAAAACAGACATGACGAATCTATAAGAGTTCCGTTTTTTGCCATTTGGCTACGGAACCCTAAAAAGGAAGGAAACATTTATTGACCATACACACACAAAATACAAATAATACAGGACGAAAGAAAGCAAACAAAAACAATGAAAGCAAAAAACAACCAATTAAAAAAAACATAATAGCAGGAAAGTGTGCGAGGTCAACAAAGGACTCTGTCTCAGCGTAAATGCTTCCAGGTCACCCACAGGTGGGCGGAGTGACCAAGAAGCGCTGTAATTCTGACAGGGACAAAAAAGGATTTGTACTGCAAAGTCAGCGCAGCCAACTAAATACAATATAATAAAATAATACATAACAAAGAAACAAAAGACATAAATAAATAAAATTTAAAGAGAAGAAAAAAATAAGTGGCTAAATTGAAAACGCGCCAATTGTCTTATCCGAATGGCACAGGACGCTTGCCTATAGCACGGTAATATAGTCAGTCAAGCTGACATTACCAATGTGGTCTATGCATAGGTAGGGTAAGGTTGCGATCATTAGATTTGAACGTTTATGTCGCATATAAGCAATCATCGCAATAATGCAAAAAGGAAAAATCTGAAAACAGTAAATTATGTAGTTAGGATAGTTCCTAACTCCATTGTTTCCTACTGTTTTTAGACCAGTCTTCAGTCGCACTTGGCCAGTTTTAATCATATTATAGATTTTCTTACTTACTCCCTTCATCAACATCTTCGTTGCTACGAGTATATTTGTGTTTTTTTTTTAAATATAGATGAATTATTATAGAGATAAAAGTACAATGAGCGCGTTGCAGATAAGCTCGTATTTGCAACATTTTTTGTATCAACGTGCTGGTTTCGTGTTTCACTTAAGCACTTTTGCCACAAAACTGTTAGCATAAAAAATTTAGTTAAGTACCTACCTACCGTAACACGTTTAACATATTTAGTTTTAAGATTATTATTATCTATTTAGTAGGAATATTATTTTTTAAGACAGAAATAAAAATAAGTTGCATTGTACTATAATGTTTTTTGTTTGTTCTTTTCCAAAACTGGTTCCGGCTGAAAACCAGCGCTTTTGTTTGATGAAAGAAAAGTTTTGAGCTGAGCCTGAACCTTTTGGCCTCATTATCTGATTCTGTTTTGTTTCTTATGTCTGACTCACACAAAAGGTCAATAAACTTTCTTTCTTTCTAAAACTTACGAGTCTTTTACTAAAACGTATCACTTACTTACTTCATCTCTACTAAGTATTTATCTATGGATACTCTGACCTATCACATTTGCACCGTAAAAGCGTAAAAGTTCCGAAAAGCTGTCGAAAGTCGGCACCTGGAAAAACCTCGCGTTTCGTTCCTGTAAATGGCTGAAAGGCCACATTAAAAAACAAACAAACAGATCAATCGGCGAGCGCCACAATGGTGGCCGGAAGGAAGGGGGCGGGGGCGGAAGCGCGACCCACTAATGACGAGCTGCGGTGCAAAGGTGGCTTCGCACGGTGTCAATCTGAGAATTAGAGTATCATTGTTTTCTTTATTTCAATAAACAGATGCATAACCAGACACATGAATACCTAAAGGTATACAAGGTCACTTTTACCTATTTCTGACGCAAAGCAGCAGTACTTGCAGTCAAAGTCAAATTCTTGTCGTCATATAAAAATTACAACATTTCAATCAAAAATATTTTTTGTTTTGATTAGAATTTAAAAAAAGAAGGATGCTTACAATATTTGCAACAGAAGAGTCCTTAGAGTGGCTGGAAAACGCAATTTAAGTCATGTTTGTCTAAACATAAAACTGCGAGGATTTCTAAAACTTAACCGTCTCTATGGTTTATTAATTGAGACCGCCCGGTATGAATCTGGCTCCGGTTCCCTATAGGGGTAGCAGTTTTTCTGCTTGGCTTGATTGGTAATGGGGGTTCTAGACCTGCCTGACTAACTACCACTGGTTTGCCTACGACTGTCGCCATAATAACAATATTACTACCATTTTTGTGTTTCGAAGTTAGAGGTAAGATATTACCAGTCCGTCAGTTGTTGAGGAGTCCAGGTGAAACATGCAATCATCTGCGGCTTTATCGTCATTTACTATCAGGTGAGATAGATGTCAAGAGCTTTTTTTTCTATCTCAAGACTCTTTTGCTTGTAAAAACTTGAGAAAGTACAAATGAAATCTTATAATTGCGATCTGCTGCTGAGCTGAATTATTCACTAATTATTGTTGTGTCAAGTATCGACAATAAATAAGCAATTTTATTGTACAACTATGTGACGTAATATCTTTATTTCTTTAATAGGTAAATAGCCAACCTTTCTGATATTCAGATATATTTACTTAATTTCGTAAATAAATACCAACAGCGCCGTGGGAAGCCACCTTAACCCGGATACGACGGCGCCCCAGTGTTCAGGTTTCGCGTTTTTCAGCGTCAAATGGATATTTACTTACTGAGTGTGTTATGTAAGCTGTAGGAGGGAGAAGTTTAGCTATTAATGATTCGGTGGAGTCTTTTATGACAGATGACTTTATTATTTGAATAAGTTTCTTAAATTGTTCTAAAGTAATAAATTAGTTTCTGCCCGTGTCTTTGTTTAAATGGATTTCAGAATTAGTTTATTTTTTCCGATATTTCGTTGGCATAATAGTATAACACCTTCTCTATTCAAATGGTAAGGGAGTTGTAGAGACTACATTTACCAGCATAACCAAAACCGTGACTATTAGAATCAAATCAGTGAAAACATAGTATCGGTACTTATACCTCCATATAATTGGCTCATTCTAATTGGCTCAAAAAAGCTCATTGCCATTTGACATTTTAACAATATAAAATCTGAGTTAAGCGATAGTGCTTGACTATAACTGAAATACTGACAAACTGACAATAGGTCAATGAACATCTATATATGTATATAAAAGAATAAGTTCCCATCTATAGACGCACGCACAGCCGTACTAACCGCTAATGGTAGAAACGTGAAATTTGGACAATTGTTTTAATTGAAAATGAGGACGCATAGTAAGAAGGAATTTTAAAAAAATTTGACCCTCAAGGGATGAAATAGGGGTTGCAAGTGATAAAACTTGAGATTCATAGTCTTAAAAATATTTCATTGCACACGTGTTTCATGGTTAATTCACCCCCTTAGGGTTTTGCACCCTAAGGGGTTGAATGTTTCTATGGAAAATATTTAAAATCTGTTCCAATTTCTATGAAATTTATTCTTCCGTCATTATTATTTTATCTCCTAAATGTAAATAACAGTCTTCTATATAATAGGCTACAAAATTGTTTTACGGGAAAACATAAAATTCCCACGGGCAAACAATAATAACGCGGGCGAAGCCGCGAGCGGAAAGGTAGTGAATAATAATAATTCTTTGCCATTATAGCCACTTTGATGCAACATACTTTGGTTCAGTTTGAATGGGTACAGTATCGAGATGGCGTCATAAATTGACAGTTGAATGCGAACACGGACCCCCAATCCGTCTCCCGGAGAGAAATGAGGTGCTCGCGTGGAAAAATGGCGACACATTCCGATGTAAAAAAAGGCAATACATCAAAAGTTTGTTGACTTACTTCGGCTGAGGTTCGAAGTGGTTTCAGATTTCGCGTCTGACTTATGCTAATTCACCAGGCATCTGGATCTAAAGAGCAAGAAAAGTTTATATTTTTTTCCTACTAGAAATTTCTTTTGCGGTCGATCTATGTTGGTTTGAGTTTGCTGTTGTTAGTCTTGTCTTAATATCTTTCTATTAACTATAGTTTTTGTTATGACAACGTTGTAAAATTCATAACCATCACTTTTTAAATCGTTGACTAAGCTTCGCCCAACGGTCTCATAATACGTTACTTAAAAATTACTAATTATAAATAATTAAATTTAGCCTTAAGTCTATTTCATCACACTCAATAGGAAAGCCTTGACCTTTATTTCACTTGACGGTAAGTGAACATAAGGCTTAAGATGTAAGCGACCTTCACTTGGACTCGTCAACATCTGTCCAAGTGCCAAAGCGATTGAAAATTTGTAAGAGTTTGGCTTGATTTTCTCACAGCGGCCACTAAAATATTGTTTGATAGTCCTATAATAGCAAATTATTTTTGGTGTTGTGTTCCCGCATGTGATATTGAAACTGATACGATTATTACAATGCGACCAGTAATTTGCTATCATCGGTACTAAAATAAATAATAATTATTGAAAATGTAATGATATAGAGTGTAAACATGACCACTGTCGATATTACCACACCATGCCATATATATTGTCGATACCACCGGAGGGAGACTTTGTACCAGGGTCATGTGCTTGGGTACCTCCGTCTTACCTATTTCTGCCGCAAAGCAGCAGTGCTTGCATTGCTGTGTTCCGGTTTGAAGGGTAAGATATGGCACTGAAATTACTGGGTACCGTGACTTTACATCTTAAGTCACAAGTTGGCAACGTATACTGTGGCCCTTGTGGGGATTGCAGTTTTACTGCGAATCTCACAGGAACCACATTATTATAGGTGACTGTTACCACTTACCATCAGCTGGGCAGTTTGCTTGTTTGCCAACTTAATAGCAATAAAAAAAAATTAAAAAAATATTAGTCACCAAGTTTTTTTTACCTTCATGATAGCTGGCATCAAATGAAGCAATTAGTAAATCATCAAAATATTCAGAAAATCTAACTCACAGTCAGTGTTCTTCTGGTCTCCGACGGAGATTCTATGTCCATCGGATGGTTTTATTTTGGGTTTATTGGTCGTTTTCGTTATTCATGGTATGTTTAAAATAGTAGTAGATACAGAAAATCCTAAATAATTGAATAACATGAATTGATTTTATTCACATAAAAAAATTATCTGCTTCGATGCACTTTGAATGCGGTTTTCCTCATGGAGCAACTATGTATGCACAATTAGTTGTGCCATCCCAAAATGTGTACCTGATGACAAAGCTAAGCCAACTAATTTACTATAACGATTCCTTATGACACAACTAAGTACTGTCGATTGGGGATATTAAAGTTTTTCTTTTCTATCTGCTACAAAATTTTGATCACTGGCTGCTGATTGTTAAAATCTTGCCACTTCAACCTAATTCCTCACGTAAGTGCATATCTAGCAAACATACAAACATTTATAAAGTTCATTCACACATTATTTTCACTGCCTGTCTCTTTGGGATTCGCAACATTAAAATCGAAAAAGGAAATCGGATAATTAATCTATTTAATTATCTTGTTTAGAACCTAGAAGAACCTAGATAATGTGAGTGCGAAAAATCAGCTAGTGTATTCACTATACCATCGTAGCTAACAATAGTTATGTCTCTCACGTATCCACCGGGAGATCTTAACGAACGTAATGAAATAAGTGCCGTTTAAATAAGCAATGAATTCAGCACTTCAGATTAGCTGGTGTGTTTCCGTCAGCGCTGGCTGTCTGGCACCCCGCGGCTTGTGAAATAATATTACCGCTCGCTTCCAACTGCTCCCGACAGGTGCGCGGGACTGGAAGACAATCCTATCCCTCTTTCTCCGGTAAAATAAGATGACTCAGTCCTGGACTATCCAACAGCGAAGTAAATACAGTGGGCAATTTAGTTTAGTGCGTCCTTGCCTTCAGTGGGGGGAGTCAACGTTAGTCCAGGGGCCCTATTCTGCTAGATTTTACGTTTTCGTGGCGTGTCAATAACGCTTCGATAGCATTGCTTTTTGAGCCAGTTATTGTCAGCTAAACGATTACTAATTAAAACGTTTGTCACTATTGGCTTATCAAGAAATTGTAGTAAGAATAAATAGCACCAAGAAATGCGTATAAATGCGACAAAAGCACACTGAAAAAACTAATTAACTAAACTAGTTGAGTTAAATAAAGATTAGCAAAACTTTGTTAACTTTTAAATTAATTTCATTTATGTTTAGATCACCTGGCTTGTTACAATTTACAAAATCAGTTCAGTTATTTAATTTTGGTTATGAACTTCTAAAGTTTTTGTTATTTACTGTCAAATTCAACTTCGGTACCTTGTAACATAACAGTACTTTGCTATAATTAAACAAACTTAGAGTATTTTCTAACATGCAGTTGGCTAAACTTGAATTAAGCTTTTACATAATTATTGTGCTATTTATTACCATAGCTAAAAATTGTTTACAACTGAATAGTATTGTTTAAGATCGTGTTACAAAGTTGCTATAAACAAATTAAATATTTGATTGAAACCAACTAGTATTAATAATGTTGATTACAACAATGTTTTTGTAAGCCAGAACGAAATAGTTTTGTCAGAGGTAATAGAAGTGATGCTGCGTGTAACAAAAAAAAATTGTAATTTCCCACCCGAACTTGCATCACACGTGACACGCAGGAACATAATGTTCATTTCGCTTTACCGGCCATTGCGGTTCGCACTAGTTCGCAGAAAGCAAGTGGCATTTAGTGGTAACTTTGTGATATTTTTCAAAAATAGAGAAGAATCATGGTACACATGAAGAGTCAAAACTGTATGGTGATGCCGTATTCATAAATGCAGCCCCCCCGAAGCAAACGAACCTGCGGAAAAAATTTCCTACTATCTGAGGTTGTGGGGCTTGGAAATGACTATTTCAAATTTTTGGATGGTGAGTGAACAGAACATAACTTTTTTGATTTTTATAAGAAAATGTTTGTCCGTTTTTCGTACAGTTATGCGACTAATGTGTACTCATCTATTCACTTACTTCGGTTACCAATTCCGAACTGTCATTTTGAACACAATATCATACTGCTATAATGAACCCTGCCATAACAAAACTCACGTTGCCATTGCTATTTCAGCGAGTAGTTTTGTGTGTAATACACTCAGTAGTATATCACAATGACATTTCGGAGTTCAGAGTTCGGAGCAACCGAAGTTAGCGAATAAGGGAGCTGGTGTTTTTGGCCCAGTGATATTTTTCTTTCATTTGCTTCTTATTTTAATGTAGATAACTTAAACATGTTTTTATTTTACAGAGTCTTATGAAGAGCTACTGGACTATGCCGCTTTGACGATTTCGAATAATAATTGTACAAGTCACTAGAATTGACCACGATCTCCGATGCCACCACGCTGGTAGCATTGCCAACTGCAGCTCCAACAATATTTTGGACAAGGATACCAAAAGAGGATTGGCGCCTAGTGTTGAGGCTTAGTTATTTATAGTTCTGTGATTATTTCTTTTGTTGATCAATATATTTAAAAGTTTTCTGTAATTAATTAATTTGTTAATTAATGAATGCTCACTTATTTGAACAAATCAATTTAGTTTTTAATTTGTCCCAAGTTTGTAGTCGAAATTAATATATGGAGTTTCAACAGTGCTTGCCTTTCTTGCTGAAAATTCTCATATTATTAGTTTTGGCTACAAGCTATAAATCTGTAGGAAAAAACCGCTATAGTAACCTAAAAGTAATGTTACTATTAACTGAAAAGTTCAGGTACAGATTACATAACAGTGATGTTGTAAATAATCTGAAACTCTAGCTATATTTTAATCACAAGTTTAGTAACAGGTATCAAATTAGTTTGGTCATGATTACAATATATTGATGCTATACTAATCTGAGAATCTAGTTATAATTAATCAAAAGTTTAGTAACAGATAGCAAAATAGTTTAGTTGTGATAACAGTTTAGTGATGCTAATACTAAAGAAATAGTTATTTATAACAAAACAGTTTCGTAAATAGTAAACATAGATGTGGTCTATTCTTACTTAAAAGTTTTGTTATTAATACATTTATATTAGTAATTTACTCGAAACACTTTGGTAACTTATGGTTTATATATTTGGTGGGAAGTAATTATTTTTGTTTGGCTATAGATAACATAACTGTTTTTACAAAACTGAATTTGGCTACTAGTAACATTAGTTGTGAAGTCACTATTTTTATGTAATAGGTTACTCAAATGTTTGTTATTTGTTACTAAAAATTTCTTTCAGTGCAGTTTTAATCGAAACGCCATCGAGACACGATAACGATGTTAAGATTAGAAGAATTAGGCCCCAGGTGTAGGGAAAAAATATCAATATGCTGCAAATCTGCAAAACTTTCGACTTAGCATCAATATGACAAATCTTAAGTTTTAAACTGAAAGAAAAAATTCTTCTAGGATGTTTTTTCTTTTATTCTGTCTAAAATCACCAGTTCCGATGAAGAGGTTGAAGAACTAAAGCACTATTGTTTTTTTAAGGCTGTAAAGAAATTTAATTTAGGCGATGCGACGGCAGCACTTTCAGGAAGGATGATGTTAAATACGCGAGCCGAAGCTCAAAGAAGCTAGTTTTTATTAATTTTCAGAGTGGAGCTTTCGTTTTTTCGCCTCGCAAATTAATTGAGTTTTACTGTTGCCAAGACACGTAAATGTTTTTAAATTATGGTTGACATGTGAGAAGCAAAATGTATAATATATTTTATCGGTGTTATAGGTATGATCCAATGTTGTGTAGTATTTCTGTTAATATACGTATATAATATGTATTTATTGGCACATACCTACTATTAATATTCATATTTACGTACCGGCTGCTGTAATCCACCAAAATTTCAACCACTAACCGCTTCGTTGCCTAATTACCTGTGTTAATTAACATTCCTTTATTGTTTCAGGTAAGCTTTGAGATGGTTTCTGTTGCTGCTGGGTATGATATAGATGCATAGTGTTGATGATGAGAAAATTGAACGTGCTTGTATTAAATCTTTCATACACCGTTAAGGATAGTAACCATGGTATATTCATAATTAATTGTAATTTTGTTACGTCATATTTATTTGAGAAACCAATAACATTATTGTTCCTAATGCTTCCATCGACGTTAATACACGCATTCTTGTACGTGTTAAAAATTATGCCTTAACGCAGTGGCGAAGTTTGTTACAAAAGTATTTAACGTTTATCTCTACTAATAATGCAGCATTCCAATTAATGCGCTAGAGTGTTGGCCACATATTTGTGATGTGATGTTGTAGGAAGATATTTAATAACTCTTTACGGTAATAGCTGTATCGTAAATGTTGTTGAGGGGCTCTTCTCGAGTGAAGAGGAATCGAACCATACTACACCGCATTGGCTAGATGGCTTTAGACTTAAAAGTATCGTCCTTAGTCGGCTCTTACGACATACCCGGGAAGAAAGGCACAATGTCATGTCTTTTAAGTCCATCGCCGTACGGAGCACGACGATCATTTGAATTACCAACAAAACTAATCAGCGCCTATATTTATCTTTTGTCCAGCATCCGAAAACTTTCCCAATGAATTTCAAACGTAACCAACTTGGAGTATGAACATGCCGGTCCCGGTCCGGTCCGGTCGGAAGGCCCGTAATAACGGCCCGCCTTCCGTTTCCGGCTCGGCTGATTGCGGATACTGTGTGCTGTTTTGCATTATTCGGCCACGGCGTAATGAGGGTTGATGAATGAGAATGCTGATCACGAGGGTGCTTCGTTTTTGCGGTTCAGTTGGTACAATTGCGTTATGTGGGCGGTGTGTGAGTTTTAAATTTTGTGCCGCGAGGAACGCGGCTCAAGGATTGCAGGTCAAGGTCACGTATGTCGTCAATTTCATCCACTCTATCAACAGTTTCGACAAAATTTGACGAATTTTCCATATACGAGTATGTATTCAATTTAAGAACTTCCATGCTATCGACAGGATAGTAAGTATTCGATAGATGTCGAAAAAATTGTACCTTTCTTCTGTTTTTCTTCCATTTATTAGCCCTTTTCTATGGTTGCCTGCAAGAGATTGCTGTGCAGCAATAAAGCCGCCTATTGTTTTTGTTTCTATGTTATTCGCTCTGTCATGTAATCATGTGTCATGCAATAAAGTGTTGTATATGTTTTAATTTTTATATCGAAACATTTGCACCCATATGCATTCTGAAAATTAGTAATATTATGCCTCCAGTGCCCTCCGACTCACACTGTCTATTGCTGAATTTTCAAGAGAAATAAACTTTTAGAGCAGCGAGCGAGTTTTAATATGACAGCGGACGGGAAAGTTAAAGATGCGCCCGCGGGAATGGCAGCGCTAATTAGGGAATGGATTGAATTGTTCACTTCGAAATAGAACTTCGATATTTTCTCAACGGGACTCTATCGGAGTCCAGGGTTTCGTTTTGTGCTTTAGTTTTTATTGCGTCTACTGGACACAGTTTTTATCAACTTTAACTGGACTCTGGCCGTTTTAAAAACGTCAGGCTCTCGATCAATACATTGCTATAATCTAGTTGAACTCACGATTATTGTTTATTTGTATTTCCAATAATGGGCATTAAAGTTTTCTATATAATAAAATTAGGTTTTGTCCGCGACTTCGTCCTCGTGAAATTAGTTATTTGGGTATATAGCTTGTTTTTATCCAATCTGCTTATCCTTCCCCAAAATTCAAACCTAACTCCATACCAAAGTTCATTTTAATCGGTTAAGCGGTTATTGATACCCCATTCAAACCACCCTCCCTTTCACCCCCTTGAAGGATGATTTCTGCAATAGAAACTATCCTACTTCCTTTCCTGGGACTCTTAACTACCTCTATACCAAATTTCATCTAAATCGATTTAGCGGTTTAGGCGTGAAGAGGTAACATACATACAGACAGACACTTTCGCATTATATAATATTAGTATGGATAATAAGCGTGGGTTTTGTTCGCGATCACATTTGCACCGTAATGGTTTCATACTGCAACGGTCGGTGTTCCATCGGTCAGAACTATCTCTGAGGAGGCTTCAATCCATTGATTCATTGATATTTTATCAAGCCACGCGACATCTTTTCAGACCAGTGACGAATCAAAAGTCATTAAGAAATTGACTAAAAAGTTGATGAAAATTAGTCCTTCCTTGGTGTCGGCATCTTATTCGAAGGATATTTTACGAACTCGGTGATGTGCTTAATAGAGCTCTTCGATACTTCAAAGACTGTTACTTTATAAGTCGCAAGTCAGACTTCATATCTATTTCTCTGTCATTTCGAGGGGGGCTGGGAGCGACCAGTGAGCGACCCCAGCAGGCCACTGCGACCTGTACAGATCTATTGTGGCCGACCCCTCAGACCTCACATGGAACACTGCTGCAATCTGTAGGT
Organism: Schoenobius gigantellus; assembly: GCA_963935595.1. Classification (NCBI taxonomy): domain Eukaryota; kingdom Metazoa; phylum Arthropoda; class Insecta; order Lepidoptera; family Crambidae; genus Schoenobius; species Schoenobius gigantellus. The sequence continues at coordinate 29,721,601 of OZ012560.1, read as the reverse complement.
GGGAGCACCTTTATGCCAACTTTCACCTTTTGACGAGGGAGAAAAAAAGAGTAGAGCTATAAGGCTCGTTGATGATCCCACACTAGCAGGCAGTATTGAACACCTCGGTCTCAGAAAAGACTACACCTCTGTGTGTCCATTCCACTATCGCACAGATCGCCATTGGCAGGCAATCCACCCTCACACCCTTGAACCAAACTGTACGCTTTCGTAGAGATTTCCTTCCGCGCACGTTGAGCATCAGAATTTGGAGTGTACTTCCTGCTGAGGTTTTGTCAAGAGACTAAAGTATGGAGTAAGAACTCCATACTGTAGTCTCTTGACAAAACCTCCATAAGAAGGGTGTGAAAAGGTTTCAAGGTTCCATAGGCTGTCGTCAGGTGTTCCTAATCTTTTTCGCCATCTTAGTGGCATTAATAAAATTATGTGAGTCTTAATAGACTCGCAACCTCTCCGTCTATAATTAAGTTCCAAAGTTTCCTCAATACACCAACGTATAGTTTTCACTTTGATTATATACTAATCAAAGAGTTTCCACTTGATTTTTCAGCTATTAATTTTCTCTGCCAGTGTCTTGCGTGCGATATCTGCCCGGTGCACACGTGAATACGGTATTAGCCCACAGAAACTCCTGGCTGTTTGCTTTGCATAAAATTATAATACGTTTGAACGGGTCCTGCCGAGTTGGGGCACCTGCCGGGCGACACCTGCGCGTTACTCACGCCTGGAAACTCTGCTGTAACTCCGTCTGGTTGCGCGGGAAGAGGTGGGGAGGTATACAAAAAATCAAAATTAGTAGACACTCGATAACTTTCCTCCATTATTACACTGCTACGACTGATCAAGGGACGTGTCAGGGGTTATTTAAACCTTGGCGCGTCTTACGGTGTGCAACATGTTCCACCAATGGCACGGCTTTAGCGCCCAAGCATCCCGCACTTTGCAAGATTATTAGGAGGCACCCATGTGTGTCGTGTGCTTCTTTGCCACTAGTGGCTTCCTACCGTACCTACTCTTTGCTTTGTTTTATTTATAATTATTATTTTGTAAAGAGGCGAACTTGTCTGAGGCATAATCTCCGGGTCAACCTTCTGGTGGTGCAGATAAAGCAAGTAGTAGATATACTTACAGATATAAAATGAAATGAAATAGAATTATAAAACCTATGCAAATTTTTTTGAAAGAGAGTCGTGAAAGAAAGACTGAGTGTTAATACATAATCTTATCGTTAATTTGACAATTATTACTAGAATTTTATTTGATAATTATGTTATATTGTTAGTGGCGTAGAAGGTGCTGTTTTAGCAAACTTCGCAGATAGAGTCACTGTTTTAGGTGCTATATTTATCGCGTTACATAACACATAACACTCCTCGACATAATGGAAACACGTGTTAACTGCAATACCTATATATAAAAAAATAAAATACCTTCATAAAACAGATCTACGTCTGCGTGGTCCAGTGGTTGAGATCACTTGGAATTAGTGGTAAGATAGCCAGTTCCTTGAAGGTGCACCAGGTGAAGCTCGCCTTATCATCACTTACCATCAGGTGAGATGAAAACCAAGAACTTTCCTGTTGAAAAAATCCACGAAAATTCAACGTTTCCCCCAAATTCAGTGATTCCCTCATATCTCGCGGAAGTTTTGTGAAACATAATTACGGCAAAGACACGTGTTCCCGATTGCAGTCGTAATGAACACTCGGCGGCGTGATTTTATGTGCTCCATCAATGCGGCGGGCGGGCGCGGCTCCCGAGGGAGATATTCACGAATCAGTAGAAAATTGAGGAAAAGTGATTTATTTATTTGTTATTAAACTTACAATTATCTTAACAGGTAATACCCAATGCGATAATGTATCTTACATCTATGTATTGTATACCTTAATAACTACTACTCAAATTCAATATGTGATGTTTCATTTGCCTTATAAATTGTGGTTTTCATCGTCACTGACTAGTGGTAGTGTGGTGATGGTGATTTTACAGCTGTTTTTACAGTTTAGTTACTGGTTTTTCGACCGCAGCTTCGTCTGTGTTATTTTTGCTTATCTCGTGGAAATTCTATATTTTCTTCAAGTATAAATAACTGACAGAATAAGAGCGTCGGTGGCGCTGTGGACTCGGCACTTGCCTTCCGATCGGGAGGTCCGGGTTCTAGACCGCCATGTACCACTGTGTTTTTCGTTTTGAATTTCATATGTACATTTGTCTGACGCTCCTACGGTGAAGGAAAACATCGTGAGACAACCTGCATACATCTGCGAAGAAATTCAAAGGTGTGTGTGAAGTCGACCAATCTGCACTGGGCCAGCGTGGTTGACTAAGGCCTAATCACCCTAACATAGGGTAGGCTCGAGCCCCTCGGTGGGGACGTATATGAGCTGTGATGATGATAATAAATAACTGAAACTTTAAAGCAGTAAGTAACTTTAAAAAATCGACTTCAAGGAGTTGCTATAATCCATATATTTAATTTATATAACATTTAGCGTTTTTGACCGGTAATGGAAGTAGCGTCTGTCTTTCCTGAAGTCCAAAGCTATACCAAATTTTGGTATAGCTTTGGGCTTGAAGAACTGACCTAGCCTTAAGTTAGCTTTCGTAATGTTAACAATTCTATTAAGAATTTTCGACTGTTATCGTTCGCAGTTAAATCTCGTGTTCGACTTTGAAGCGATTGTCGAACGTTTTAAAATAAGCTCATTCCCTCCGCATACAGAGTGCTCCGCCGCGAGAACAGTAATGGCGAGAGCTTTATAGCGGTTAGTAACGACACGTGAGTTCCGCGGGAACTGCGTTTGATCTATGCGGCGTTTGAGTTTGCTACTTGCATTTGGAATAGCTGCGGCAACTTAATCTACAAAGGTACAGAGACAGTTTTTTACCACAGCCAATAATCTTAATCCTCGTGTCAACACGAGTAATGCGAGCGAGCCCAGTGAGTTTTCTCGACCTTACTCACGCAAGAAGATATTATTTTACAGCAAAGTTGTAAACAGGTACATTTGATGTGGTACCTGTACGATTTTCAAATATAGAACACAAGGAAGCCAGTGTACGTTGACTTGTGACATAAGATGTCAAGTCACAGTACCCAGTAATTTCACTCCTATGCATGCGATATACTGGGTGTAAAAAGACCGGAACCGAAACCTACGTATTGCTCCCATCATCACTATAGTTTTTGTCTTCTAGACCATGGCTGTGAAACTAATAGCTGCCGAGATATTCAGGGTTAAAGTTAAAATTTTTTTCTTCGAGATTTTTGTACAAAACTATTCGAAATGTATTTTAATTTATTTTTTTAATAATTTTAATAATTTTCGCCCAAAGAAACATCTACGAAAAAATCAGTATCCCGTAGATATAGCCTAGGAGCTAGTATATCAGTCATACGAAAAATAGGTTGTTAAAAACTCTTGGCTGCTTACCGTCTATGGGGCTGAAGCGATATATAACGGTCAGGGGTTACTCCTAGAATCGATATAAAACAGTAACCTCGCGCACAGACATCGAATCGCGCCCACGAATCCCTTGAAATATGTACCACTCACCTGATTGCACTTACGGGTCGAGGAATAGTTGGCGGGGGACGTAAAACTTGGGGATTTGTTATGTATAAAGATACTAGCTTTTGCCCGCGACTTCGTCCGCGTGGAAATCCTTTTTTATTGATTCCCTTTCCAATTCCACCACTAAAACTCCCCGGTGTTCTCCCTGCCCTTGTGGGCGCGCATGGTAGTGTCCACAATGCGACTGCCACTACCAGCGCGTCCGGGCAAGCCCGACCAGGTTGATCCGGCAATCGCCGAGGGGGGATTGCCCGAGAACACCAGGGCAATCCCCAGACGGAGAGCCTTAAGTCGGCGTGCGCGGGGCCAGCCGTGCATGCAGACCTCCACGGCAGGGCCACTAGACGGGCATTGCTTGTGCGAATGCCCGCCTTCGCCTGCCTATACATCTGCGGCGGAGGGGAGCGTCTTGGGGATCTTCCTCCCGCTCCCTCTCCGCAGGCTCCCATTCCGCCTCGGCGCGGAGCATGGCCACGACTATGCTCGGCTGCAAGAGGTCTCCGCCTCCCAGCTCAGCGTTAAGCTCGCTGCGATGATTGGTTATTAGTACCTACGGATGACCGGACTGATGAGACTTTCGACTTCAGAGTACTGTTATCTAATTGGTAACTTTCTAGTCGTATGTAAAAAAGAGACTAACCATCTGCGCGTGAGATAGTAATATAGCTGAAAAGGTATTATTATTATAGTGCAGAAAAATCTGCGCAAGCTCAAGTTGTTTCTTTGTTTCTTTTCTCGCATTTCGGTTAATCGACACGACCCTGAGCATGATCAGACACAGGAGCAGGATCCACTGTTACCATGCGTTCCGAAGCACGGAGGAGGGAGAGGTGTTGGTTACTGTCTTAGGCCTGACATAGGCCGATGTTGCTTAAATTTAGCAGTTGTTAGCTGAGCGCCAAAGACACGTACTGTACCACCTAGTTACCTTTTAAATAATCGACCAATGGTGCCGGTGCTAGGATTCAAACATGCCTACTTCATAATATGGACGTCTAGGCTACCGTTTGCAGCGAAAACAAAGGCAGATACAAAAAAAATATTAATATACTTTTTCATTACTAACTAGTTACCAAAAATTACTAAAATGGAAATAATTTTCTTCTCTGATAACTAGTTGAAGCAGTGAAAAAGTAAGTCTCTTTTTGAAGCTGGTTATCTCACACTAGTTACGAATGCAGAAAAATCTTCTCCTTAAATAACTAGTTACGAAACAGTGAAAAAAATTATTTTTAAGTAACCAGTTATCAAACAGTCAGTTATCAAAATGGCTGACAGGCATAATACAGCAAGTCAAGCAAGTCGAATATGTAAAAACACCCAATTTTTTGAGAAATGTCAGTTGCTAGGTTTTAAAATTGCACAGCCGAAGTGTCAAATTCAAATTCAATATCTTTTATTCAAATTGGATTGTTACAATCTCTTTTGAACGTCAAAGCAGCTACGCCATTGGTTCACAAGTCTGCGGCGGGAGACCTTGTACTGGAAAGAACCAGCAAGGGCAATTTTTTCTCCCTGTATTGCTACAGAGTCGTCAATTGGAAGCTGACCTCACAGCAGAAGTTTGAGCTCAACTTTCATCACAAGATTAGATGTGTCCGTTCTCTTTTTACTACTTATGTCATTACCAAAAATTATATTTGTTTAAACAAATAGTTATACATAAGAACACGATTCATTATCTGCAAATAAACACCAGGCGTTGGCATCATTCAAATAATCGTTGACTTTATAATATCCTTTACTCATAAGAGTCTTTTTTACATGCGCTTTAAACTTATGAAATGGCAAGTCAGTAACACTTTGTGGAAGCTTATTATAAAAGGTTATACATTTCCCCATAAACGAAACGAGCCTCTAGTTTTTTGAAGCCTGTATGTTGGAACGGCAAGTTTATTTTTGTATTTTGTGTTTAGATGCTAAATTTGGTAATTGGTTTCAAATGTATAATAATTTTTATAGACATAAATCAAATTTTCATAAATGTAATGTCCTGCTAAAGTAAATATATTAATTTCTCTAAATAAGTCCCTTAGAGAATCTCTTGCTCGTAAATTATAAATACTTTCTATACTAGCAGCCGATCCCCACAGTAGTATTCTATATGACATGACACTGTGAAAATAATTAAAGTAAATCAATCTTGCCGTTTCAACATCAGTAAGTTGTCTTATTTTTTTAACTGCATATGCTGCAGAACTAATACTCAATATGTGGATCCCACTGCAATCTAGAATCTAGTGTAATACACAAACAATTGGTAAAGTCGATGAATTCAACAATTTCATTATTCATTTCCACAATATATTGTATCCACTTTTCTTAGATTTGGCAATGAGAATTTAATATATTTAGTTTTACGTGTATTAACACAACTCTGTTTTTCATTATTCCGCACTAATAGTTGAATGAAAATCTTACGGAAAATTAGTAATTCATAACTTAAGTGAACTATTTTCTTTAGAAAGTGAGTAAGCTTTACAATAAAAAAAACTTATTCTTTGTCTTTCTTTCATTTAAGATACTATGTTGTTTAAAAGAAATTGATCCTTATGAATGACTCTTTCGGTTGGTATCATAAAATACGGGATATTTTCTTTTCACATTTCACCGGTTCGATTCCCGGCTCAAGCAGGTGATTTTTCAAAAATCTTTAAATGCAGCTTTAAGTATTTTTTGAAAATAAAGGAATGTTTCCTTTCAGTAAATTTGCCATCATCAATATTACTTTTCCTGTCTGTCTTTTTTTTCATTTCATTTCAACATGCACATTCAGGATATACATGTTTTATTTGTACTTTATAAAACTATGGAAACACTTGTAGAAGCAATTGGAGCAGATATAGAAAACTTCCTACATATTCTAATTATTCACTAAGACGACGACGGCCCGAGCAAAAACTGGTGTACGTCAAAGGGTATTCATAAATTGAATTTTTTTCCTTACGTGGTTCAGTTAGAACAAGTCGAGTCCCCTCCATCCAAATGTGTACCCTTTTTTATAATTCAATACAAATCAAATAACAAATGATAGCTTTTCATTCTTTCACGACTTCTTTGCCGATTCAACCATGTAGCTCTTTTGTGAGCCAATCGTACCGTTGCCACATTGATTGGGTCCAAGCGGACATTTTCAAAAAGGTCTCTTGACAAACTCGCGTCCCAGAGGCTTTGTTTGCTCACAAAAGCGGACAAAACCAGGCCACTGGGCTAGTGCTGGGCTGATACGGTATACGGTCAAGTATCGGATATAACGTAAGTGGGGCCATAGGGTTATGGTGGGGTGACTACGCCTTAGTGAGTTGTCGGGACATGCAGCGAAAAAATTTTTTTTATTTAAAATAATTTTCAGTTGGTAATAGGTCGTTCGGGCTTAGAATACGTGTCTCGCCTCTCCTTTTCTTGCGTGGATGTCGCAATAGCTGACTTAGGAAAATTACCGTAATGACCACTCTGCGAAGAGATTGACACAAAGTTAATAAACAAAACATTACCTACAGCGTAACGTAGTAGCTTAAATTATTTCATGCCTTATAAGAGGATTGTTCCCAGCAGTAGAATATAATGCGCTAAAGTGGTGATAAATGATGGTTCCTCTTACAAAAAACAAAAAAATTTGATACGTTGTTTTAATATAATTATAATTATTATTTTTTGTGCCAAAACAAACGGTTGCTCTCAAGTACCTTTGTCAGAGACAGACTTATGGGCAATTTCACCAACCGGAAACTGCTAAGTAGTATGCTGTCACTCCTAAGTAGTATGTTGGTGAAATAATGGCCATTAGTACTAAAGTCGACTGCGCAGGTATATTTCGTCAAGCTATACTGTTTAAGTCAAACCTGTGTACCGCTCATATGTCACTCGAAATAGGGGCGGTTTTCGAAGTGCACATGTTAAGCTTGACGTGGCGCCTATTATACCTCTATCTTACTTTTTTCTGTCGCCAAGCAGCGGTGCTTGCATTGAAGTTACTGGGTACTGTGACAAGTTGGCAACGTACATTGGGGTACCACATGTACTATAGACATAATTCGAACAGCACCCATGAATACATGGATGGATTGTTTGAAGAAGTATATGTATGCGCAAAGAAAACGTTGTTCACCTATCCAGCATATAAGGGCTGGTAATGATGATGATACCTCAAATATCATAAGTGTCACAGTGTTTGTTATCGAACTCTTCTGATACGGGTTGACTAATTTTTATGTTTTTTTTTTGTGTAAATTTAGTAGGTCTGAGTATGGGTATCGTGGGTGATAAGAGTGACTCATTCCAGATTTTTTTTGGGCAATTTTTTACGATTTTGCATCAAAAAATACTTATACTCGTAACTCTAAATTTTCACCCTTCTACTATCAACCCCCATTTTTTAAATAGCGATATTAATATTTTTACTCGCAAAACATAGTTCGCGAGCACAACTATATAAATCACCAATATAATAAACATTCAACAATAGCGATTTCGGTTATTGTGTTGTAACTTATCTTGTTTACAAACGCTTTATTTCTTTTTTGTGGGCACCGATGTTTGTTTGATATTTATTACTCCTTCATATACAAACCATGAGTCTGATCATGATTTTGGTAAATAGATAGATATAAAAACGCAAAATAACATACAGTATAACTTTATATCGTAAAATATAGAAAACATATTTTTTTCTTCATGACTATCCACGAAAGTCGTGCAGTGTGGTTACCGCGCTGGCATTGAGGCGTCCACGTTGAAGAGGGCTTCGCTCAGTATTTTCTCCACGTCCGTCTAATAAAATGATAGTCGACATATAAGTGTATGTATATACGTTATTTACTCTCATGTGCATTAACTCGCGATGCGGCGCGCGTGGGAAAAGCTGAGCGGAGAATTTAATGAGTATTTATTATATTAGTTTAATTAATGACTGCGTGTGGCTAATTTTTTACCTCAGCTGTGACGAAGCAACTGTCAACAATTCTTCACATTACACAGATTGCAATATCAATTGCTTTGTTAGGCGAGAAAAAGTTGTTTTATCATCTCTTTTGTTGTTCGAACCTCCGCGATTTTTTTTTTAATTTAAGTAAAAGTACACACACAGGTGGAAATCTTCTTTTGTCTCCTGTTTGCCTTACGTTCTATTGTAATGGATTTTTTGTACATTTTGTGATACTCAAGTCAGCTTTATGCTTTAAGTTTATTTTTATTTATTTCAGTAATCCAACAGCGTTAAAACGAACATAGGTTAGAAACATTTTTACTGAATGAATGAGTGAGGTCAGAACGAATAAGACATTTAGGAACTAGGTACATATAGAGAAAATAGAATGCACTGTTCTTTTTTCTTCAACCGCAATTTCTTGATGTTTCAGTGTACTTCTCGTTGGTGGTTCCAAAAATAAAATTAAACTTATGGTGCCCTTAGTCAGGCTCCTCAGTCATTAACCATACTTAATCTAAATTTGGTTTTGGTGAATAGTCGGGTTTCTGAGCCCGCCTGGCTAGCTACCACCGTCTCACCTAAATTTGTCGCCATAATAACAATATTTGAACCAGTGTTATATCCCGACATGTGGAGATAAGATCCTAAGTTGTCGAGGAGTCCAGGTGAAGCTCGCTTCCACCTTCGGCCCTATCGTCACTTACCATCAGTTCAGCTGAAGGCCAAGAGCTTCCGTGTGGTGTATAACAAAAATGTCCGCGAATTTTCCACCAAATCTACACACAACCGCAAGACGCCAAGCAAACAATAATATTGTTATTTTGATAGGAGAGCGTCTGCTTTTAATATCTGGCGGCCGTCAAATAATCGACGTTTCGACGAGGCGTATTTATTTTAGCATCCACGGAATTTCTTTGTGCTTATTGTACATAACTGAGAGGCTAGGACATAGTGCAGTGACACCAGTAGGGCTAGGATGAACATTCGTTCGTTCGGGGAATCGGGACGTCCTGTAGGTGTACTCTTGAACTAATTCCGAATAATCGACATTGTGATTGTGATTTTTCGTACGCTTATTTGGCAGAACTAGCGCCAAATCGGATCCACATGTTGAAAAAATTAAATAGCGCTGAGTTTGTTTCACTCAAAATCAGCACAATTTGGCGCCAATGTGGAAACGCAAGCGCACAAAAAAATCACAATCTCAATGCTGATCGAATAGGATTGGTTCAAGAGTAAGCCTACTGGTCCCGGAGGGACCTCCTAGGGGGCGGGGAGATGAGAGAGAAAATTGGTTAAGAATAAAGTTACCTTACACTTTAGTAAGTTACCAATTTTCAAAAAAAATCTAAAGAATTTTAAATTAGATGTTGATTGATACGCACTTATTAACAGTGAATTTAGTCTCATCATCATCATTAACAGCTCATATACGTTCCCACCGAGGTGCTCGAGCCTATCCTAAACTAGGGCGATTAGGCCTTTGTCAACCACGCTGGCCAAGTGCGGGTCGGTCGACATCACACACAGTCTGTAAAGAAGTTATTTCTTCACAGGTGTGTCCAGGTTTCCTCACGATGTTTTCCTTCACCGTAAAAGCGTCGAATAAACGTACGTATGAATTTAAAAATTTGAAATCACATTGGTACGTGGCGGGTTTCGAACCCCTACCTCCCGATTGGAAGGCGACGGCCTTACGCACTACGCCATCGACGCTGTAACACCGTTTTTTCAAAAAATTTCATAAAACACTAATTTTACAAAAACACTTTGGTTTCACTGTAGTTTTAAAACAAATTTTACAACTAAAATCATAATTACAATAACTTTGTCAATTAATTTCACAATATCAATGTCAAGTGTCAACGTCAAATATAATACATAAAACCTAAGGAACTGGAATATTATATCTCTGACCCGTGATCGCAGAAACTTAGCATCGAAGGTACGATCTACTAACAACCGCTCCGGGGAAGGCTACTAATTTAAAAAAAAATTACGGGTTGCACTCCGGGAGTGCCGGCAGAAGTGAAAACTTAAGTATTAACGTTGTGCGTTTTGGATATTTTAGAATGGTTATGGAATAATTTTGCACGAATTGCTTTAATTATCAGAATAAAAGTACTATCTTTTATGTGGTAGAATACAATATTTATTTATTGCGCTATCGTACATCTGCCTATCTATGCTATCGCCTGCCCTTGGCTTGTATAGACTTGACATATAGTTATTTTAAGTACTTTGCATTGAGAAATTTTGCTTACTTCAGTAACATATGCATAAGTAATTATATGTACCTACAGGAATAAAGCTTTTCATTTTGTATCGGACTAAAGGAATAGGTTTGTTTTTTTTCTTTCAACTTTAAGATTTCCCTATATTTCTACAATTTAGCAAGAAAACATACTACAACGCTTCGAATTAAGTCTACTTTGGCTTAAGCAAAGTACAAAAGAGATAAATACTTACACCATTTTTTTGTTTCAATGAAGACGAAATTGTAGTTTCGCTTTGACGAAGTCACATGTGGTTCTGTTATCCCCTGACCACGGATGCTGCTTAGCAGTCGAAAAGTTGGACTAAAGAATTGTTTTTTTTCCAAATATACGAGAGTCAATCCAGAAATCTGACTGTGTGTGTAACTCGTGCAAATATACGGCAGTATCCAAAATTAGTATACTTATTAATTATTTTGAAAGGTATTATCGAAACAGACATATCCTACTGTCTTAACTTGAGCGAGCTCGTTGTATTGCCAAAAGTATATTTCCTGAGACCTTACCCCCCTCCCCCCCCACATTGAAAGGTTTCATGGTTATTGGCAGCGGTGTCAACTGTCCGTTTGCCCTTCGTCACGGCGCCATTTGATAATGCGACTTCCCGCCATTTCTCGCTTATCGCTTATCAGTTTCTTGAGATGTCAGATTCCGCTCAGTAAATACACTTCTAATGAGCGCCCTAAATAGAAACTTCGTTTTTGTGAATTTAAAAAGAGACTGAAAGTAAAAACCGTACAGAAGTACAGTTTTTACTTTCAGTCTCTTTTTTTATATTTGTGCCTTTGCAATTTTCTTGAAAATGCCAAGTAAAATAATTTTTGACAGGTCATTTGCTTTATAGATGCTAAATAATGAAATTTGTGACTTTGCATTTTCTTTAAGGCTTCTAAATAAAGTATAATAAATAATACAAGTAAAATCTTGGGTTTATCGAAGTCAAAACAGATTAATACGTTTGACCGCCCCCGTATCACCTGGAGGCGCTCAGTTGAAAAAGAGGCTGCATCAACTGGACTCAGCTGGAAGAACCTGGAAGTTGCCATAGTGGAAGATCGAGAAATGTGGAGATCTCTTCTTCGAGCTCTATGTCCCTGATGAGGATTACAGATTACAGGATTATATTATCATCATCATCATCTTCATCATCACAGCCCATACACGTCCCCACCGAGGGGCTCGAGCCTACCCTATATCAGGGTGATCATCATCATCTTATTGATTTGCAATTTCCCTTGAAAAAGCAAAGTTACAAATGTAGCACATGTACCTACTCATATCACGGAATGAGGCCGAAGGGTGCTTTTCTATTCCTTCATCATCACAGCTCATACCATACATCCCCAACGAGGGGCTCGAGCCTACCCTATGTAAGGGTTATTAGGCCTTAGTCAACCACGCTGGCCCAGTGCGGATTGTTCGTCTTCACATACACTATTAAATTTTCGCACATGTATGCAGGTTCTTTGCGATAAGGCCGCCCATTGTACCATAATTATTTTGAATTTGGTAACCCCAATTTTGTAATGTACAATAAAGAATTTATCTATCTATCTATCTATCTGGCCTCACGATGTTTTCCTTCGCCGTAGGAGCGTCAGACAAATTAACATAATATGAATTTCGAAAAACGAAAAACACATTGGTACATGGCGGTCTCGAACCCCGGACCTCCCGATTGGAAGGCAAGTCCGAGTCCATCACAGCGCCACCGACGCTCTATTCCTTTTTCTATTCCTTAACACCATTGAAAACAGAATTTTATATCGGTTCCATCGCTCGCTGTCGAAGTCGCGCGAGAGATTCTAAAATAGATGATGTTGTATAACAATAAAGATATTTTAAATCTCTGCAGGCGAGCGCCTTAAAAGCCTCGCGCTTCAACGCAATACAAGAGCACCACCTATATCCGCCCAGAAATATCCCGGATCCCGGAGCCGTGTTTCCGGGATGCGGCAATAACATTAGCGCGGTGTCTGGAATCTATAGGTGCATTGTGGCAACTGAGAAATCACCACAAGTTTCAAATCGCGATGTTAATTTCCATTTTTAAGCTCTGCGTTATTTTGAACCGAAAAGAGAGAGAACCTCCTCTTTTTGAAGTCGGTTCAAAATAACGCGAAACAATTCGACGCGTATGTTTTTTTGTGTATGTGTGTGTTACGCGATTACTCCGCCAATTGTGGGCCGATTTTCACAATTATTTTTGTATTCGAGATAGTATACCCTTGGTGTCACCAAAGTTGGGATCTGATGATCGAATCCCAGTTAAATCGAGAGAAACCCTCAAACATTATAGGCGCGTATCATATTTGTTTCACGTTTTATCAAAAGCTATTCAGGTATTTGCGTCTGATAGTCTTCATCTCATGATGCTGAGCTGATGACAAAAGGTTCTTGTTTGCGCCTGTATTCTTTAAAGTTGTATCAGTGAGCTGGTATTAAATTCACTAAGGTACCAATTCGAAGCTACGTTCTCCTGGAAATTAATTTGTACTTAGCCACTAGCCACTAGATGTAGATTGTTGGATAGATCAAACTATGTACCCCAATTTTTTTTTATAATTATATCACCACAGACTCGTGGTCCGTGCCCTTTTAATGCTGTATTTTCTTTTTGATCTTTTTTTAAACTTAATAAGTTCGACTACTCTACTCTATATCTAGGGTGAGTTGCGCATCACCTAAAGTGTAACTATCACATGTTTATATATAATACACACACGCTTATACATCATATAGGTATATATTTATAACCGTACATACCTATTATATTCCTATTACATTATATACTTTACATATTACAGATTTTTATTATTCTACATTACATTAAAATATATTATTATGTTGTATTTTTATTATTATTAATTATATATATTTATACCCCAAAATTTGAACTGACGAGTTAAGGTCAGGTCGCCAATTTCTCTTACAAATCACATCCCGACCGAAGCTGAACCGTTAAATTCGATCGATCGGCTTGCAAAGGTTTTCTTTCAAGAGTTCGATGACGCGATAATGTGGCGATCTGATTGGTCAAGCGCAACGGTTCAGATACGGTTCAACTGCGACTTTTTTGTAGAATTGGTCCTCAGGCTACTTCACGAAAACTACATTTGCACGGGGGTAGCTTGTCACATTGTAATATGGTTGATTATTGCATAGCTTCGCAAGGTTCACCAACTAAATCATTACTTTTTATTGAATTTTAAGTGAATTTTCAAATACTCGATAATTTATAACTTATAAATTCTAATCGGCTTGAAGCGATCTTAGAGTAATGACAAAGCTCTCCTTTTTGTTAAAAAATAGTCATTTCGCTGTTGTTCAAGTTCCGAAATCTTGAAGGTGGAAGTTATTTTGATATCAATACTAAAATCGATTAAACTTCATTCCAGATAACATTAAAAAAAGGTAGCGGAAAGAAGCAGGGTTTCGAAACCTTTTCATGTCATGTATAATGATTAAATATCATAATCATATTTGATATTACCTACTTATATGTATTACCAGATACTCTGGAGTGTAATGTTAACTATTTATTATTATTTGTGTGGCTATCCACAAATATTGGAACTGGGTCAAATTACACAACTTAATAAAAATATTATTTTTTTATTATTATTTCAGCGTCGGTGGCGCTGTGGTTTCGGCACTTGCCTTCCAATCGCGGGGTCGGGGTTCGAGACCCGCCATGTACCAATGTGTTTTTCGTTTCGAATTTCATATGTACATTTGTCTGACGCTCCTACGGTGAAGGAAAATATCGTGAGGCAACCTGCATACATCTGCGAAGAAATTCAATGATGTATGTGAAGTCGACCAATCCGCACTGGGCCAGCGTGGTTGACTAAGGCCATCACCCTAACATAGGGTAGGCTCGAACCCCTCGGTGGGGACGTATATGAGCTGTGATGATGATGATGATTATTATTTCCAACATAAACTACTCTTATCAAGTATAAGCATAACTTGATAAGTAGATTAATTTTAAATTATTAACTCTCTTCATCGGATAAGGACGACGAAGATGATGATGATTGCCCCACATTAATCACAAATTGCTCCACCATAATTATCGATGACATTATCCAACTGACATAATCTATCTTCTCCTTTTAATGTGTATGAAATGCAAGCTTGCCACCTCACTGCGGTTATCGTAGATAATGCTTCTGGTAGAAAATCTTTAATTTCATTGAGCTTGAACACTTTAATTTTACTGACTACATAGCCCTTAACTTGTGCCCTTATGAGCTCAATAGGACTGGGCTCATAATGATATTGTGGAATCCGTATATGTAACTCCCTTTCCTTTTGCCATCCACAGCATACCTAACTATGATACTAATTTTTATTTTCTTTTCCTTTTAACAGCAGTTGAGCTCTTTCTTCAGCGTCTACAAATTGTATATTTAATTGACGTTAACCGTTCTGTTCTGTTGAATGGCTTGAGAGCCACTAGGGCCCGCACCTGGATCACTCATTTTATAATTCAAAACAAAACAAAACAACTAAGTACAACAAAACGAAATACAATTTAAAATCACGTGTAATGATATACGTGCATCACCTAAAAACAGAGAGAATGTCATGGTTGCCAAGCAAGGCGCGTTCCTTGATGACAAGCGACACGATGATCCATCGTTAAATCAAAACATCATAATTTCGCCAACTGTGTCATCGAACACCGTTACTTTTAGTTTGGTCGCATTATACGTAAACGTTCCAATCTATGCAGGTTGTAAACCTCTGCTTCTTTGGGTTCTTCAACAGAGCCATTTTGTGGTTTGTAGTAATATTTTATATTTCGCACGAGACTTTTTATAATATAAATAGTAAAAGTTTATTATTTTGTAGGTAATTGATTAGATGGCTTTGCTTGTACATTTTACGCATAAACTGACAAAAGCGTAATAAAACATTTATTAACACAATGAGTTAAAAATGTGCACCTTTAAAAGAACCTTTTTTTACTTCTTTTTAATGTTATCTGGAATGAAGTATAGGTTGTTGCGTTTCTTTGTTTTTCGTTCAGTTCTTTGTTTTTCTAGAAGAACGGTAGAATTTTAAACATGTCTCTGCACAGGAAGCTCAAACGACAATCTTTTCAGAACATTCTGGAGTGGCATGGCCCTTAATTTGGCTCTAAATTTTGTCGTTACATTTTATGTTGAAATCCAAAAACAAATTGATTCCTTTTCACAGTTGTTCTTTTCAATTTTGGTTTTTCCCATTGCCGATTTTATTTTATAGTTTCTCAAATCTATAGCAATAGTTTTTAATCTCTCCTAACTCCTAATATGATTTAGTTACATTTTAGCCCTACATTAGCTCACTATCTCGTCTTAAAATATCCCTTGCTTTAGTAATTGATCTGTCTAATTCGCTTGAGGTCATCCCATCCCACAAAGGCGGCGACGGTTGCGAGTTTCGAGAGTTAAGTAATTAAAATTTTTACTGAAAACGGTCGGCTTATACCAAATGAAGCCTTGAGTAAATCCCCGCACCAACTTAAGCGATATCTTAGAATAATGAAGACGAATGTGTCCCGGTGATTCGGGAATCGCTTACTGGGAGAGATAGAGGGGGGGGGGGGGGAGTGGAGTCGCGTCGTTATGTTAATCCACCATTGGATCTTCATTGTTTTTATTTTCTCGGACTACGATTTTGCGCAGAGCAATGTACTGGCGACGATACGTGAAATTATCCAGTGAGACTTGTTTATTCCATTTGAACTCGATGTAGTCTTTGTTGGAGTCGAGGACCGTTTGTACTCTGATAATAATGCTGTCAGTTCTGTAGACTATAGGTTATTATAACTCCGCTTATTACATTATTTGATAGCGTCCCATTGCTAATTGGCGATTAGGCGAATCCTAATTTGTTGCTATTATTAGGAAATGTAATTTTTCTTTAGTTGGAACGTAATATTATTCCTTTTAAAGCCCTATTTAATCAGAATCAGGTGTTTTCAACCGAGGAGGCAGTTAAAATTATACTATGCCCACATGTGCAAAGTCAAAGTAAATATTTTAACTTTTTTCATAATTTATGTTTGGGTTTTATGTTGAACATGATAATAATGTCATTCCTCATTTATTTATACGATACAGATAGTCATGACATTTTTTTTCATTGTTAATTGTGTCACTTAAGCGGTGCACTAGAAGATCGATGCAACAGCAGTCTGTAAGAGCCCTAATATGACAGGGGATTAGAGCTCTATCGATCAGCCGTGAAAGTTGTCAACATTGCCTCGGCGGCGATCCAGTAACGATAATCAATTAGTTGGAACTCGCCGTGCGCTTATAAATTGGTCAGTGGTTCAAGTCAAAAGATTTAATTTACTCGATCAAGTTTCATTGAAAAATAAATTGTCTTGCGTAATTTGATATTATTTTCATTTATTTAGTCTGGCGGCTTCTTGAACGCTTCCCAGCTTTGGTGGTCACGGGATGGTTACGAAATGTCAGTTAAATTGATATTTGTAAGAAAAAACGTGAACTAAATCCTGATAATTGACATTTTAAAATGAAACCCATGACAAAAACATGAAAGTGGCTACTTGATACATTTTAACATTCCATTGATAACTATTGCTTACTTTTTTTAGAAGTTTTGTAATCATATTATTGTCCAATATTATTCACATGTATTGAGGTAGATTTTTGTTTAAACAAGTCACAGAACAAAAACTGTAGTGACATGTTGGCATGTTGAACGTGTCATGCATATGCTCCGTATATTTGAACTTGTATGTTCTTTGTATATTCGTAAAGTAAACACAAATAGATACGAAGGAGGAGTAATGTTTCATAGAAGTGAAAAAGTGTTGTATTTTTTTGTATTACGAGTACTCGCACTTCCGTTGGTTTTACAAGTTTATTGTTTATTGTTCAATTACATATTATACATATTCATTTTTGAGGTACAATATACTTAACGGAAGCCTAAAGGGCTTATATGCTAAGCTAAGTACATAGTGTTTAGTTATTCGTATCCTTGTTTGATGTGTTATGATGATGATATGATGATCTGTTATGATGATGACGATAATATTTAGTCACTGAAATCAGTACCAGAAGCGAGTAGTGCAATTCGTGACCTCAGTTCATTTTAGTACTTCGTTTATAACTTGAACCACACGTCGAAATGTTATCTTTGATCTTGACCTAAGTACGCCTCACAACTTGTTCTGTAAGACATTTACAATCTAATGTATTCATTTATATTAAGCCGTTTGTAGTAGAATGTAAATGTACGTAGAATTATACCTTATGAAAAATGTTAAGTTAGTATTCAAGGCAGGGTAAAATAATTGAAATAAAGAGCTAAGTTTGAAGTATAATATCTTGATAGAAAAAAAGGACTGTCTTCATTTTCGTATTGTCTTTCGTGATATTTTTTCGATTAAAATGCATTTCGAAGTATCTTAATCACCTTAGGGTCATGCCGCTAAGGTCACTGGCCCTGAATTCGTCCAAATTGTTTATATGGCTTATTTATACTAGGTTTCCTCATATAAATAGGTCACAATGGCAACACTTGTGTTATGTTTTTTTCATACAACATCATACACAAGCGGGTTGCCCATCTGATGGTAAGTGGTTAAAA
Organism: Schoenobius gigantellus; assembly: GCA_963935595.1. Taxonomy (NCBI): domain Eukaryota; kingdom Metazoa; phylum Arthropoda; class Insecta; order Lepidoptera; family Crambidae; genus Schoenobius; species Schoenobius gigantellus. The sequence goes on along the minus strand of OZ012560.1, from coordinate 29,703,203 downwards.
TCGTCTATAGCATATGTGGCTTCTGCAAGACCTGTAAATCCACAGCCCCCACAAGGACGCCAATATACGTTGCCAACTTGTGACATAACATGTCAAGTCACCGTACCCAGTGATTTCACCACTTGTAAGCACTGCTGCTTGGCGGACATAGGTAAAATAGAGGTACCCATGCAGACGATGCTGGTACAGGGTCTCCTTCTGGTAGACTAATGGCCACAATTTCACCAACCATATCCTAGCTTTGGAAACTCCTAAGAAGTGTGCTGTCACTTTTTGTCTTTAATGAAAAGAATGTGATAGCATGCCACCTTTTTTTACGAGGTGGATGGAATACTGTTGCGCACCATACCTGTCGATGGCCAGTCGACAGGCGTGTGTGGGACTCCCTGCACTGTGCAGGTGCCCCCACTAAACCACATCGACGTCAATCTTGTCCTTCGGGGTGATCCGAGGACTGGGAGACACAATTTCCCCGAACTACATCGGAACAGCCCAGCCAGCTACGGGCCGCCGGGTCTTAACGCCTTGGAGGATTACCCTGGACATATGGGTAATCCCCAGACGGGGGGCCTATAGGAGCCACCCTAGGCGCAGGCCACACTTTGGGCAGTCATAGGAGCGGCATGGGAATCATTTTCCCTCTCCCTCTCCGCTGCCTCCTTCTGCGAGACGAGATAACGTTATCTCGCAGAAGGAGGCGACAGCCTCCCAATATCATGCCACCTAGATCGAAGACCAGAAGTATCCTAAGCCAAGCTCGAAAACGGCCTTTAGGGTGTCGAAACATTAGCCTATATACACTCGTCCGCAAAAATAAAGGGTCACCATGAAAACATCTGGTATCTTTAAGAAATCATGAAGATAATTTCTCTTGCTTATGAAATTAAACCGAGAGAAGATATGCGGACTACATGCAAGCTTTTATTTCACATTTTATCCTGAAATTACATTATAAAATACTTTCAAAATAAAAACGTTCCATTTTCACTTTGCAATTCCTTTTTACAAATTTGACTTTTTTGACTTTGTTTTGAATTTTGTATAAATATTGGGCTTGAAATTGATTTTTCATTATTGGTGGTGCCCAAAGTAGACTCCACCACGTCGGCGTTTCGCCGAATGATGCTTTGATTGCTGAATCCAAAAACCGATACAGATAATGTTTACCTTGTCTCCGTTCAGTCTGCGTATGTAGCCGGTGGACTTCCTGAGCTAGCTCGAAGGAAGTCGCGGCTCCTGAAGTTCTGCTGTCTGACCGAACCGGATGGTACACTTGCCTATTAGGCCACCACGGCTCACACACGCGACGATAAAACTTTTGCACAACACAAAGCGGGCTTTCGCACCCCGATATTAGGTGCGCCGCGCAAAACACAATGTTATTCTTATATATTTTTATTGCGGCCCGGTCCTAACCTCTTTCAATGTCATGACATTTCGATTCGACTGACTGACATCTTACATGCGGCCGGCCGCCACAGACTATAATGCTGTGTTGCCACTCGCTCTTCCTCGAGCGTAAACAATTATTCAATTCGAATAATTCAAGAAGAGAATAGTAATTCAAGAGAGGATACATTCAAGAAGTCGGTATCGATCTCATAGCCTGGCCAGCGAGGAGTCCTGACATGAATCCCATAGAGCATGCATGGGATGAGCTCGAATGCAAGTGTCAGAGGTGGTGGGTTTCGCTTCCTGACTAGCCTGTCAGGAAGCGAAACCCACCACCTCTGACACTTGCAACCTTAAAACAGGCCCGTATTGAATAGTGGAAGAATATACCTCAATACCGCTTGAGGAACTTGGTTTTTAGTATGCCTGATCGCATACAAACCTTGAGAAGAGTCCGTGGAGGAAACACAAGGTACTAAAATAATGAGGTGGCCATGTCTTTTTAATAAAAAATGTCAAAAAGTGAATTATTTAGTTTGAAAGAAGTTCCTTAATTTTAGTTATCTTTTCATTTTCAAATAAATTAAAGGTTATTTTTAATAAACTGTAGTTTATTTTACGAGTTATTAAAATTACTTTCAGATTCTTTTTAATTCAAAGAGATAGCATGTTTAATTTTAAAGTTATTTGAAAAATAAATGAGGTGACCCTTTATTTATGCGGACGAGTGTAGTTAGACAAAAGATTATTTTTTGTTTTGGCGTAAAGCGGCTATATTGCTGATATAGCTGAGTCTTCCTTGTTTTAGATCCTAATTAAAATTTATCATGGTCTATTCTCAAAAAAAGTTAAAAGGGATACAAAAACAAATTATAAAAAACCTAAAACTGCACACAAACCATAAACCTTCTTATTAAGATTGCTAAGCGAATTTAAGATTGCTAAGCGAATTTATATACGTAACTTTTAACTAATTTTGTAAGGTAAAAGGGTCACTTTCTATTCATAGGGCCCTCAATGGTCGCCGCGAGCGCCCATAAGCAACACCCACGACTAATTTCATATGCTTATTGGGTTACGAAACGAACGCTTTATTAAAAAAAGATATTTTGTTTAGATAACAATTACCCTTACCAAATGTCATAGATGCACGGTACAAGTGTTCCGTGAGTTGTTTTCGAGAATTTACGACTCGATTTCGATTTGATTTCGATTCGACGCATTGATACAATTCTACATAATTTATTTTTGAACATTTTTTAATTCATATTAGAAGTCATATTATATTTCATACATATTGTGAGTCAGTTGTTTATTTTCGTGAGACTTTTAAGTTTTTGCAAATTTTTATCATGGCGAAATCTGCAGTCGAGGTAATCTATTTTATTAGGACGTCTGAATTCCTGCTGTTAGAGATGATTCACACGTCAATAGTAATTGTACAATTATGCACTGTGCAGAGCTTAGTAAAGATCTTGTAAAGATAATACATGTAAAAGAATATGTTCGATTTTACGATTTTAATTCTGATATTCCCTATTAAAAAGGCTAAAGTACGATTGTGACTATTTTTATCTTGTATGATATCGCTGGTAGCATGTAACATACGACCATTGATGACAATGACAATACCATGACTCTCAAATTCTCTTTCTTATTCTTTAACACTGCATTGTTATTATTATGGCGATAAGCTGAATATGAATTTAAGTCATTGATGTTTATAGAGTAGGTCATGTTTGTTTACTACGACACCTCTTAAAAGCCAACCTAAGTAGGGGACGAGCATCTTCATTCATCAAAGTAATAACGATGCGTGGGCGCCCGGGTCACTGTTATCGCGTGTTTTACAATCTCGTTTCGTTATTGGGAAGAGCTTTGGGCGCCTTCGGAAAATACGCTTGCATGTTTGTTGGTTATGAATGAAAAATAGTTGATCAACTCTCCAGCAGGAAAACAATCAACGCTTTATAATTGCAAGTTAGCAGGGAGTAAAACTGATTCGAATTTCGAACACAACCTTATATAATTATGATGTCGAAAAGAAATAAAAATTAACAGAATTTTCTGACCTACAGTCGCTTTTCTCGCTGGTTGAGGTGAAAGGTCGTTTGTTTCATACGGCAGCAATTTACACTGAGCCTGATTCATTTCAAGGCTGCTTTGCTAATAATAATAATATCCTTTATAATATTTTTTATATTTTTCCTTTATAATAATCTCTTTTAGAAATACACGAGAAGGTACAACTGGCGGCCTTATCGCTGGTAAGAAATCTGTTGCAGGCAATATTTGAAAGATAGAAATAAGAGACGGTACATGCGAGTAATGTTAAGGTTAGTGCAAAAAAGTAACTTAAAATCTAGGTTATTAATCCAAAAAAAAAGTTAAGCAAAAACAATGCAAAAAACATAATATATAACAATGAACGGTGACAACATGAAGAATATAGGTATATAGCAAGTTCGTTCGTGATTTAAAGTCAGCATTCCCAGTGTCTTTAGTAGACACAGTGGAGCTTGAATCAAACTCTTTTTTTGATTAGAATTTAGTTTAATTTTGAATAATTACAGTGATTCACCGCGTACGTGTCGTAGCGTAAAAAGATGGAAGGTGAATGACATATTTGTAGAGGGTAACTAATTTATAAGTGCAGTAGCTCAGTGCCTGATGAGACGTACTAGCAAAAGTTAACGTGTAAATGAGCAGGCGCTAACACCCAGTAAAACTCACTTTGCTCTCTTCATAGACAAATAACTATGATGCTATGTCTTATGTCATTGTTTCCGTTAATTATCATCTACTAGCTGTGCGAACTACGTTTCGCCTTAATTTATTTTTTCCCGACATCTTCAACAAATATCGTTAATGTACACAAAAATAAATACAAAAACTTAATAACAAATTATATAAGTACTAAAACCATCCTCGAGAATCACGCTATTTAGTGGTGAAACCCGCTTGAAAATCAGTGTAGTAGTTTTTGAGTTTATCGCGAACAGACATACAGACAGACGCGGCGGGGGACTTTGTTTTATAATATGTAAGGAGGATTGACACAACACAACAAATGCGAATATAAACATTTGAACGTTATCAAAATACCATTACACTACAAACTACCATTGTGCATTATCAAAATACCATTACACTACAAACTACCATTGTGCATTATCAAAATACCATTACACTACAAAATGCCATTACACTACAAACTACCATTGTGCATTATCAAAATACCATTACACTACAAAATGCCATTACACTACAAACTACCATTGTGCATTATCAAAATACCATTACACTACAAAATACCATTGTGCACTATTAAAATACCATTGTGCATTCCGGGTTCATTGCTACACCTTTTTATAAGCTTTTATTTACTGTCGCAGTGTCTGTAATGAAATCTTGCAAGTTAAATTTGACCCACTTCCCGGTCTCCGATAGAGCTCTGAAATTTTGCATGCATGTGTATATCGCGTGACAATGCAATATTATGATGATATAAAAGCTTGTATTTAAAAAAGTTTTTTTTAAATAATTTTACTTGCTTCTAATGCACTTTGCAGATACACCTACATTTATATACGCTCTGCTGCAGCTTATAGAAATGGGCGTAAATATAAAAAGTACTCTCAATATCTGAAGAACAATAAAACATGACATGCGCGTCTCACCTTATATTAAGCGAATATAAGTAAGTATAAAGAAAATATCACCTATCCTATATTTTAATAAAAACAAATTCCAATAAATTTCAAAGTGATGTTCCATGAGTGTGCGGCGTAAACAAAATCAAATAATATCCGAAGAGCGTATTTTTCACTAGAATTGCTACTACATATTGTATGTTTCAAAATAGCGGCCTAGTGCCACACGAGGCGCAATATACACATAGAGTGGGTGGTTATTTGTAAGGGAAACATACCGTTACTAACCTGTTTTTGATTTGTTTGTCAATAAACTGGTAAGGCTCGGCCAAGTTCACACAGATTGCTTTGGGACACTGTGAATTGTGAATGTGATCAATATTAAGAATGAATTTTAGTAGTTTTGTTATTGGTAGTTTATGGTTCTTCTATTTTTCAATTCTGTAATTTCATTTGAATGTTTTATTATCGATTTTATCCATTATGTTACCTAATGTCAAAACTTGCTTTTTGATGACAAAATAATAATAATAATAATAATAATAAACTCTTTATTGCACAAAAAAGATATAACAAAAGAAACAAATGTAAAAAAAAACAAGAAATGTACAAGTAGGCGGCCTTATTGCTATAAAGCAATCTCTTCCAGGCAACCTTAAGATAGGAAATATGGTAAAGGAATTAGCAAGGGAAGGGTGCAGAAATGGGAATAAATAAAAATCGTTTGTGTCATAGGGAAGGAAATTACATGTCTAACAATATAGTGGCTAAGGAATTGTAGATAGGAAGTGACTACGAACTAGGGATTTGAAAGAATCTAGCGTACGCGCTCTCTGAATACTCTCAGGGAGAGAATTCCATAGCCGGACGGCTTGAGAAGGAAACGAGTATGTCAAAAACTGAGTTGACCGAGGCGGGATGTCAAGGGATAAAATGTAATTAGATCGCAAAGTACGACTCGAAGAATGGGACCGAAAAGAGAAATAAGACTTAAGATAAGGTGGAGACATTGGATGGAACAAAATATTGTAAAGGAGTGACAAGACATGTAAGTCTCTACGCTGTCAAATTTGGAGCCATTTGAGTTGAGAACGATAGTAAGAAACATGGTCAAATTTTCTTAGATTAAAAATAAATCTAATGGCCACATTTTGCAGACGCTCCAGCTTGTCGAGAAGTTCTTCAGACAGATCCACCCAGGCACAATCAGCATAGTCGAGCAGTGAAAGTAAAAGTGATTGTGCTAATGTTGATTTAGTACTAATTGGGAGAAAGTTACGAAACCTGTTGAGTGAACCATATGCAGCATAGATCTTTTTGCGAATAGCTTCAACTTGCTGTCGCCATGATAAGCACTGATCAAAAACTAAACCTAAATTTTTAACGCATTTGCTAAAAGGAACAATAATGCCACCAAATATTACTGATGGTAACAAACTATAATCAATCCTTGAAACAAAATACGGACTGCCAATAATAATTGTTTGCGATTTTGTAGGATTAATGAGTAGTCCATATGATTTGCTCCAATTGTCGATCAGTTTAAGATTGCTGTTAGTTTCAGCGATAGCATGAGAGAGATTTAATAACGTTGCTTGCGTATAGATCTGCAAGTCATCAGCATACAAGTGATAGAAACACGAAAGTGAATGTGTAATGGAATTAATAAATATAGAGAAAAGAAGTGGAGACAAAACGCCACCCTGAGGGACACCCGCATTGATACTGCACCAATCAGAAAAAGAATCCTCAATGCGTATACGTTGCCGGCGCCCTAGCAGGTAACTACGAAACCAGTCAACTACGGTAGGAGATATGCCAAGAGAACGTAGCACACCAGTAAGTACATCAAAATCCACGGAATTAAAGGCATTACTAAAGTCTAAGAGAGTCATTAGTGTAAGTTGACGGTTTTCCATACCCTGGCGAATATCGTGTGTGATTTTGGTTAGAGCAGTAGTCGTGCTATGACCCATTCGGAAGCCGGATTGCATTGGATTAAGTAGGTTATTAACATTAAGGAACTTGAGGAGCTGACGATGAACTAATTTTTCAAGGACTTTGGAAAGGAAAGGGAGAATTGATATAGGACGAAAATCAGAGAAGGAGCCAGGATTGATTTTTTTCGGAAGTGGAATTACAAATGCATCTTTCCATGCAGAGGGAAATTTACCTGTGGTAATAGAGGTATTAAGGATATGTGTAATAATTGGGACAAGGATATCTAATAAAGGAAGGATCATATTACGACCAATACAGTCGTTGCCAATAGCACCAGAGGATATAGACAGGACAGTTCTCTTAACATCACTATCCGTAAATTGCTCGAAAAAGAAAGGGGGATAGTCAGGTACAGGCAAAGAAGAAAGATTGTTTAGAGTCTCAGATTTACGAGCACCAATGAAAGGTGTCGTTGAAGTGAAGTGTGAATTAAGAACATTAATGTCTAACTTGAAGTCATTACTATGTATTCGAGATTTGCCAATACCAAGAGATTTAAGGAATTTCCAGACTTTTGCTGGATCTTCATTCTGAACTGACTTATGTATGTGGCGTCTTTGGGCGTCTCTAATCACTGTATTGCAACGATTTCTTGCAGCATTATATCTTGTCTGATTTTCAATCGAGGGATCCAGTTTATATTTATTTTTTGCTTTGTTCCTTTTAGCCATACATTTTCTAATGTCATCAGTTAGCCAAGGGGCTGGGAGATGTTTCATTTTAACAGGCCTCATTGGGGCATGAACGTCATATAACCCAGTTAATTTTGCATTAAAAAACTGAACTTGTTCATCGACCGAGTCACAGGTGAATACCTCCGACCAATCTATGTTAGCGGCATCCTCTCGTAGCCTCCCTAGATTCATCTTACCAAAACTACGCCGAAGTAAAATGCGTGGTTTCAGTTTTGGAGGGCGAATGCGATATGAGAGGAAAACCAGGTCGTGATAAGAAAAGGCGTCAGCGGAAAACTGACCATGTTTACTTACCATATCAGGAGATGAGACTATCATAAGGTCTAAGAGAGACGGGGTACAATTGGGAAAATGATGTGTTTCCTGTAGCGGAAGAATATGAAGATTGTAAGACCTCACCAACGAGAGTAATTTTTAGGATCGGGAATCATTTCTGACGAGACAGGTATTAAAGTCACCCATGAGAATAGTATGCGTATAAGCAGCTGTAAAAGTCTCAATGAGTTGCTCAAAAGAAGCAAAGTAGTCTACTCTCAAGGATGGACTGTAATACACGCCCAGCAGGATTCGAGTATGAGATAGACAAATATCAAGAAAAAGGTGTTCGGCAGTACTGGGAAGGGGTGGCTGAGGAGAGTGACTGAGAACTGAATAGGAGATATTTGCACGAAGATAAATTGCCACCCCTCCATGAGAAGAACTTACGCGATCGTTGCGAACCAAATTAAAACCAGGAAGAGAATATGAAGTAGAAGGTAGTCGTGGATTTAGGAAGGTTTCTGATATAAGAATAGCATGAATATTCTTGTTATCAAAAGAAGTAAGCATATCAGGATAGTGAGAAGGAATGCTTTGAGCATTGAAATGTACCACGTTAAAGTTCCTCGCAACGTCGCCGAACGAGTCATTTAGATGTTCACCCAGAGACTTATCAAGGCTGCGAAAGCTAGATTCGGAAGAGGAGGAAGAAGAGCAGGACAGGAAGAGATCACAATCGTTTTGCGACACGTCCATAGTAGGTAAATAAAAACCCTATAACACAAATGAAACTATATAAACAAAATATAAACGCTACTTAAGTAAAATTATCAAAAAAAAAAACCTAAACAAAAATATAAAACTAAAAAAAGAAAAAAAATAGATTTAACAAAAATACATATTAAATACACACAGATATAAACAACTAAGAAACCATTTCCACTCATAATTTATTATCTGTGGACAACTTCAATCGAAATGGCTCAAAAGGCGCTGTTACGGAGCCGAAATAAACAAAAATTATAACAGCATGACAGGTTGACATCTTGAAATTGATTGACAAGCTACCCTTGTATAATTTTGTAACATCTACAATAGGAAATATTTAAAACATCTGTAATTGACACATCATCATCAAAAAGAAGAGATAGTCTCAGATGATATACATAACGAAAACGAAGATTTGGCATTAATTGCCTTTAAAACAAAAAAAAATAAGTACATTACCATTCTGAAATTCTATGTTGGAGATTGTCTATATGATAAATTCACATCATTTTAGATAGGTACTATATCATTTATATCTTTCAGATATAACTAAAATAACGAAAACTCTTGCCTTATTCATAAACGATGACCATAGAGATATGCTTAAACTCAAACTCAAAAATCTTTATTCAATGTAGATCTATACAGGCACTTATTGACGTCAAAAAAAAAAACAAAAGTCTTCAACCAAGAATCTAAAAATTAATTATTTATAATCCTTGTATGTACGTACACACACCCCAACCATTATTAAGATGTATGCAAATACAAGCAAAAGAAAAAAAACTTGACTCTACACCTGTTCGAAAATTGGGAGAGCCTTCTCGAGAAGAACAGGCAAGAAACTCGGAAGGTATTGTATTTTTTTTGTCTCTCTTTTAAATTGACAACATTAGGTACAAATATTATATTTCACACACATTTTTATCTAAAAAATAATAATATAGAAATCAATGATATTTATCCCATTATTTAAAAAAAATCATTTCAATTTTGCATACAGCTCAATTTAATTTATGATCTGTTTTATTATTACAAATTGAAAGGTTGTCTCAAAACATTACAAAAGATAATTAATTTCAGACGATAAAAACGTACGAATGTAATATCAATCAACTCTTGAATAATGTAGTCGATGTCAATTAAAATAAATTCACACGTCAAAACAAACTTTTTCTTATCTCAACGAAAAGCAAAAGCCAATACGAATAATTCGGTCAAGTCCAACCTTACAATGATAAATAAAACGCCCACACAGCGGAACGGAATGCGTGTGAAATGCCACGCGTCCATCATCGGCGCGCACAATTAGACAATTATACGCTTGTGACAGCTGTCTTGGCGCCATTTTATTTACCAAATGTCGGACGTAACCATTCGAGTTGCGAGTGAGATTACCATTCGCGACATTGCATGCACCGCTGCCTGCTTTGCGACTGATTGCATGCGGTACGTTCGTCTGCCTGCCTACGACGCCATCTTTCGTCGACGTGATGCAATAATGCTTGAAAGAAGTCTGTATGAGAATCGTACGTGTATCGCTCTATTAATTCCGACGCTGACTACACTGATAGATACCTATACATATAACTAACTAAATATATGTTAAATGCAATACACACCATATAACTATATTTATAAATTTAATTAGGTATGTCAGTTATTCTTGATCCAGATAGCTAATTACTTGAAAAACTTGATTTTAGTTATCATATAAACTATATGACTGCAAAAGCTTACAAAATGTTAGGCTTTGTTTTAAGAACTGCCAAAGATTTCACAAATGCTTCAACTTTAATTATTCTTTATTTTGCATATGTAAGATCTATTATTATTAGTATATGGGTCAGTAGTATGGAATCCTCATTATAAAAAATACATTAATAACATCGAGAGAATACAACATAAATTTAACAAACATCTAAATTTCAAACTCAACATACTTGGCGATACAAAACCCAGCTGCATTCCTTCTTTATCTTCACGTCGAATTAAAAAAGATCAGATGTTTTTATTCAAAATTTTAAATAATTTTATTGATTCCCCCTTCCTTTTAAGTAACATTCATTTGAGATGTCCCCGGTTAAATTCTCGTCATCATCCGCCATTCAGTGTGCCAGTGGTCTCAACTAATTATGCTAGTAATGCCTTTTTACTGCGCACCTGCCGTAATTATAACAAAGACTTCCAAACTGCAGATATATTTTGTTCAACGGTAGGAGCGTATAAAAAGGTCGTGAATAGTATTATTAAGTAATTTTAGCGTTTTAATTCACTTCATTTCTCTTTTTAGACACACTAATTAAATCATTTGTTCCTTAAACCAACTGTGACAGTTTTTATGTTTTATGTTATAAGTGGAAACTTTACTGGTTTATGTCCTATTTTTAATGTGCTAATTATTTTAAAATGTATACTGTTTGTTTCCCTACAATAAATAAATAAATAAATAATAATTTTTGACTCGAACCTTAAAAGAATCCAGCGCTAGCACTCTTCTGATAGTCTCTGGCAGTAAATTACATAAGTGAATAGCTTGCTGAGCGAAAGACTTTGATGCAAAGGAGGAGTGATAAGGAATAAGCAAAGATAAATTGAATCTTCCGAGCCCGCCTGGTTAACTAACATTGATTTAACTAAATTTGTCAGCGTAATGACAATTTTGCGAGTATTTTTTTTTCAATATTTAAAACCGGCCTTTTGAAGGCATGATTTATAAAGACTTAGAAAATGGTGTTATGAAAAAAAAATCATTGTGTGGTTTTATGAAACTAATACGATGCAAGTAAAACTTTTTTCGGATCGTAGGCATTTAACTCCTCTGAAAATTTTCGGAAAATTATTCGATTTATGGTATTTAAATCGCGTTTTTAATCTTAAATTATTTTGCTTCTGAATAGAAAACTATAGATAAAAAACTAATTAATAAAAAACATAATAAAGCAATAAAAAATAATTTATGAATAAAATATCGCTCTACACCAGGATCGAACCGCTCGCCACACCGATTTGAAGTCAAAGATCTAACGCTTAGACCATTTCTGACCTATAAATAAGTAGTAGTGAAGTTAAAATTCTCATGTTTTAGTTAGTGTACGAGTAGATAATGGAGGAAAATATTTGAGGCGATGTAAAAATAGTTTCACTTTAAAATGTATTGAGCCTTGGTGGTCTAGGCTTTAGGTTACTCAAAAATATACACCTACATTAAGTTCAATTATTTCAGTTGTGTGAAGTTAATAAAAATATTTAATTCATACAAATGATAAAATTTAATTTAATTGCAGTGGGACCCACATATTGAGTCCTTGGCAAATAGACTTACTTCTGCGGCATGTGCAGTTAAAAAAATAAGACAATTTACTAATGTTAAAACGGCAAGATTGATTTACTTTAGTTATTTTCATAGCGTTATGTCGTATGGACTACTACTGTGGGGATCGGCTGCTAGTATAGACAGTATTTTCGTACTTCAAAAAAGAGCAGTTCGCGCTATTTATAATTTACGAACAAGGGGTTCTCTAAGAGATTTATTTAGAGAAATTAATATATTGACCTTAGCAGGACAATACATTTATGAAAATTTGATTTATGTCTATAAGAAAATACATTTGAAACTAATTTCCACGTTCACCAGTTAAACACAAGAAATAAAAATAAACTTGCCGTTCCAACGTACAGACTCCAAAAAACTAGAGGCTTATATATGGGGAAATGTATAACTTTTTATAACAAAGTTCCACATAATGTAACTGACTTGCCTTTTCATAAGTTTAAAGCGCATGTAAAAAAGACTAATGAGTAAAGGATATTATAAAGTCAAAGATTATTTAAATGATGCCAATGCCTGGTGTTAATATGAAGTTATTATTCGTTATAATGTCAATAATCGTGTTGTTGTGTATAGCTATTGATGTTAACAAATGTTGTTGGCAGAAAAGAACTGACACTGATTTTGAATTAGACTAAGTTATCAAATGTTTGGTAACAACATAATTTATTGTATTATGATTAATGTATACGTCTATAACTTATTTTTTGACATTTTAAGTGTATGTAAGCATACCGATTGTATTTTTTTTAACTTTCAATGACTATGTAACAAAACCAAAATTGTAAATGGCGATTTAAAAGAGGAGATAAAAAATTTGACCTTTCGAGTTTCTTGCCTGTTCTTCTCGAGAAGGCTCTCCCAATTTCCGAACAGGTGTAGATTCAACTTTTTTTTCATTACTACTTGTATTTGCAGACATCTTGAGTATTTTCAGGATGTATGCACATACAAGGTTAAATTTATGTTTCCTTTAAATTAGAATGTTTTGCTTTGTTTTGACGTCAATAAGTGCCTGTAAAGGCCTAAGTTGATTAAAGATTTTTGAATTTGAACAAAAGCATACAGGGTATAAGTGACGGTGTTCCTTTCCTTTTAACAGTGGGTTGAGATCATGATCCTAATTTGAAAATCACAATTTTTTTCCCGGAAAATACATAATTTTTTCGATTTTTTTTATTTTTTTACAAATCATATTCTGTCAAAAAACCATAATAAATACACAAAAAAATTTACTTCGCAATGTAAGTCGTATAACATTTGGCTCTCTATTTCTAGGCATAAAAATTATTGTCATAAAATCATATTCCATAATTTCGATTGAAATAATCTTCAAGACGCATAATAATCAGGAAGCAGAATAGTAATAAGCATAATATTGTGTGGCAGAAAATCATTTGTCATAAGTATTAAAACCCATAAACTCGAAACACAGAACAACTTGACGCATAATTTTTCAAAGCATAAATAATGCTTAGCATATTAATCACAACGAACAATACGATTACGCAAAATTTCTCTAGGCATAAACTTGCGCGCAAGCATGCAGCAATGTATCATGCAGTATGCATGCAAGCAAGCATGCTGCAATGTATCACGCAGTATGCATGCAAGCATGCATGCAACATGCAGCAATGTATCATATGCAAGCAAGCATGCAACGTGCAAGCAAACATGCAACATGCAAGCAAGTATGCACAATGCAAGCAAGCATGTACCACGCGTGGGACCGCCGGAGCCCCGCAGCGTCGGAGCCGTGACAGAAACCATGCATGTGCATGCTTGCTTGCGTGGTACATGCTTGCTTGCATTGTGCATACTTGCTTGCATGTTGCATGTTTGCTTGCACGTTGCATGCTTGCTTGCATTTGATACATTGCTGCATGTTGCATGCATGCTTGCATGCATACTGCATGATACATTGCAGCATGCTTGCTTGCATGCATACTGCATGATACATTGCTGCATGCTTGCGCGCAAGTTTATGCCTAGAGAAATTTTGCGTAATCGTGTTGTTCATTGTGATTAATATGCTAAGCATTATTTATGCTTTGAAAAATTATGCGTCAAGTTGTTCTGTGTTTCGAGTTTATGGGTTTTAATACTTATGACAAATGATTTTCTGCCACACAATATTATGCTTATTACCATTCTGCTTCCTGATTATTATGCGTCTTGAAGATTATTTCAATCGAAATTATGGAATATGATTTTATGACAATAATTTTTATGCCTAGAAATAGAGAGCCATAAAAGTTAAAAATGAAAACTCCTTTTTTTCGCTTTAAAAGCTTTTCCGGGAAAAATATACATCGGTAAACAAATATGTATCAACAAATATCAACTCACTGTTAAATGAAAAGGAACACCACTATACCCGGTATAGATAAGTAGCTATATTCATTTGTTAATTCCATCTACTAACTATCATTAGTTTTAGATAGACTAAGTTTATAAATTAATGATTAATTTCAAATCTGCTTTACCTAAATTCGTTGACTGATACTATTGTATATTTTCATTGTTACAGGTAAACGTTTTCTACAATTAAATTATCAACGATCACAAAGATAGAGAGCTGACGTAATATTTTGAGTAAGTATTTTTTCGACGACCAAAAATACATCGCTTCGCTAAAATGTAGAAACGATGCACACAGTAATGCACTTCAAACTAGGGGTTCTTTAATACATAACTAGCAACAACAACCTATCGCGTTAACCTACGTTGTAGTGTAGTGTGCGACAAAATTAAAGACGTATTACTTATGTTCACGCTCGAGGAAGAGCGAGTGGCAACACAGCATTATAGTCTGTGGCGGCCGGCCGCATGTAACATGTCAGTCAGTCGAGTCGAAAGTCGAATACGGAATGACATTGTTAGAGGTTATGTCCGGGCCGGAATAAAATGTAATATAAGTTAACTAACAAATTGTGTTTTGCGCGGCGCACCTAATATCGGGGTGCGAAAGCCCGCTTGGTGTTGTGCAAAAGTATTATCGTCGCGTGTGTGAGCCGTGGTGGCCTAATAGGCATTTGTAGTGCTCCGGTCTCCACCGGTGGATCCACCGCAGAACTTCAGGAGCCGCGACTTCCTTCGAGCTAGCTCAGGAAGTCCACCGGCTACATACGCAGACTGAACGGAGACAAGGTAAACATTATCTGTATCGGTTTTTGGATTCTGCAATCAAAGCATGATTCGGCGAAACGCCGACGTGGTGGTGTCTACTCCGGGCACCACCATCTTTTGGTAGCAGAGCGTGGTTCTTAGATTTGAGTATTTGATTAGTATTGTACAATTAATATTGTAATCTTGTTGGTTGTCCAAACGGGCAATACATATTAATTGGTTTTGATTGCTGATTTTAAACCGACTACAATCTCATTTGTGGACCGATCTCCTTAACTAATTGTCATTGTATATGAAAAATTGGGGTTAAATGTCTTTTGTTGTTCTAGTTAAGTTCTAGCATTTACCTATATTTGATTTTGGTTTGTTTTTTCATATCTTTGTTTTGCCCTTGACTATTTTGTTTGTTAAGTTGTAAACTTATACTTGAATTTGATTTGTTTTAAAAAAATTTGCTGCTAAATGACTTTGCTGTTGTTGTGATACACTATATTGCTGTGTTAAGTTTTAGCATTTACATTTGATTTTGTTTTGTTTGCCTTTGAATATTATGTTTGTTAAGTTATTGACTTAATACTTGATTTTAATTTGTTTGAAAAATTCTGTTGTTAAATGCCTTTGTTGTTCTAGTTAAGTTCTAGCATTTACACTTGATTTTGGTTTGTTTATATATTTTGTTCTGCCTTTGAAGTTCCTCCCGATCTGTTTTGTTGTCTGCGGTTGTCGGTCTGTTTGTCTATGTATTATTATAGTGCATATTAATTTTGGTGCAAAATGGTCCCGCCAGTCAGCCCGCTTAGTGGTGCCCGCGCGGGTGCACAAAAGATCTTGAGATGGTTTGCTAGTGCTGTCGCTTTGGTAGACCGACCAGACCGAGAACAGGCCTTGTTAATTCGGCATGAGGGAGTACCTGCTCGCTTGAAGGAATTGGAGCAGCTTTTTGTTGTTCATCAACAATATTTGCTCGACCACCCAGCCGAGGGTGCCGCTGAGTTGCGGGCAGTCGACCAATTTAATGCCGATTATGATCAGTGTTTTGAACAGGCGGATGTGATTATAAACAAGGCTCAGGCAATCCTATCCGCCCGGAGGGGTGAGTCGTGCACGCCCGGGGAGGTCAAGCCTACCCCGGCCGGCTTGCTGGGCAGACTGCCCACTTTAGACATCCCAACCTTTGATGGGAACCTGGCTTCTTGGACGCTTCTCTCCCCCTCTGATGGAGAGACCCCGGTTGTCACGGGCTCCCCCAACTTTCGCCCATCATGGGCACCGCCCGGCCCCCCGATGCAGCTTTGGTCGGGGTGTGTACGTGCCGGATTGGGACCCGCTCGAGCGCCTTGAGCGCCCTATTCCTCCGCCGCGCACGCATTTTTCTTTGAACCCCCCTTCCCCCCCGTTGCGGGGAATGCGGGAGGATTTTCATTAAACCAACTGTCGGCTGCAACCTCCCCACAGGAGCAGGTGCTGTTACCAACAGCCTCCGTACAGGTGTGGGGCCCGAGGGGCACCTTTGTTTTAGTTCGCGCCCTTTTGGATACGGGAGCTCAGGGTTGCATTGCCTCCAGCTGGCTGGTCCGGCAGTTGAGTTTGAACACATCTCCATACCTTGAATCGGTACGAGGAATCGGAGACCTGCGGATCCCGGATCCGATCGGTCAGGTTTTGTTCTCCTTCTCCCCCCACTTCTCTTCAGCGCCCAAAATTGGCGCTACCGCGATTGTTTATGAGAAGGTTGTTGGTCAGCTTCCGCAACAGCACGTTTCGCGCGCTGTCGTTGATGCGACATCAGGATTGACCTTGGCTGACCCTTCCTTCCACCGAACCGGTCCGATTCACTTATTGCTCGGTGCCGATGTTCTGGGCCGCGTGTATTGTGGGAAGAGGAGAGAGTTACAGAAGGGTGGGCTGGTAGCCTTATCCACATCGCTTGAGTTTGTAGTGATGGGACCAGTTAGGCATAACCCACCATCTCCATCGGTGGACAGTTACATAACTGTTAGCTCCACCTTATCGGATGTCCTTCAACGGTTTTGGGAGGTAGAAGAGCCACCTACCGTGAAGCGAGTGAACTCCTTGGACGAGGAGTGTGAGTTGTTCTACCAGAACAATACAGGTCGCCTTCACTCGGGACGGCTGATCACTCGTTTGCCCTTTTTGTCAGTTCGCCCCTCACTTGGCAGCTCCCGGCCGTTGGCCGAGAAGCGGCTGCTGTCCATGGAGCGTCGGATGAGTAGGAACTCCGACTTCAAACAGAAGTATGTCGACTTCATGCGAGAATATGAGCAACTGGGGCACATGTCGGTCTCGCGACTGGACTGGCGGAACGAGGAACATAATTTTCTTCCTCACCACGCGGTTTTGAAACCTTCCACTGGGAAGATACGCGTTGTTTTTGATGGGTCAGCTCCTACGTCTACCGGAGTTTCGCTGAATCAATGTCTGCATGCTGGACCGAAGTTGCACCACGAGGTGGGCGATGTATTGACCAACTTCCGTCGCCATGCCGTCGTCTTTGTGACCGATATCCGGATGATGTTTCGGCAGACTGTGATTCACCCGGACGATAGACGATATCAGCTCATATTATGGAGGGAGGATCCCAGAGATCCCATGCTGGTCTACGAGCTGAACACCAATACATACGGTTTGCGTTCGAGCCCCTTTGTGGCAATTCGCTCACTTGTGGAACTCGCTGAACGTGAGCGGTTACGATACCCTCGCGCATCCTTGGTTCTCAAGGAGGATGCATTTGTGGATGATATTTGTACGGGCTCCTCTAGTGTCGAGGAAGCCTTGATTTTGCGAGATGAACTAATTGCTCTTCTCGGGGCTGGTGGTTATGAACTGAGGAAGTGGATGTCTAACTCACCTCAGCTTTTGTGTGACTTGCCAGACGACCACCAGCAGGAGCCTCATATTTTTGAGAATGCCAACACTCCAGATTTACTGTCTGTTTTGGGAGTGCAATACAGACCTGTCCAGGACACGTTCACCTATCGATTGGAGCTGCCAAGCCCCAAGGTCTGGACGAAACGGTTGGTTTTGTCTACAGTAGCTCGTACCTTTGACCCAAATGGCTGGATTAGTCCCGTAGTGTTTTGGATGAAGTGCTTCCTACAGGAACTTTGGTCAGCCGAAGTGTCGTGGGATGAGCCCCTCTCGGGCCGTTTGCTGCGAGATTGGGAGTCCTTCATGTCGTCTCTCCCCGACATTAACCGGGTTAGTATCCCTAGACATATACTGCCTAAGGGACGGTTTACAGCCAGCCTTCATGGCTTTTGTGACGCGTCTGAGAGTGGATACGCAGCCGTCGTATATATCCGGACGGTCGATGATAGAGGAGCTGTTAAGCTCCACTTGCTAATTGCTAAGAGTAAGGTTGCTCCACTTCGGACTCGATTAACGATTCCGAAGTTAGAATTGTCTGGAGCTACTCTTCTGGTTCGTTTGATGAACCACGTTGTTGACACCCTGGGACGTAGTGTGGACTTTGAGTCGCTCTTTGCTTGGTCCGACAGTCAGGTTGTCCTGTGTTGGATTAAGAACTCCGTCCACTCCCTGGAAGTATTTGTGGCCAATCGGGTATCCCAAATACAGGCCTCGAAGGCCACGTTGATTTGGCGCCACGTGCCAGGTGAAATAAACCCTGCTGACTGTGCATCACGTGGCAGCGAAGCCCCTCAGCTTATTGACCACACTCTGTGGTGGGGTCCCGAATGGTGGTTACAATCGTCTTGGCCTTCCACACCAGCTGTGGTGAAGGTACCAAATCCGGGCTTGCGTGTTCACGCTGTCGAGACTATGGCGGCTCCAGAGCGGGAATTTTTATTAGACCGCTACAGTTCTCTGGACAAGTTGCTCGGCGTGACCGCTTGGATAAGAAGATTTATTCGAAATTGTCGCCGGCCTCAGGACAAAGATTTGTGTCTGGTCCTCTCACCGCAGGAGCGCCAAGATGCTCTTTTGCATTGGGTGCGTATGACCCAGTCTAGAGCGTTTGAACCGGAACTTAAGATTTTCCGTACCGGGACGTCCAAATTGAAGGGACCCTTGGTGCCTTTGACTCCCTTTCTGGATGATAAAGGATTGTTGCGTGTAGGAGGCCGATTGAGGCACGCTAACTTGCCTTATAGATCACGTCATCCCCTGTTGCTCCCCAAGGACGGACCATTGGTGCGATTGTTGATCATTGATCGCCATGTGAAGAATGCTCATGCCGGATGTAATGCATTGACCGCGCTCCTCCAACGGGAGTTTTGGATTTTGTCAGCGCGAAGAATAATCCGATCTGTTATCTTTCGATGTCTGCCCTGCTATCGTTTACGCCCCGAGACGATGCAGCCCCAAATGGGTGATTTGCCTGCTGATCGTGTGAATGAATCGATGACCTTCTTAGGAGTTGGAACTGATTTCGCGGGACCGTTCACTATAAAAACGTCGCGACTCCGTAATGCTAAGACTGAAAAGGCTTACTTGTGTGTGTTTGTTTGATTGGCCACTAAAGCCGTTCATTTGGAGGTGGTGAGTGCGCTCACCATGGACGCTTTCTTAGCAGCGTTAGGCAGATTTGTCTCCCGCCGGGGACTGCCTTCTCTAATTCCGTCCGATTGTGGGACGAACTTCAAGGGCACTGATAGACATATAAAAGAAGTTTGTGAATTCTTAGATAAAAATAATATTGAGATCGGATCCACACTCTCCCGTAGGGGGGTAACATGGCGATACTCCCCGCCATCTTGCCCTCACTGGGGAGGGATTTTTGAATCTGTTGTAAAGGCCGCCAAGACTCACCTTCGCCGCGTTATTGGGGAGACTATTCTCACGTTTGAGGAACTCGCGACGGTGTTTCATAAGATTGAGGCGGTTCTCAACTCGCGTCCGTTATGTCCGTTGTCTACCGACGCGAACGATTTGCAGGCCCTCACGCCGGGCCATTTCTTGATAGGCAGACCACTTAACGCCCTGCCCGAGTATCCTTATAGAGATGTCAATCCAGGACGCCTTTCGCGGTTTGAGTTGCTCCAGCAGCTTACCCAGAGCTTCTGGCGCCGCTGGCACCTTGAATATTTACACATTTTGCAACAGCGCGTTAAGTGGTCAGATAAGACAAACCCACCGAGGAGACCTCGTGTTAGTGAAGGACCCAAACCTGCCACCCTTACGTTGGCGTCGCGGACGCATTGTCTAACTTACTCTAGGGTCTGATGGTGTGCCCAGGTTTGCCGAGGTCCTAGTTGGGGATTCTGTTTTGAAGCGCGCGGTCGCTACTCTTTCTCGCCTCCCCTTAGACTGATTTGGCGGACAGTCCGGGACTGTCCGGAGCGGGGGGATGTTCACGCTCGAGGAAGAGCGAGTGGCAACACAGCATTATAGTCTGTGGCAGCCGGCCGCATGTAACATGTCAGTCAGTCGAGTCGAATACGGAATGACATTGTTAGAGGTTATGTCCGGGCCGGAATAAAATGTAATATAAGTTAACTAACAAATTGTGTTTTGCGCGGCGCACCTAATATCGGGGTGCGAAAGCCCGCTTGGTGTTGTGCAAAAGTATTATCGTCGCGTGTGTGAGCCGTGGTGGCCTAATAGGCATTTGTAGTGCTCCGGTCTCCACCGGTGGATCCACCGCAGAACTTCAGGAGCCGCGACTTCCTTCGAGCTAGCTCAGGAAGTCCACCGGCTACATACGCAGACTGAACGGAGACAAGGTAAACATTATCTGTATCGGTTTTTGGATTCTGCAATCAAAGCATGATTCGGCGAAACGCCGACGTGGTGGTGTCTACTCCGGGCACCACCAACTTACATTAAAATAAATAAATAGTTTTTATTATCTTAATCTCCTTTTAATGTATAGTTATAAGATTTTTTTCTTAAGTTGTATATATTGTGAATATTATACATTACTAGCTTTCCGCTCGCAGCTTCGCCCGCGCTATCATCGTTTTTTCCGTGGGAATTCCATAGTTTCCCGTAGGAAAATATTCCATAGCCTATGTTACTCAGGGATAATGCAGCATTCTATTAGTGAAGGAATTTTTCAAATCGGTCCAGTAGTTTCGGAGCCTATACAATACAAACATACAAAAATACAAATCTTTCCCCTTTATAATATTAGTATAGATAATATGACAAAACAACATAGAAGGAAACATGTACAAAGGTCCTGACTAAAAAATTAATAAAATTAATAAGGAAAAAACTTCGTTTTGGGCGGGATTTGAACCCGCCTTTCCAACATACCGTGTTTTTTTTATGGTATAGGGGGCAAACGATCAGACGTATCACCTGATGGTAAGTGATTACCGTCGCCCATAGACACCCGCAACCCCAGAGGAGTTACAAGTGCGTTGCCGGGCTTTGAGGAAAGAATACGCTCTTTTTTTGAAAGTTTGAAGGTCGTATCGGTCCAGAAAATACCGCAGGCGACAATTCGTTCCAAAGTTTGACTGTGCGAGGCAGGAAGCTTCGGGAGAATCGCACAGTTGTGGACTGCCAACCATCTAAGTGATGGGCATGGATTCTATGTCACGTGGAACGATGGCGGAAAGAGGCGGCAGGTATAAGTCCGAACAATTCCTCGGAGCATTCCCCGTAATAAATGCGATAGAAGATTTGTGTTGACCGTGTTGCCTCGACCAACTAGGCCACCGAGCTCTTACCCGCCCCGACCAAATTCTTAGCCTTATTGCTCTCCTTAATTCTTTGTTAAGCCAACGCAGTATTTATTCATTGTTAATTACTTCTAATCAACATCCAATATAGAAATCTTTGCAGATTTCTTGGAAATTGGTTGGTTGGTTAAGAAGGTGAAGAGGTGCTGATTATTCCTATTTCTTAAGAAATTTCAGCGAGTGAGGAATGGGTTATTTTAACCCATCTAATTCACCTGTTGCAGGGCAGCTGGCAGAAATTTCTTATGAAATAACCAGCACCTTTTACTTCTTTCCTTCTATGTTGTTTTGAAATATTCAGTGTGTACTGTACATAAACAACAAGTTAATTATATCCATAGGTAGGAGCATCGGTGGCGCTGTGGTCTCGGCACTGGACTGTGCCAATGTGTTCTTCGTTTTACGAATTTCATACGTACATTTATCTGACGCTACTACGGTGAAGGAAAACATCGTGAGGAAACCTGCATTCAAAAGTAATTCAAAGGTGTATGTGAAGTCAACCAATTCGCACTGGGCCAACGTTGTTTGACTAAGGCCACGGTAATAGTATTTAAGGCCTATCCCCTAACATGTTAGGGTAGGCTCGTGCCCCTCGGTGGGGACGTATATGAGCTGTGGTGATGATGATGATGATAGGTAGGATATCTTGAAACGAAAACGTGTAAAATATTCCTTCAATGTTACTCCAGACGGGGATCGACCTGGAAAATTTTCTCTCCACAGAAATCCCTCTGGTGGAAAGCTTCACCGACGTTCTAATACGTTATCTAACGTGATAATTTTGATACTGCAGAGACGTGGTTAACAAGCGCATGGCATGTCGCATTGTTATTTGCGATAGACGTTACGCGGTAACTCGGGTGTCTTTTCTTCTGGTACGGATGACAGCACATCACGATAAGCCCTATGCCGTCTTGTGTAGTTGTAATAAGTACCATTTTGTAACAGAAATGTTTAGTCTGATGTGCTGGCGTATGTACGATCGGCCTCAGAAATAGATGGTCATTTTAGTACCATGTCTCATCAACTATCCATTTTACAAGCTTTTATTTAACTTGCAATGTAAGTATGTAAATATGTAAGTATGTATGTTCGGGTGAAATATTGCAACTCAATTTTGAAGCAGATATCTTTAACCGATTCAGCTGAAATTTTGTATACACGTTCAAATTGGATGACAATGCATGGTTGACTGTGTGATGTCATTCTAAATCCAAGATGGCGGCATACCTAAGATGGCGGACCAATTATTTTTAATGCACCCCTACAATGTGGGTATCAAATAAAAGGTCTTGCTAAGAGTAACTCGAAAAATAATGAGACGTCACTATTAATCCAAAATTGGGAACTTCTAAAGCTTGAAAATCAATTTTGAAGTAGATATCTTTAACCGATTGAGCTGAAATTTTGTATACACACACAGTTTGGATGAAAATGCATGGTTAACTGTGTGACGTCATTCTAAATCCAAGATGGCGACATACCCAAGATGGCGGACCAATTATTTTTAATGCACTCCTACAATATGGGTATCAAATAAAAGGTCTTGCTAAGAATAACTTGAAAAATAAAGTGATTTTACTATTAATCCAATATGGCGTAGGTACTTCTAAAGCTAAAAAATCAATTTTGAAGTAGATATCTTAAACCGATTGAGCTGAAATTCTGTATAGACGTTCCGGCATAAGACCTTGCAACAGTGATGCGTTGAATGATATGAACAGACTAAGAAACATGTCCAGTGATAACTAAACGACAAATTTAGTAATAAATAATTATGAATCCATTATTGTATTGATATTTTATTTGCTATGTAATAATTATACAAATTTATCTAAAATAAAATAAAATTGTAATTATACCTATTTTACAAAAAATGCGTCCTCTTCTCTTCTACAGCAAATTGCGTGCCCGACGGGGTCCATAATGATCTTGTATAAGTATGTACCTACTTTACCACTTTACCACCTCATTGTACATTATGGTTTGCAATAAATATATTGAGTATTGAGTATTGAGTAACTAAAAAGTAAAAAATATTTTTTTTCTTTTAAAAAACAAGCTTTTATTTAAATGCGCTGAAAAGAAAAAATAAACTTTTGCACTAAAACTTTTACTTATAACGTCATTACACATTTGACACAATTTATATGATATAAAAGCTTGTCGCGCATTTAAATAAAAGCTTGTTTTTAAAAAGATTTCTTACATTTAATTTTTTTAGTATGGTTACACCTATGTTACATTGTTAAAATTTGGTGTGACGTGCTACCAAAATGTTTCTCTACTTTTGAAGCTGACTGTACATCAAAGAGTGAGCGGTAATCTGTGTTGTCTTTATAACATATGTAATACACAGCCTCTGATAGCTACCAGGGGCTTGAGGGTGCGAGGAATTAAATAACTATTCGTGAGATAGATATATTGAAATGAAAAGGTGAAAAAAAATCTTTGAAATCACTTCAGTCGGGATTCGAACTCGAAAAGTTTCGCTCCACAGAAACTCCTCTAAGAAATGTAATTGGCAGCAAGCATGTACATCCTGCTGGCCAGCTCTGGGGGTTCTGACCAACCCTGGTCCAGCGTAATGGGGGATAGGTCAAATTCTCCTTTTCAGAGAGACGGATCCAAGATCTCCATTTTTTTTTCACTTGACTTGTATTTGCACACATCTTAATAATGGTTGGGGTGTGTGTACATACAAGGATTAAATAATTTAGTAAATTAGATTCTTGGTTGAAGATTTTTATGTTGTTTTTGACGTCAATAAATGCCTGTAAAGGTCTATATTGAATAAAGATTTTTGAGTTATGATAATATTGAAGTAAAATATGACTTAATGCCTTTATGGCTTGAACCCTTCAGTCCCAATAGATCACTAGTTAGTTCTGTTGTCACGGATTCCAGGTGAAGCTAACTTCAATATTATACCTTATCGTCACGTACTTGAGATGAAGGTTAGGATCTGTGATTTAACACAACAAATATATGTAACGGTGTGTAGGAGCTATATGTATATTACCTGTGTTAATAATAAAACGTTATGACTTATTATGACATCAGTCAGCCCGTCATTAGCAGATCATCCGTGACCTTTGGCCAAGGTCAAGGTCATGGTTGATGCGTCTTGTGATATTACATTAATTTTACAAGTTTTTAGGTCATTGTTTTTGCTAGTTACAGTACAATCTTTACAAGTCGCTTTGTCAATGCAAAGACAATTTGTTTTTTCATAAGTTTTTTTTTTTAATTTTCGTAGTTCCATGACGCGAAATGAATGCCAAGAGCTAACCTATCGTCTGTACAAAATGTAATTTTAATATAGCTAATACTGTTATTAAATCTTTAAAAACATTCAGTGGAACATCATTGATTTATTAGTATCTATATAATATGTATGTATTTTTCCGACACTCCTACGGTGAAGGAAAACATCGTGAGGCAACCTGCATAATATCTGCGAAGAAATTCAAAGGTGTATGTGAAGTCGACCAATCCGCACTGGGTCAGCGTGGTTGACTAAGGCCTAAACACCCTACCTTAGGGTAGGCTCGAACCCTTCGGTGGGGACGTATTGAGCTGTGATGATGATAATGATGATGATGATTCATTTATAGCGTTGTTTATCCCGTGAGTACGAATATTGTAAAGCGTTCGAAGCATCATCACAGGTAAAATGGCATGTTGAAAACAAACTATTCACGAGGTATAGTATAACCGAAAAGCTGTTTTATTTAAACGTACAGTGCTCATGTTATAAAACATGGTATTCAAAATATGCATTTGAATAAACGCGAACCCGAACGTACTGTTATGTAAATAAGTGTTTTCCGAATTGTTATTTAATTGCGTTCTTCATAGACGCCCCTTGTAAAAAATAATTAATGCAAATACTTTTAAATTACCCTGCATACGGTCAACTGAGGGCTGTAATTGACTTTTGGGTCAATTCATGAATTCATAGCGACTGGCGATGCAATACATTCGCGGTGTAAAATTGTTTGCTTAATTCATTGTGTCGGCGATATTTAAACTTATCAGTTATTGAAAACAACACGCTTTCTTCTCTTTTGATGATTAAGTCGTGTTATATTATTAAGCACATCACATTATAGTGCGGTTTATAAATACACCTTGGGTTATTTTCAAAAAAGAACAAAGTTTATATAACATAGTTGACAAAAAAGAAGACCTGGTGGTAAGTGCCTACAGTTACATATAGTAGGTACATGTGGTTCTTGCCAATTTATGACATAAAACGTATAGTCGCGTTTTTAAATTCTCTGCTTGCCTTACCATTCAATCCGAAACAAAGCCATGCAAGAATCACTGCTTTGCGGTTGAGATAGATGGAAGTTAAAAGAAGTTCCATAACTGATGACTCTAGTACAGCGTATCCTCGCTTAGAATACATAATAGTGAGATTTAAGTACTTACTAAAATAATTAATTACTAGCCTAGTGCGGACTAGCCTTGAAAACACTTTTGATCACGGCTGTACGCCCAGTGCGCCGACCGCAAGATGTGTATCGATAAAACAGCCAAAAGTACGCTGACAACTCTCTAATTAATGGAACCGCAACGAGGAGAGCTGTCATTAAACCCGCGGTGTCCATTACTTTGTCTAGGGGGGCGATTCCCGTCTCGATTGATAACGATACGCTTGCGATATCGACTTCAGTTTGCTTGGATGTCGAAAATATGAGACTAATTGCAACCGTAGTTAAGTAAGATTGGTTTTATTGACCGCTGGAAAGCTCTTAGCGTTTATATATAATGGTAAATGAAAACAAGAGTCAGAAATTAAGTAAACCGACAACTTTATTACGATACGGTCCTGATATCGATTTCCGTTTGTTTCGATGTCGAAAATGAAAACTAATTCCAATAGTGAACAGATATATTTAAAAAATTACTTTTGCTTCAATCACAGACAAACGTTTCAAACAAAATGTTTTGTATAGGATTGGTTTTATTGACCGCAGGAAATCTCTTGGCATTTATACATATTTGATGGTGAATGACAACAGGGTCACGAATTAAGCGAGCTTCTCCTGGTTTCTTCCACACAGAGAGATTCTATATTACTTATTTTAACATTCGATTACATACTTCATCCTACTAATATATTATGTATTGTAAAGTTTCGAGGTGAAAGGTTTGTGAAGGTTCACGAAAAACTGCTGTCAGTTGAGGATCCAAATTACCACATTTTTTCTATCTCGCTATTCCCACGGATTAGTAACAAATATGAACAATAAGTAAGACAAAGTAGTAAAGTAGCACTTATACCCACTTATTTTTGTGTAAAAAAGGTCATAAACACATATGCAAGAAAATGGTCATGATCCAGAATATACCCCTCTGTTGAGTTACCAATTCATTCACTCGACCGCACGGTGTGCCAGGCGCCCTAAGTCCGGATCACGGAAAAAATGTATCCAATCAGGAAATTACATTTTTTTAATCTCTCTGTTCCATTTGAGTGACGTTTAATTGCTTTTCGAAATGAAAGAAATTAAATACAGGTATTTATGTAAACGCGCACGTGGGCTATAATTATGAAACAATGGAAAAAACGCCATAAACAGAATGTATCTAGTAATAATGCTGTGCGATGTTGCTATAAGGAAAACCTGATATTGTAATATTTTTTTGGAATGCCTCATTCTTTGTAATCAGGCACCTATATGAAATATTTTACTGCGATCATATTTTTTCTTTCCTATAGCATTTTTGTAATTACAATTAAAAGCACTTCTGTGCACAGTGCGCATCATTTATCTGAAACATAAATTGAGGTATTAGATTATTACAATCATATTATTGAATACGTTGAATATTTTATAAGCTAGAAACAAAGAAAGCAAAACATTTACCTATTCACTGCTTTTCGACATTAGTAAGTAGGTACTTCAGTAAGTGACTGACTTGCGTTGCTAACACAAATTGACTGTTTAAACAGAGATCGGCAACGACTCGGGCACGATTCTAGGTCAACGTAAAGTTCCCTATAGGTTTTGATTCCCTTGTGAAATCGCAAAATATGTAACATAAACGGTCATTTTTTTTTAATCGCGTTGACCTACAAGTTTGATTTTCTTCCCAGCTGGAAGGGACCGTAGACCCAAATATTTTATATGGAATTCAGTTTGATATCTCTACGCGATCCAGAGAAAAAGATATTGACAGACAGACGGACAACGAAGTGATTTTGAGGTACGGAACTCTAAATAGTTCATAAAATAATGGAACTGCAATTTGTTTTGATGTTCATTTTTCTTTTGTATTCGAAAAATGCTCATCATTCTTTCCATGACTCAAATAAACAAAAAAAAATGCTTAACATTTTAATTTATACATCGCGTTGCATTCTACAACCTATCGTCGGACCTGTGGTCAAAAATGTTACGGAAGACCCGCGCATACATCATCCACCGTCGCGAGCACGTGGGACGCGACATAAACTAGAATGGTTACTATCTACGTCCACAACCTAGCTTTGTACTTGCCGCATGCGCTACATTGATCCGTGCACTGTTCTCGCATCGCCGAGCAATACACCGCCTTTGCAATGTACAGCAAAGTATTACGAGACCTCTAGTAACGGAGTCAGAGAGTAGCCTTACACTAGTTCATAGAATGCGGTCGTTGCAACAGCTCTAGCCACGTGGGCGACCGGAACGCTGGGCGCACAGTGTTCTAAGCGGGCTATAGAATTGTCAATCGTTTAGTTCTGTAATTGGGGCGTAAATAAAACGTTTCGGTTGCCTGTGACAATGATTTTGGGCGTTATAACGCCGACATCGTGGATACAGTGCCTAATGGTAATGATAGGAATAATGCGTCTATGTTTTTATATACTGGTCACAAATAAGAATATGTAATATAACTAAAAGTAATCGTTTGGTCAATACGATATCATCCTATTTGAAGCTTTTTGTTAGCTATAATAGGGTTTTTAATTAGCTCGAGCACGATTTGAACCCGTATCTTCAATATAGTGTGTTAGCCTAGGACCAATTAAGCCACCGAAAGAAACCTCAACTATAAATATATCTTTTTTCATTGTTAAGCCAATATAGACCGTAAATATCT
This sequence comes from Schoenobius gigantellus, assembly GCA_963935595.1. Taxonomy (NCBI): domain Eukaryota; kingdom Metazoa; phylum Arthropoda; class Insecta; order Lepidoptera; family Crambidae; genus Schoenobius; species Schoenobius gigantellus. Next base: position 29,674,204 of record OZ012560.1, on the reverse strand, counting down.
ACGTCCCAGAATCTGATTTAGACATCTTCACAGATTCCGTGAACCATGGTCAAAAACAAAACTTACAACTTAACGGTAAACGGTGTGCTAAAAATTGAACGTGCTTATTTGCTTCAATTTAGAGCTGAATAGAGTTTTAGTTTTATTGCTGAATCCGTCCAGCAAGAATTTTATAGTTACCCTTTGTAAAATAATCCTACAAAATTATAAATAATAATATTTTCCTACAAAACCAAACTTATTTGCATTGAATAGATGAATCATTATATAGCGTAAATAGATTACAAATCCAACAACTTTAAATTGCTCTGTAATGCCAATTGCATGAAAAAAATAGCGTGTTTTATTTAAAAGTCTACATCCATATTCGCTGTCAGTATATTAGAATTGGTAAATGCGAAAACACAACGTGAAACTAATAGTGAGATATTAATCTCAGCACGACCCAATGAATCAGGGTCAGTGCAAACACTCGGAAGCCAATATGTCAGCCGATACTGGAATGTTTTCTCAGTAACGCGACGCGACCTAAAAGGAAACCAGCCCTTGAATCCTCTCGTCCGCTACAGCTCTACAAACAAGGCCTTACTCTATGCCCCGTTAAAATTACGCAACGATAGAGCGCGACGCACGGACGGACCGGCCGTTACTCAGTCAATGTGGTCGCCTCAACGCGCGTGCTCAAGCGGTACCTGCCCGAAAAAAGACAAAATTAATTCGTGCGACTTTCGAGCGCGGCTGTACCGCGTTGACAGTTCGCCGGGTTCGACAATTCGATTTTTAAGTTTGTTTGGTGTGGGGTGCGATCTTTTTTCTTTTTTTTTTTCTCACTTACGAATGTGTTCGTGCCAGTGTTTTCTGTGAGTGTGTATCATTGTGGGTTGGTGGTAACCTTTTTGCGTATTCAGCGTCATTCAAAGCGATGTATCAATGGATTTTCGCGCGGCTGCGCGCGCGCATGTAGTATGTATGGCACTGGCCATTCATCCGTGTCGTTTGTTAGGTAAGCCATTTTTTGTTGCGATGACTTAACGATGAATCAGCTGATTTGTGTTTTTGCTAGATTTGTTGCTAGGTTGCGTTTCGTTTATTCTTCAAATATTTTCGTTGACATTCTTATATGCTTAGAATACCTTTATGTGCGTAGTAATTAAATTTAAAATTGTTGCAATTTTAAGCGACAAGTATGTCGATTGGAGGTCATATTCAATGTCGAAATCAAAGGTCAATATTTCGTTCCAAAATAGAACTTCATGGTCATTTTGTATATGGTGTTTCGAATCGTGCTTAATAAGCATACAAGGTGAACTTACCTAGTAGTGTTTGTCTATTGCCATTTCATTAAGATAAAACGTTTTTTTTACTTAAAACTTCTATAAGATTAGTAACAAATAAAGGAAATTAAGTTATTTTATAAACAAACTAGCTGTACCCGCGAACTATGTTTCGGCTCAAAAGTTCAAAGAAAAAACTCTAAATCTACTTTCCCGGGGAACTACTTACTTTTCCGGGATAATAAATAGCCGATATATGTTAATTAATCCCTTTTATAATCCATCTACCTACAAAATTTCATCCAAATCCATTCTGTAGTTTTTGCGTGAAAGAGTAACAAACATCCATACATACTCACAAACATTCGCGTTTTTAGGCTTCCGTAGTAAACAAGGAACCCTTATAGTTTCGCCATGTCTGTATGTCTGTCTGTCTGCGGTTTTACTCAGAGACTATTAGTACTAAGAAGCTATAATTTGGTATATGTATGTATATTAATCATGCCAAAAAAGGGGTAGAAAAAAATATTGAAAAAAAAATTTTTTTTAGGGTAGCTCGCATACAAGTAAAGTATTTTTTTCTCGACTAAACCATCATATGGGGTATTGTTGAATAGGTCTTTAAAAAATAATGATTTAGGAATCCGTTTCTGAAATATTTGGTTCAAATGGTATAAGCAAATGCAAATTTTTGTTAGAGGTAAGTGCCCCCCCCCCCCCCTCTACCTGCTAACCGGTTATATATGAACACGTGAAAAAACATACAACAGTAGTATACATATAACGAAGTTTAAAGGAAAACTATCAGAGTTGAGTACTAAGTAAAAACTAAAAAGTTATAGACGACCAACTTATAAAATGTACTCGAAAAAGTAAAATTTTATTGAAAACTGATATAAATTTACGAACCACGTGAAGTTAAGGAAATATAAAATCATTGCAGCTTTAATAATAATAATAATGCCTAATTTAATAGCAACGTGTTGTGAGATGTGCGTGTGAACTCAAAATTGGCATTTGCAACTACGGAACCCTACACTGCGCGTGGCCCGACACGCACTTGGCCGGTTTTTTTTAATATTAGTAAGAATTAAGCAGAAAATGTCGTCACTAATATTGTACTCGCCTAATGTGAAAGACAGGCGAGTTTGTTCTTTTAAGAGCTTTCTTTTAGTCAACTCTAAGCGAAGTATAAATATAAAGCATTAAATAAGGTAGTGTCATTATTCAGTTTTGCAGACCAATAAAAAAGCAGATGTGAGTAGCCATAAATATTATCGTTTAATTATTTGTAAAAAAATATATTATGAAGGCATGTTCATTTGACATTTTTTCGAAGTTATTCAGCGTCATTGTTTTAGTGTAAATGCTTATTAATAAATCCCATTATTATAAATAAACCCATGCAATAACAGTGACATATGTACACAAACGTATAACGCTATATGTAATTTATATTTATAAAACTTTCAATTTAACCCACAAAAATAAAATAAAAATTGAAGAAGTATTATCGTTAACAAAAGTGATTACATCTAATAGCAGCAACTCATTAAGAGTTGATGTGTTTTTTCCGCTGAAATTAAGAACTAATGATGGTGTCTCACGCGCCCATTGCAATATATCAGAGCGGTAATGTCCAGAAGTTAACTCCGCTCCGGCGCAACTGCTATGAAGCACGCATGATCATGGGACTATCGAAAACAATCGATATTGTGGGACCCATCTTTAACTCTATCGCTTAAGCGTAGAGTATAAAATTGACTGTAAAAGCTATCGCCTTGTATAGTTTGATCTATGTTCTGTCGTTAAATGTACGTAATTTTAAAGTCATTGTGCGACTGAGTAAAAGTGTCGCATAATATATTATAAGCGCAAAGGAATCGTAAAACTATCAAAACTGAAAATAAATATTATCTGATAAATTAAAATTACAAGTTTTTTTTTCAAAGAATTTTACTTACAATGCCTAGTATTGTTGGTTTATGTAATAGGTTAATAACAAGAGATACTGAAGGCAAAAAAAAGTACAGCTTCACTTAATGTAATAAAATGTGTTTAACTATTGCAATAACGTACCAATAAGATTTTTTTTGTTTAAGTATTACTATTGCATTAACAAAAGTATCTTTTAAATTTATATCCTGTGAAAACTTAATTTCTCATCGGGTAAAAGTTCTCATAGAAATCGTCAGAATGACCTGATCTTGTGACCCTAAGCATCAGTAAAGCTGCACAAGCTCAGAAATGGGACACTCTCAGCTCTCTTGTGCTGATGTAGGGTATGATCGGCAGCACGAAGATGACTCTAGTCGCAATGGCCCATAGTTGGCGCCAACTTAACTAATTAGGTACATACTTTACCCACGTTTTATAACCGAGACATCACTTAGAGCACCAGACGAGATTTCGTCAGCCGTCGCTTATTTTGACAGCGCCATTGTTGTCCAATGAAATTGCGGCGATTTATCCCTTTTTTCGCGAAACAAAGCGGACCTTTCTCACGACTGCGTTATCCGCGAAACAATAGGGTTATTTGTATAAACGACTATTTACATTTATTACAAGGTACCTACATAATGGGTATGTTGCGAGGGAATAAACAACCGTAATACATCACTCCTCTGTTGAAAACGTTTATGGCTCGGCTCAGTGATCGGTCGGTTATAATTTTTGGAGTTCGGTGATAGACGTTCATCCTTTTTTAAATACCAGAAACGTGTCATTTTTTCCGTTGTGGAAAACGCTGTAAATGTGTAATAACAGGGTAATATTGTAAATTTAGTATCCATTCACGAAATCGTCTATAAACCAATGTTTTCGTGTAGTTTTTCAGCGTGGAGTTAGGGTTCGCGCTAAAACTAGCCTTGTAATTAAATTGGTTCCAGTGTCTGAATATTCTGAGTTTATTTATTTCTTTATTCACAATCAAAATACAAAACCAACTTGCCAATGTATCGTTATACTACTGTATATTAGTTATGTTGCAATAAATATATTTCTCATTTTCACTACTACACAGACTGTTGGCGATGATGCACTCTTTTACATTATAATCAGGTAAAAGCCTCAGTAATTGTTAAGTGAATATATAGAAAATTATTAAAGATATAGATAATATTTTAACTAATACTATCATTATCATTGTATGTTTTTAATGCCAAACCTTTAAGCTTATTCTTTAATGTAAATTTACTTCGAATTTCTACTACATTTATATCATTGATAATGCTATTAAGGATTTTTGGTATTAAATCCTTTCTGAAGAACGAATATGACCTTCTTCTATTTGTAACTTCTCTTATTGCACTTATGAGTACTTTAAAAAAACTGTATCATGTACATGATACCTACATTATGCAATAATTGGGCCAGCGTGCCCTCCGTTTCTGGATAAGGCTTATTACCCAAACGGGCGTATAGTTACTGAGATGACTGCGTAATTGTGCGGTGTCTTTTCCTTTTTTGGCACTCAGCCGGAAGAGGGGTACTCCAGCAGACGGTATGTCGATGTGTTTAATGTAATTTGACATCTTTTGTAGTGAGACTAAAGTATGTTAGCTGTATATGGCGATCTTGTGTTGCTCTAGAAACTCATCAAATCACAATCATGCTGACATTACATTTTCTTGTGTAATGAAACTGAGATAATGATAAAATTAAACGGCGAATTATTTCAATGGGAAAAGAATGTCACCGTCCCACCTAATTGGGGTTTCCCATTGTAAGTGCGGCAAGTTATTCACCGTGGAGTGTAATGTATGTTGGATTTGTTGGAAAGTATGCCTGATTTGCATCGCCATTTCAAGTGCCGTTTTAGCACCGCGTCGCTAATTGCAAAGTTACCGCTAACATCCATTAATGGGTAAATTAATGTCAACAGTCAATAAATTAGTTGCTTACTTCACATATTTAGCATTATAGAGGCGTGCGACCAATTGTATTTGATCGCACAACTTTTATCGTTAACTTAAATACCTGCGTCATAAACGTAATAATAGAAAAATGAGTTAATACTTTTGATCACAAATAATTAATTTTATAATCAACTAGCCTTTTGCTTCGCCTGCTTCGCGTGGGCAAGACAATTTTCTATAAAAGAAAAAAAATGCAGGAAAAACGTCGTTAACACTTTTCACCGTAAGTGTACTTTTCTCGTTATTTCGATTGCTCAATTTTATTATGAGCGAACTTGTACTGTACCGTACTGTTCTTTGAGTCTTTGCGGAACCCGAACGTTTCTTTTTCGCAATTAAAATTCCCTAAATCGACCGTGCAACCGGTATCCATCTTTCACTTCAGCGATGCAACTTTTTTATTTGTAGGGTTGTCATAAACTTAAAATATTCGTGCTATCTATAATTTACATCATATTGTATTCCTCCCTTCGAATGGTTAACTTCTACGACTAACCCAGATCAGGCGCAGGACTTACATATATGATCACCCATCAGGATCTGACCACGACGTGCGTTGCTTTACTTTTACAATTGTAACGCCAAGTGTGCATGCCATGCTACACCGAACTCCTCTGCTTACTAATTAAAAGCATTAATGGCGCTTCTCAAGCTTAGTAATACGCCGTCAGTTGTTAGTCTAGACTAGACAGCGAACTGTTATGAACAGACCCTGCCAATCAGAATAGTTTCTAACAAAGCTCCGCAAACATTTAATCTTAGTTGTATTACAAAGTATAACTTTAAATAATTATTAAAAAACTATTGTTAATAATTATTTTACTATAAATAATTAATTTGACAAATCCGTGCGCTGGCGGATTTAAAATCTATATACCTACTTATATAAAAGGAGAAGTTCCCATCTATAGACGAACGCACAGACGTAAACGCTAATAGTAGAAACGTGAAATTTGGACAGTTGTTTTAATTCAAAATGCGGACGCACACTAAGAGGGGATTAAAAATAGGGGTTGCAAGTTTGTTTGGATTTTTTTAAATTAGCAACGATTTTGGTAAAACTTAAGATTCATGCTCTTCAAAACATTTCATCGAACACGTGTTTCATGGTTTATTGAATACACCCCCTTAGGGTGCAAAATAGGGGTTGAAAGTTTCTATAGAAAATATTTAAAATCAGCTCCAATTTTTATAAATTTATTATATATAATTCTATATAATAGGCTACAAAATTATTTTCTGGGAATATATTAAATTCCCGCGGGAAAACAATAATAACGCGGGCGAAGCCGCGAGCGAAAAGCTAGTACCTACATTATTATGTCGCCGCTCTCTTTTTCGTCCCGTGGATGTGAAATGAAACGTTTCAACATCAATCATTTGACACTGGCCGAGGAGAAATTAAAATCCACGGGCCACTCGTAACCGCGCTGTGAAATTCGGACAAAGCCGGGGCTCACCTCGCGTGGCGTGGGAGAGATCGAGCGGCGATACGCCGACGTGTTTAGTCACTCGTTGGGGACGCGTCAATGGGCATCAGTTTCATCGGCTCCGGCCCCGCCTCCGAGCGGTCACCGTGAAAATCAGAGGTGGACCGCATCAACTGATTTTATTGCTTTTTAACTGAGGAAAAAAGGAGGTATTAAATTTACAGCTGTACGCATTAAATACATATACACGGTTATTTTTTTATCACCCTGGAAAATTTAAGGGACGCTTCACGACATGGTATTAGAATGATTTAAATATGAATAAAAAATTACTCACTTAATCTTCTTAATATAAATTTTCTAAAATATCCAAAAATGCTGCACGAATTGAGAGCAGCATTTTAGTAGATTTTTTTGTTATTTTTTTTTCGTTTTTTTACTTTTTTTATATAATAATGGATGCATCCTGAAGTGTCCCTAAAATTTTCCAGGGTGATAAAAAATAACCGTGTATATCATTATGCAGCTTCTAGGTCCTTGCTTGCTCTAGATGTAAGCGGATTGGATCTCGCAAAATTCGTGAAAAGGTTTGAATTCAAGTTTTTCCTCGTGGTAATCATAATTCATTTAATCGGAACACATTAACACAGGACATGTCGACCTCCTCCTCTTTTCTCGGGTTTCGTACCTCAAAAGAAGAACCCTTATAAGATCATTTCGTTGTCCGTCTATGTCTGTCTAAATGAAATTTATATCAACTACTCGGTTCTACAGATCTCTCCGAGCTGTGGACAAATCATATTTGTGAGTCAACGCCTTTGTCAATAGCAAACTTTAATGTTGATAAAAGAACCTACCGATAAAATATGTCGATTGATTTCGATGTCACCAATCACAGAAACCACCTACTCATCATCATCACAGCTCATATACCTCCCCACCGAGGGGCTCGAGCCTACCCTATGTTAGGGTGATTAGGCCTTAGTCAACCACGCTGGCCCAGTGCGGATTGGTCGACTTCACATGCACCATTGAATTTCTTCGCAGATATACGAAGGTTGCCTTACGATGTTTTCCTTCACCGTAGGAGCGTCAGATAAATTGCAACGTAGCACCTATTGCATAATGTGAATTTTCCCACGTGACTGATATTTGAATACAGGTGCATCAGTTGTTGAGCGAACCCTAGTAAAACCAAAAGAAGAATATTTTTGTACCTTGTTAATGCCAATTTTATTTAGGTATTTACAATATATTTCACAGACAAATACAATGCAAGTCAGACAGCAAAAGTAGAAATATAAATATTATGGTTTTCTATTAGAAAGATTACGATATTACCTGTTGATTTTAAGTAAAAAAAATATTCGTATCTGCCCTAAATACGAATTACTATGAATTTTTCAACCCTGCTACTGCGGCTGTAGCGCAAAGTATACTTGTTCAACCCTGCCGCTGCGGTGTCGCGCAAAAAGCGACAGTCGGGGTCGATGCACGCAGCGAGTCGTCACCCGTGAACTTGGGCGCCCGCTCCGAGCGCTACCGTGTCGTGACGTCACGGCCGTGTTGCAACGAGGAGCTTGGCGCGTGACTGCGTTGCGATTGCTAAAGTCAAGCCACGTTCATCGTGGTCGCGACGAAGATGGGTGACCGAGCCACATGACGCGCACCTCGGAGATGCGGACGGGAAACTAGTAATCTATATTTCTGGTTTTTTTTTTACTTTTCAACAAACAACGATACGAATTTATCCAGCGGAGTGGTTATTAAATTAATGAGTAAGTAGATTCCATTTCAAAACTTATCGCTCAAATCTTTTACATCCTGCGCTGAAACAAGAAGCGGGAGGGCGCGTCATTATGGCTCATCGGTTAGTATCGACGTGCTATTACATGTTCCATCGCTGATAATCAATGCCTTATGCCAATTAACTGCTGACGAATCACAGTAGCTTTGCGTTTTAACAGTACAGTTAGTAGGAGTAGCGTAGACGATAGCTCTTTTTTATACCAAAGTTGGCGGGCTGATGGTAAGTAACGATACTCTGTCCAAAATAGCTTGGTGATTTTGACTCATCGCTCCAAAGTTGTGAAACGTTCAGTTTGATTAAAACTAGTACGGTACTAAGTAATACCGAAAATACCTATTCCGTACGTAGCTGTTGCCCGTGTCGTAATTATTTAAAAATTATAAGTTATTGTTATTGAATCTTGACTACTTATCACCACAGCTTAATTGATATTGACCAATTTCATTACACAATGGTTAATCTGAGGTGCTCCAATAAAATAAATCAATAGTTACATAAATAGGAAATAATTAAAATGGCAACACAAGAAGTTAAGGCATTGCTCTAGGACCTAGATCAATGCCTAAACTTCTTAACCTAGATTCTAGGTAATAGACAAGGGAGTAAGGGACACTCACATTCTGATTGCGGCGGCCGTGGAGTGTGACGAAGTTTAATCTCAACATACGAGTAAGCTCTTAATTCACAATACAAATGCATTAATTATTGCATCAAAATGCATAAACATTACTATAGTGTTTTTTTTTTTTTTTTTTTTTTTTTATTTATTTGGTGAATCTACAGTTTTATATACTTAAACAAAAAACACAGATAGCCAACTACATAACCAATTACAGATTCACACAGGTAGACATACAATAGTTAATAATGAAAGTTGAGCTTACAACAACAATAATATAAACATGATTATATAAACTTAAAAACACTATAGGTCAAAATACAGATTGAAAAGCTTGCGTCTTGCAGAAGTGTGATTTACATTGAATATGTCGATGTCGACAGTCGCACACAAATTATTGAAGAAACTGCCAGCTCTTAGTAAAAATGAATTTTGCCTATAATTGCTTCCTGCCAAAGGAATGTAAATTGGTTTAAAATTACGAAAGTTTCTAGTGGGAACATTAAATTGCAATAAAGACAGAAGGTCGGGACAATCGATATAGTTGGACGCAATCTTAGTTAAAAACGTGATATCGGCTATTGTACGGCGATTTTTAAGTGGTAAAAGATGGTGCTTCTGACAAAGTCGATCATATTGATCGGAGCTATAAGTAATTCCGATACGGTAGCATAAATATTTTAAAAATCTTTTTTGGATATTTTCAATCCTATCTATATAGACAGCATACCTTGGATTCCAAACCTGCGAGGCGTACTCCAAGCCACTCCGGACGAGGGAACAGTATAATATCTTAACAGTTAAAGCGAATAAGTCTGCGCTAGATTTCTAATGCATGCTAGCTTCGTTTTCGACGAAAATCAATAGAATATAATAATAATAATCGATAAACAACATTTCTTTGATTTTATAAAAAAAGAGGTGAAAATCAGCACGAATCAAGGCCCTATTGCACTATAATCCACTAAACAAACCTATTAATGGATTTGTTTCCATTTTTTAGGGTTCCGTAGTAAACAAGGAACCCTTAAAGTTTCGCCATGTCTGTCTGTCTGTCTATCTGTCCGCGCTTTTACTCAGAATCTATTAGTACTAGAAAGCTGTAATTTGGTATGGGTATGTATATTAATCATGCCAAAAAAGTGGTTAAAAAAAACATTGATAAAAAAATTTTTTAGGGTAGCTCCCATACAAGTAAAGTGGGAGTAATTTTTTTTTCCTCAACTAACCCATCGTGTGGGGTATTGTTGAATAGGTCTCTAAAAAATAATGTAAGGTTTAGAACACCATTTTTCGATTTAGGGATCTGTTTCTGAAATATTTGGTGCAAATTTTTGTTAGAGGTAAGTGTCCCCCCCCTCTATCTAGTAAACGGTTATACATATGGACACGTGAAAGAAATTACAACAGTAGTATATATAACGAAGTTTAAAGGAAAACTGTCAGAGTTGAGTACTAAGTACAAACTAAAAAGTTATAGACGACTAACTTATAAAATGAGTACATTTTATAAGAAAAGTAAAATTTCATTGAAAATTAGTACTGAATATAAATTTACGAACCACGTGAAGCTAAGGAAATATAAAATCATTGCAGCTTTAATAATAATAATAATAATGCCTAATTTAATAACAAAGTTTAGTAATCTGTGGCAACGTGTTGTGAGGTGTGAGTGTGAACTCAAAGTTGGCATTTGCAACTACGGAACCCTACATTGCGCGTGGCCCGACATGCACTTGGACAGTTTTTCCATTCTAATCCATTATCGCAATGTATTATTTTCCACTTCTGCATTAGACTTTCGATGCCCAAAAATAGAGCCCCAGGCAGTCGCTTTTGTATGAAGATGCGCAATCATATTGCGCATCTTCATATTGCAATCATATAGATGCGCAGATGCGCAGCAATTCATAGCGCAATCTTCTGCACAGCGCAATCATTCGACAGCTGCTGTGAGCGCCACTCAACATTGGCTGCACGGCAGCGGAGCAACGCTTCTTTATATTGTGCTTTGTGTTGGTTGGGCTTTATTTTTCCCTGTATATTTTTCCCATTATTTCATTTATTTAAATATAAATAACTAAAGCAACACCGCACAATTGTTACGGCAGTATGTCCATCAGCGCTTTCTTGGTGTTATTCGTGACTCAATTCTGACGGATGACGCTAGATGGCGCTCGGTGTATCGATTTCGAATGCACTTGTCATGTTTTTTACTTGCGGGTAATAGCACTAACTTTTTATTCCGCGCCGTACGCGATACGCTGCTCCCGCTCCGCTTTGTGAAAAATAATTAATCCGCTGATAATTTTGAGCCTATTCATTGTAGTGCTGTAAAAATAGTGTCCCGCTCCTGTAGAAGAGATAATCGAAGAAGCACTGGTGAGTCGTTGCTGGCATTGCGCTTATTAACATTTTGTGTCTGGTGTTTGCTTTAGATTGTCTCAATTCTCCCGCTATCAAAAATTTTTCTATCCGCACCGCACCTCATATGGTGGGCTATTTACACGCTCCACCATGTGTATTGTCGCGCTGCGGAATGTCGCTGCGTTGTGCAGCTCAGCTGCCGTGGGGAACACCTTCATACGAATGCACACAGAGCAGAGGGGCAATCGCACTATTTACAAAACGTTTCAAACCAAATAAGAAACGTTTACGTTCCCATACATTTTGACAACACTTTGACAGCTGTCAGATGTCAAAACGTATGGACACGCTAGTAATTTGGTATTGGTTGAAAGTGAAACACTCGTAAATTGTTCAATTGCTCCTGAGTGTGACTACCACGATCGGAATGACGCCTTAAGCCTGCATATATGGTTAGCTTGAGTCTTCTCCGTAATACGTATACTGCTTTATCTTTCACTGTACTGTAAAAATTGCAAGAAGGACGATCATGGGCGTAATTCGAGCCCGTTTGGGATTGCTAGCAACTGCCAATAGATAGCTGGCTGCGAACGAATAGTTTCAGTATCACATTACTTAGGTATTGAGAAGCAAAGCGTCCGGTTAGTTATGTTGAAACGATTAATTGAGATCTTAACATGCAAAGAAGGATGAAAATACTCTTAGAATATTTTGTGCTAGCTGTAAAAGCACAATTTTTTTTTAATTCAATGTGTGGATTCAGTGCATTGGTTGTTTTAAGATGAATATTAAATTCATTGCTAATTCAATTCATTGGAGCGTCGGTGGCGCTGTGGACTCGGCACTTGCCTTCCAATCGGGAGGTCCGGGTTCGAGACCGCCATGTACCAATTTGTTTTTCGTTTTCGAATTTTATATGTACATTTGTCTGACGCTCCTATTGTTAAGGAAAACATCGTGAGGAAACCTGCATACATCTGCGAAGAAATTCAATGGTGTATGTGAAGTCGACCAATCCGCACTGGGCCAGCGTGACTAAGGCCTAATCACCCTAACATGGGTAGGCTCGAGCCCCTCGGTGGGGACGTATATGAGCTGTGATGATGATGATGATGATTAAATTCATTAGGAAGTGATTGAATTAAAAAAAAACTAATGTCAACATTTTATTTTGATTTTAAGGAGGCCGCGTTGAAATGTATCTTTTTTTTTTGACGTACGGTTCTCTTTACAAATGTGTTATTGTTATTCTTTGTAATCTTTATTTTAATACTTTTTGGCTTATTTATTCGTCAGCTTTACTTCAAAAAAAATTACACAAGGAAGACGTATGTCGGCTCCCTCACTTTCAACCAAAATTCACATTAAGATTAGTTTATAAAAATACAAACAACAGTATAACTTATGAAATCAATGACAACACTCTTTCATCCTTGCTTATGAGATTTCGATCATTTAAAATCTTGTCTGGTTCAACGACACTTTTAATGGCGGTGTATAAAATCTGGTCATTCATGCACTGTTGCATTTATTTTATATCACCTTTTAGTACTCCAAAGTCGTTCTTGAAAACTTTACTGCACTCAAAACATCCATAACAATTACCGCCGAATGATCTTCGTGTTCTACTCACAAATTAACTATTCAAACACGTTTCATTTTAAATTCATAGCGCACAGCCTAAAGTCCAATTTAGAGCAGCTGACGTGTCCAAAATTCTATTATCTTATTTGGGCAGGTCACTTCCACAGCGGCTTTGAATAACGTTACTGCACCCCGTGTGGTTTCATCGCGAATTTCGACTTTATCCTTGAAAAAATAGACATTATTTTTAATCGGCACCGCTCCCCTAATTTTGCAACCGGAGTTATGGCTATTGTAAATGTCATATGCATGCGTTGCGGTAGGTTTGAGGGGAATATGAACCTTATCGTTCGGAGTTTGAGGCGGTTGTCGGGAGTGATGCGCGGGGAGTGCTGTTAGATGCGCTGACTTTGTAAAACGACACGACTAGCATGATCATTAGTTCGGACTTCCATTTCGCCCCTTTGAAACCGGTTTTTTCCGCTTTCATCCGGAAACATCCGGATTTGTAGCTTGATGCGGTCTTTATGTGTTGCGTGAATTACTTTTTTCTTTCTGTCAATATTGTGTAATTATACAACTGGGTCAGGATTTTATATTTACTAGTAATGATAAAGATGTAATATTAACTACCGCGATTGCAACAAAAGCCAATAATTTGGTTAATATGCTACCTTAAATTCTGAACCCTTCTTGCTCACATCTTGTTATTCTTGACGAAGCTTCGATTCTCCTGGCTGTGAAGCTTGGAGTTTTATTTCCGCAATTTAAAATGTTCAATCTATTAATTACATCAAGAATATCATTAGCAACATTATTACAGAACATTCATTCAATCTTCTATGTTGTAAAATTCAATAATTTTAGATCTTTTGTGCATTAATCAAAGTGACATATCATTAAAGTAAACCAGTGAATTCGGACACTTCTAAATTTTCTATGCTTGCGGAATTTAGAAATTCAAAATGAAGTCCTAGATCTACCATTAGCATTGGATAGTAGTGAACATTAATTTGTCATCATCCTCAACTTAAAATCACGAACAACTTGAACGTTTATTGGCGAAGGTTAGTCAGCACTGGCGTTTTTACCCATTGCCGCCATAAATCATTCCGATCAAAACAGCGATGAGTCCTGAGGGATAGCAGGGATCACTCGGCGACGGGATGCAGGTTGATTATCTTCAATCACAGTGAATTAGAGCGTGGGACCTGTGAAGACTGTTTCAGTGCGATGTTTCTTCTAATGTCATTTGTAGCTCTATTTTATTTCGTCGAAGTAAATATTTGTGTGCAATGTGATATTTACAAGTAATTATTGACGTCATAAAATCTAATAAGAAATGTGAACACAATACTATCAAACTACTCTTTATAAACATTTTTTAATCATTGATTAATGTTAGTAGATCAATGTAAAATGTTAATCCTTGTATTTTTTTTTTTTTTTATTATCAATACACAAATTAACATAATATTATGATACATATAGCACCACTTAAACCTCTAGGGTTTGTGTGTAGTACCTTATTTAAATTAGCTTAGTAATAAACAGTTGTGTTTACAAAAAATTAGCAAATAAACAAACAAAATTAGAAAATTAAACTTACATTACATAGACATAAACTTATTATATTTAACAAAATTATAAACGAATTTTAGCATGCGGCAGCAGTTATATTTGTGACAGGAAATACGCCCTTAATTTAGGTTTAATGTTTTTCTCAGTCATCGTATCGCGTGTGGAGGTAGGTAAAGAATTTATCAACCGAGGAATAAGGTACGCACTCGTCCGTTCACCATAGTAGTTATTAGTTTGCATAATAACTAGTTTGCGCTATGCAATACTCCGTGTAAATATAGGATGTTGTTTTTCAATTTGTAATTCCTTATTGAAAAATTGTTCTTTTAAAAGGGAAAATTTTACTTTTTCATGAATTGGTAAGGTTTTACAAAACTTAAAACAATCGCTTTTATTCTCGAATTGTGAATGAACTTTGGGTAAAATTATTAAAGTTAAAATCCTGAGTTGTAATTTATAAATTAAATCCAGATATGTTTTAAAAGTACGACCATAACAAGAAATCCCATATGACACTACTGAATCAAAAAAAGCATTGTACAACAAGAGTCTAATTTTGAATGGCAAACGATTTTTTATGATATAAAACTTGGCCAATATTGCACGTAGCCTATCACACACCTGCGCGATATGAGGACCCCAATTAAATTTATTGTCAATCAATAACCCTAGATACATGTGAGTATCAACTTGTTCAATAGTAGGACAACTATGGTCACATTTATTAGCACCTTTATGTAGGCAAGCGTGCGTGTGGGCTACTAATTTGGGCATACAAGCATTCGACTTTAGATATGCTGACTTTATATGCATCACTTTGGTTTTTTGCGCATTTAACACTAGTCCCATATCGTGACACCACATATTAAGCCTATCGAAATCGTTTTGCAACAATATCCCAATATGTTTTAAGTCATTGCCTGCAACTAATAGGCATGTATCATCAGCAAATTGATACGACTTGCAATTTTGAAATACTGAATTCATATCATTTATATAAGACAAAAAATGCAGAGGGCCACATACGGATCCCTGTGCTGTTCCATAAGTCACAGAAAAGGTTTCACTGAGGCTGTCAGCAATTTTTATTTGATACCGCCTATTTTTTAAATAATCGACACACCAGCTGTAAATAGGACCTCTAAGACCTGAGTTATATAATTTTCTTAATAGTATTTGATGATCTAAGGTGTCGAAGGCTCGAGAGAAGTCAATGAACAAAGCAAGAATATGTTTTTTGTCATTGAGCGCAGCGTTAACATGATCCGAAAAATTTGACAGCAGCAATGTGGTATTTTTTTTAGGCTGAAATCCGTATTGTGACTCACTTATAATTGAGTTTTTACGGTAAAACTCATGAATCTGATTGCAAATAAACTTTTCGACAATTTTATCAATTGATGACAATAAAGTGATTGGTCTATAGTTATTTACATCATTCCGTTTGCCTTTTTTGAAAATTGGTCTCACGCATCCTAGCTTTAAATCACTTGGGTACTGTCCGGAGCTAATACTGACATTTATGAGGTTAGCAATAGAAGACGCAATTTTACTACTGACCGCTTGAATATCGATCACGCTAATATTATCTAGGCCTGGTGCTTTATTACTTTTTAGTGCCTTAATCAGCTTTTGTATTTTTCCTGGAGTGGCCTTTTGAAACCTCATACTAACATCTGGTGACCGAGTTGAATTACACTAATACATACATTTTCACATAATGGCATAGCAAGTTGTTTGCGTGATAATATTTTTTTTCTTAAACGTTGTTTTTATGTACAAAAATAAATTGATAGTTATACCTACATAAAAACAAAATAGGACATTACGGTACATAAGCCAATTACAGAAACATATTATATATAATTATATAATGGGTTCCAAAAGTCAGATCTCTAAAACGACAAATAGTAATCCTATTGTAAAAATCCACGATCAGCAAATTAAGCGTGTAGACGAGGCTCGGAATCTGGGCATATTGATGGATAGTCACCTGCGCTTTGAGTCTCATGTAGTTAACTTGGTAAGAGCTTGTTTTTATCGATTGCAAGTTTTGTACAGAATAAGAAATCTACTTAGTGAATGGATGCGAGTCATGCTTTGTGAATCCTTAATTTTGTCCAAATTAAATTACGGAGACTTGATATATGGTCCTCGTTTGCAATCAAAGACGCGTCACCTGGTGCAGAGAGTGCAGAACGCATGTTGTCGCTTTTGCTATGACATACCGCCAAGGAGTCACATCACGCCCTATTTAAACAAGTCGGCAACACTCAATATGACCTCTCGAAGACATTTGCACCTAGCCTGTCTTTTGTTTGACATTATTAAGTTCAAGGCTCCATTGTACTTGTTTTCTAAACTGAAGATATCTCCGCTTCATTATAAATACGGCCCACGTTCTGCAAGAGGTCTTCTAGAAACTCACCCACACAGGACCGTCGCTTTTGCTGGCAGTTTTCGCTACCTAGCTACCAAATGCTGGAATAATATACCCCCACCTTTGAAACAGTTACAATCAAAGTTTACTTTTAAAAAACATTTTAAAGAATTTCTTTTAAATAAACAAGTTGAGGGTATACCAAGGGGTTACTTGGTGGCGGACTTTGTAATCTAGATTGGTGATTTTGTTGTTTCGCTCGCAGTCTGGTGGGTACATGGTTGGAGTGTACACGAGTGCTACCACACACACACACACACACACACAAACATAGCCCAAATTCCTAATAGCACCTCTAGGTAATAAGCTATAATATATAAAGCTCGATTTTTTTGTTTACTCCCATTTTATTTATTTTTTTGACTGCCTGCCACCCTTAGGTTATGGCAGAATATCAGTGCTTTGTACACATTTTTAATGTGTACGATAGCGATTACTGAGCCATGACCTTTTGCACTTCTACAGCACACACATACTGCCACGGTATATGTAGGTATCTCTATTTATTGTTATATTTTATTTAAGTTGTGATTGTAACGCATGTGTGTGATGGAGAATTGCAATAAATGTCTATCTATCTATCTATCTATCTATTATGTTTACAAAACATGTACAATAGGGTAGGAACTTAATACAAAAAAATAATAATTTAAAGTAAGGATTAAAAATTGCTCATCAATATTATCGTAATATACGGAATATCGCAATAATATTTAAGGTTGTTGATTAACAAAAAAAATGTTTTATGACTATTCTTTGTATTTTTATTATATGCCTACTTTCGATTTAATACGCTTAATATATTGTATACTTATTATACAAGTGTGAGATAAAAAAATTACGATTAAAACGATTTAAATCATTCCAATTAAATTAAATTTAATCATTTTTTAATCCTGATGAGCGTCGGTGGCGCTGTGGACTCGGCACTTGCCTTCCAATCGGGAGTTCGAGGTTCGAGACCCGCCATGTACCAATGTGTTTTTCGTTTCGAATTTCATATGTACATTTGTCTGACGCTCCTACGGTGAAGGAAAACATTGTGAGGCAACCTGCATACATCTGCGAAGAAATTCAATGGTGTATGTGAAGTCGACCATTCCGCACTGGGCCAGCGTGGTTGACTAAGGCCTAATCACCCTAACATAGGGTAGGCTCGAACCCCTCGGTGGGGACGTGTATGGGCTGTGATGATGATGATGATTTTTTAATCCTAATATTTGCTACAAGCAACATCAAATTACAATTATTCATTATCGTTCAAATTTTTTACATCATTAATTTGTGAAAAAAATGGCTCTCACAATCAAAACTCATCTCGGTTAAAAAGTGTCTATCTGAAACTTGTTCAGGTAATCCCAACTTTTTTATTGAAATTGTATCGTAATTTAGATAACGCTCGAAATCTTTTTGGAATGACAGAACTAAATGGATTTTAACCTTATCAAAACACTATTATTGCTGCCCAACTCTTACAAACTCATTTTATATTTATATGTTTCTTTTGCGTCGGTGGCGTACTGGTCTCGGCACTGGACTGTGCCCCGATTAGAATCGAGAGGCCCACGATCAATCCTGCCATGTACCAATGTGTTTTTCGTTTCACGAAATTCATATGTACATTAATCTGACGCTCCTACGGTGATGGAAAACATCGTGAGGAAACCTGCATATACCTGCGAAGTAATTCAAAGGTGTATGTGAAGTCAACCAATCCGCACTGGGCCAGCGTGGTTTGACTAAGGCCTAATCGCCCTAACATAACTTGTTAGGGTAGGCTCGTGCCCCTTGATGGGGACGTATATGAGCTGTGATGATGATGTTCCCTTTCATATTTTAAATTACATAGCAATGTAATTCCGCTGGTCTATTTATCAAAAGTATTAAGTTTTGTGATGAACTTGAGTTTGGCAGTAATGGTAGGGTCTAGGACCGGTTGACATTTAATATAGATGTGAAGTTTTGTGATTAAATCGCGTATTATTAATATTCATTGGCTTATTTTTTATTATTATTATTTTTATTAATAAAGGCACACTAACAGCTTCTGCATACAAAATATTAATTAATAGTTTACAATTTGTAATGGTCTTATACAGTTTCCAATTACAGGTGAACCGACATTCTTAATATAAGTGATAACGTAAGCTAAAACATAACAAAAACAAATTCTTTGAATTGAATGCTAACAACTTTTATGAACATTATTAAAATTTTGCGAAATTAAAGTTAATAACAGACATATTCCATTGCTTTCTACAACTCCACTGCAATAATAAAATGTAGAATTAACACACTCAGACTCGTTTTAATAAATGCATCTTAAAGTTGAGATCGATCTTAGGATGCAGTTTTGACGTTTAATGTATGAAATGTCTGTCAAACCTCTTACCGGAGGGAGACTCGCTGTACCTGGGTCGTCTGCTTGTCTTACCTATTTCTGCCACAAAGCAGCAGTGCTTGAATTGCTGTGTTCCGGTTTGAAGGATAACATATGGCAGTGAAATTACTGGGTACCGCGACTTTACATCTGATGTCACAAGTTGGCAACGTGCACTGTGGTTCCTGTGGGGGTTGCAAATTTTGCTGCGAATCATTTACCACTTACCATCTTGCTTTGCTTGTTTGCCAACTTGGTTGTATAGAAAAAAAAAACAGTGTCTTAATACGAGCCTAAGAATCTCACAATACATTTTCTTTATTCAAACCACATGTGCCGCCATTGTCCTATTTCATAGAATAACAGTGTATCCCGACATTGTCCATCAAATCTGACATTCACTTGATTTGTGAAAGAAACAATCAAAAATCAATTTCGGTACGCGGCCGCGCGTGGGCGGCGGCTTTGTTCGTAAGCTCGTAACTCAATAATGGAACCCTATTACCGGAGGCGTAATCACAATCAACGAGCCACCGTCTCATACAGTTGTCTGTCGACGGGTTTTTTTCGAGGTGTAGATGGAATTGTTTTACTGTTAAATACGCGATGAACGTAATTTACGGCTCTATCTGCGCGGTCTCATATCGCTGTCTACGTATTCCATATATGTATATACACTTTTTTCTATTGATTTAGTTAGGTGTTTAATTTTTTATCTATATACAACGTGTATGTACTTACCTTTATGATAATAATTTTTTTGTAAAAATTTATTTTTAATTTTTTTAGTTTATAATAATGTTTTAGAATTTGAGCCAAGGCAAACACCAGAATAACTTAAAATAAAACGTCTTTTGCTCTAAACAGTACTGAAAGAATTATTCCCGAACTCCTAACCTACCAGAAACCTTCCATCATCAGCTCAGTAACATGACATGATATAAATATCTGAATGTCTTCAGCAAAAACATGAAACACGTTGGACGTGCCTATGAAATTTAAGGGTGTCCCACGATTTGCCTGGGATTTCATCATCAGATGAGGACATGATGACATTGGGACCACCTCGGATGTGTACTCTTTCGACGACAAAATGAAATGAAATGAAAAGTTTATTCGTTATATCTTAACTATTTCTGCCGCAAAGCAGCAGTGCTTGCATTACTGTGTTCCGGTTTGAAGGGTAAGATATGGCAGTGAAATTACTGGGTACTGTGACTTTACATCTTGTGTCACAAGTTGGCAACGTACACTGTGGTTCTTGTGGGGGTTGCAGTTTTGCTGCGAATCTCACAAGAGCCACATGTATTATAGGTGACTGTTACCACTTACCATCAGGTGGGCAGTTTGCTTGTTTGCCAACTTTCTGCAATAAAAAAAATATAAATCGTAGATGTATAAAGGTGGTGCATAATTGTAGTGTTTCACTGCGATTTACCTTATGCTGTACGAATTTTCATGTGGTAACTGATTACAAAGCTTAATTTTTATAAATAACACAATTTCATCTTACAATAAAGGAACAGTACCACGCAATAATACTAAGTATTTTTGACATTTAATCAATAATGACCAGCCTAGGAGAGCACGTCGTTAACACAGTCATCAATCAACCTTATAGTAACACTACTCTTGTAGAAGCACACTGAGGACATCTTTGAATTTTTCATGGTCAAAATCTTGTATTGATTCAGGAAGTTTATTAAAAAGTCTCGACGACATACCAATAAAGCTTTTTTCCATTAATGCAACTGTCCTTCATAAAGTTTTTTTCTATACTTACCAAGTTTCCTACGACGGAGGCCTAAACCTATTATTGGTTTAACTTTTCTAAATAATTGAGGATTACATTTCACAAATAGACACACTTCTAAAATATATAAACATGAAAATGCCAGTAATTTCAAGGATTTGAAATAGGATAAGCAACTGTTAGTTGATTTAAGATTGCAAATGGATCTAATGCATCTTTTCTGTGCTCTAAATAGTCGGCCAACAAATGGCGGAGTAATCAGTGAGCATTCCTACTTATAAAAATAGATACAGTCGAAAACAGAACCTCCTCATTCTTCGAAGTCAGTTAAAAACTCAATGAAGCCAGTTAATTTCAGTCGATCGATTGAAAAAGAGAATTTCTGATGTTGAGCTAAAACCAACAGAAATCTACCAATAGAGGCGGTTGAACTACCTCTCCAGAATCACGATTGAAGAGATGCGATTGTTTTTATAAGACCTCGGTTGTACTTCGAACGCGAGTGCTTATTAACCAGTCGAGTGTACTACGATAAAGGCTCGCCGAGTGCGAAATAATTGGTCGTTCAATTGTTCATGAATAGCCCTTAACAGTGGCGTGCAAATTAAGGGCCTGATTGCTCGGTTGGCGAAGTGGCCCAAATTTGCGTTGATTAAAAGCGGAGAATAATTTGTTGTTGAAGTACAAGGTCAATTTGTTCAAAGTCAAGGTCAATATTATTTCCAGGTCAATTGTAAAGTATCCGTATAATCTACTAATAACAACTAAATTCAACTAGTTGTTTATAAATATACTCTACAACAGTGTACTTATATAAGTATTACACTCTATTAGTGTAAATGTGATAAAACTGTCATTCAATTGTACTTTTTTAAAACGACACATAATCTTGTATATACTTACCGTTTGGTAGTAAATCAATGATACTTACATAAAACAAAATCGAGTTAGTGACACCATAACTCAAAAACGGCTGGATCGATTAAATGATCTATGATTAGTTGGAATTGTCTACCTAAAGTTGAATTGCTAATTAGACGAAGTAAACCTAAGTAAACTGACAGAACGAATGTTGCCATTTTTATACAATAAAAATAGTGTTGTGCTAAAATATTAACCCGAATGATTTATCGGGGACAACCGCGGCGTTGATGGCTGTCGGTATGCGGTCAGTGTTAAGGATGGAATACTTCAAAGTATTTTTATATTATAGTATCCATGGAAACGAAATAAGGTTGTTACCATCATGTGTAAAGTTCTTATGACGAATACATTTCTCTCGCAGTAAAAATCTTTTATAAGTTACTTATTCCTTTAATAAATCAATGAACAATATCTTTATTCGTGGGGTGAGTGAGATGAGACAATTCAGCCATTTCCCAAGACGGACCAATTCGAAAGAGTAAAGGGGCAGACCTAATAATTAAATACTTAACGGACTAGTAAAAACTTGAACTTAAAAAATTACTATTTCGTTATGATTAACATTAAATGTTATTTCTTTTTGAAAGATACGTATAAGATACGATAACAAAGAAGTCATTATCTTTAATAAAGGTACCTTTAATAAAGATAATGACTTCCTTCCTTTTTGAATATTACAAAAATTTCATACGGCAAACAAATTCAGTCTATTTTGTATGTCTATCTATTAAATTTACAATTTTATTGTGATTTTGTCTTTTGCTTTTCACTTACTTTCTTTTTACTCTCGGTCATATACAATATAATGTTTAATTTAATTTTGATATTTGCAGAAACATCGATACCAAGCGGGAACCACAAGTAACAAATTGAATTGTCACGAATCAAATACCAACTCTATGATTGAAAGTTGGCAACATTATTTCGAAAACTAACATTTGGTAGTTGTTCACTCCGTCTAATTAAAAATTCGACTTTAGATTACTTATTTCAGCTGCAAAACGCAGCAGTGCTTGCATTGCGGTCTTCCGGTTTGTAGGGAAAGATACGGCAGTGAAATTGCTGGAGTTTACATCTGATGTCACAAGTTGGCAACGTACACTGTGATTCTTGTGTAAGTTTCAGTTTTGCTGCGAATCTCGTAAGAGCCACAAATGTACGAGTATTATAGGTGACTGTTACCACTTACCATCAGGTACGATGTAACGAAGTTAGCTTGTTTTGTTTGCCAACTTAGTTACAATAAAAAATATCAGAATAACTATTAAAATATCGGAAAAATTAACGAAAAAATTTTTTTTAAAATAAATTAGGTTTAGGACTCCGCGGTATTCCGCAATTCACTACAAATCTGTCGTTTGTTTGAAAGAAGCATAATTATAAAGGTTACCTACCGGTCTATTGTTTGTTTTGTGTGTGTTATTAATAAAAATCTTATTATGCAAGTATTATTATTAACAATACCACGACCAAGAAGCTCTAATCTTTTCCAACAAGCCGTTATGCAATCAGGCTTCGACACATTGCGAATCAATCCACTGAAGAACGCGAAACATCATAAACTAGCCGTGCCCGCGACTTCGTTCGCGTGGATGTCCGAAAATAACATTATCATGATGTTATAAAGCCTAAAGCCTTCCTCGATAAATGGACTATCCAACACGAAAATAATTTTTCAATTCGAACCAGTAGTTCCTGAGATTAACGCGTTCAAACAAACAAACAAAAAAACTCTTCAGCTTTATAATATTAGTATAGATTAGATAAAAGAGTGTCGGTGGCGCTGTGGGCTCGGCACTGGCCTTTTAATCAGGAGGTTCGGGGTTCGATCCTGCCACGAATCAATTTGTTCTTCGTGTTTCGAATTTCATATATACATTTGTCCGGCGCTCCTACGGTGATGGAAACATCGTGAGGCAACCTGCATACACTTGCGAAGAAATTCAAAGGTGTATGTGAAGTCGACCAATCCGCACTGGGCCAGCGTGGTTGACTAAGGCCTAAACACCCTAACTGAGGGTAGGCTAGAGCCCCTCGATAGGGACGTATACGATACGGTACATTTTCTACTTAAATAATTCGTGTATGCTCTGTTTAAATACGGCATGACAACGTGTAAAATGTAATTACAACATTATTTATCGCCGCTATATATCAAGTAAGTAAATAAGGAGGCGAATTGTTAGCACTTCCGACACGGGACGGGCGTCTGTGCTAATTCGCGCGAGACACGACAGCCATTATAAAATTAAGGTCTAGGCAGCCACCTCACACGTTTGTCGGGAAGTTAACATTTGTAGGAGCTTTTTTTAATGCAGCAAATGCTAATACGCGTGGATTGAATTTGCAACTTCATCAATCATCATTCGTTTGTCTCTGCACACACACACACACACACACACACACACACAAACTCTCTTTCTCTCTCTCTTACACCCACACACACTTTCACACACGTGCACGCAACGCACGCACGCACAATTCGTGTGTGTATGTGTGTTGTAGAGACTAACCGATCTTGATCATTATTTTTTTCTTTTTGCATACGACAGGGAATCTCTTGTCCTTTATCTCACCTGGCTGAAGGTGGAATCGAGCTTCACCTGAACTCTTCCACAGCTGAGGAATGGGCTATCTTACCTCTTCTGCTCAATAAAGCAACATAATTTGTACATGTATTATTGCTTATTTATTTAAACATGTTTGGTATTGCGGGTTACTATTTTAGTGATAATAATAAATAGTCCAACTTACAGTTGTTAAAGAGTTGTAATGAATGTCCAATGCGTAACACACACAATACACAATTTTTATATAAGGACGGACAGAAGAAACAGTCAATGTAAAACTATGATAGGTATCACGAGCACAGTTCAGAAAGGGACGCGGCACAAGAGAAATAGAACACAATACTAATGAAATTAGGAGTAACGAAAGCAATAACAATAACGAAGGGATGGCAAGAGATAGCATGCGCTTCGCGTCGTGTCGTGAGTAGATTTCGACTGACTGAATGGTGCGCGGCGCGAACGTGGCCGCGCGCGCGCAGGTAACTCACTCGCGGGAACAATAGCCAGTTTTTTCTATACCGCGGCTAGTGCTGGGGCCCTGTCGATACGCGCTATCGATGGCGTGCTAAATTTATCGATAGCGACGTGCTGGTAACTAAGGTGATATGTGCAAAATAAATATGTAAATAGATATTTTATATTTGTTTATGTGTAATAAATATATTTCGTATAAATGTAGATTAAATAAATAAAATTATAAATGTAGGTAAGCACCCTACATCACCCCCCTCCAGAGACCGTCAAGGGCGATAAAAATCAGGAAATTTTATACGGCGGCCGGATCGAGTAACGTGTTCTTGAATAGGTGATAAAGGGTCCATGTCAATGTCATGGTTGGCCAATATGAAGGCAGGTTTTATGCGATCTAGTGACACCGTAGCTTCCTTACCCTTCAGAAGTATCTTGAAGGTCTTGTTCCCTCTTGCTATGACCTTATGTGGCCCAGAATAAGCAGCTTGGAGTGAGCCCCGTGATGCGTCTTCACGCAGGAAGACGTGATCACTGGTGGCAAGCTCTTTAAAAATAAACACTTTTGAGCTGCAATGTCTTGATGCAGGCGAAGGGCGCAGTCTTTCGGCAATATTTTTAAGACGGGCAGAAAAATCAGAGATATCTGTTGTAGTACCGCCCGACGAATGCTCAAAAAACTCACCAGGGAGCCGAAGTGGTTCCCCATACACCAACTCTGCGGAAGATGATTGAAGGTCTTCCTTAAAGGCCGTTCTAATGCCGAGTAACACCAGAGGAAGTGACTCGGTCCATCGATCGTTGGCGTGACACACTATTGCAGCTTTGAGCTGCCGGTGGAAACGTTCCACCAAACCGTTGCAGGCTGGATGGTAGGCTGTCGTCCGTTTGTGCTCAAAGCCGGCTATCCTCGACAAACACTGAAACAAGGCCGATTCAAATTGACGGCCTCGGTCTGTGGTGATGTCAATGGGACAGCCGAACCGAGCAATCCAGGACGACAGCAGAGCCTTAGCGACAGTTTCTGCCGTTATGTCCTCTATCGGTACTGCTTCCGGCCACCGAGTAAATCGGTCTACGGCCGTCAGACAATACCGATAGCCTTCAGAAATAGGAAGTGGACCGATGAGGTCGATATGGATGTGTTTGAAACGAACACGGGGCAGGTTGAATGTACCCAGAGGGGTGCTGACGTGGCGACTGACCTTAGCTCGCTGGCATTGGATACAGGCACGAGCCCATTCTCGGCAATCTTTCCGTATCCCAGGCCAGACAAATCTCTCTGCAATGAGTTTTGCAGACGCGCTGGTTCCAGGATGACTGAGGGAGTGCAGGCTGTCAAAAACCCGCTTGCGAAAAAATTTGGGTACGAATGGCCTGGGAGTCGGTGTACTTACGTCACAGTACAGTGGCAAACGACTTCCAGGGATTTGTAGTTTCTCCAAGCGGAGAGAAGAACCCTCGGAAACGAGGTTTAAAAGTTCTTGGTCAGATGACTGGCCTTCGGCTATAGTCTAGAGGCTGATAGGCGCTCCTAGTTCTTCAATCCGAGACAGAGTGTCGGCAACAACATTGTCCTTGCCGGAAATGTGTCGGATGTCTGTTGTGAACTGGGAGATGAAGTCGAGATGTCTATACTGCCTAGGCGAACAGTTTCTTTTCCTTTCGTGGAAAGCGAAACTGATCGGCTTGTGGTCAGTATAGACAATAAAGTGCCTAGCCTCGAGCATGTGCCGAAAGTATTTGATTCCCTCATATATAGCCAGAAGCTCCCGGTCGTATGGTGAATATTTGGCCTGGGATGGGCTAAGCTTCCTGGAAAAGAATGCTAAGGGCTGCCATGCGTCAGTTTTATACTGTTGTAGGACTGCGCCAATAGCCCTATCGGAGGCATCAGTCACCAGGGCAAGTTTGGCGGAACAATCGGGATGGGCAAGTAGGGCAGCATTAGCTAGACTCTCTTTACACGCTTGAAAGGCTTCCAGGGAATCGCCTGTCAACTTGATGGGCTGTGAACCTTTGACGGAGCCTGATAAAAGAGCGTGTAGAGGAGCTTGAATCTCGGCTGCTTTAGGCAGAAAACGCCTATAAAAATTAAGCATGCCGAGAAACGCTTTGAGTTGACGAACAGTGTTAGGTATAGGGAACTCCTTAATCACCTGCACCTTGGATTCGAGAGGTCGTGAACCGTTTTCGGAGATGGAATATCCCAAAAATGTTACTTCCTTCACTCCGAAGACGCACTTGGATGTATTGAGCGACATGCCATACTCCTGCAGCTTGGTGAAGACTTGGCGAAGGTGGTGTTCGTGCTGGAGTTTGCTGCGGGAGAAGACTAAAATGTCGTCCAAATAGCAAAATATGAAATCGAGGCCTCTCAAGACCTCATCCATTAACCTCTGAAAGGTTTGACCTGCATTCCGAAGTCCAAAAGTCATGAATGGAAATTCATATAAGCCAAATGGCGTTGTTATGGCGGTCTTCGGAATGTCGTCTGGGCTGACAGGTATCTGATTGTACGCTTTTAAAAGATCTAACGTGCTAAAAATTTTGCAGCCGACAAGATTATGCGCGAAATCGTGTATGTGTTTAATCGGATACCTGTCAGGCACAGTACGGGCGTTAAGCATACGGTAGTCACCGCAGGGACGCCAGCCGTTGTCCTTCTTCGGCGCCAGGTGTAACGGGGACGACCAAGGACTTTCGGACGGTCGGGCTGTACCAGCGGCGATCATGGCCTGGAACTCCTGCTGTGCAACCTTAAGTTTGTCCGGAGCCAACCGTCGAGGTGTACAGGAAACTGGCGGGCCTGGGA
Source organism: Schoenobius gigantellus (assembly GCA_963935595.1). Lineage (NCBI taxonomy): Eukaryota > Metazoa > Arthropoda > Insecta > Lepidoptera > Crambidae > Schoenobius > Schoenobius gigantellus. The sequence continues at coordinate 29,646,272 of OZ012560.1, read as the reverse complement.
TGGTGCGGATGTGATGTACAGTGTGGTGTGTGACTGTACGGTGGGTACCAGCAGGTCGAACGATATCTGGAAAATCGTTTAAAATTTTGTGGAAATAAGATTCACCAGTCGAAACCTTCACGGACGCAACATTACAATTAGCTAGCATAGCAATAGCAGACACAGATGTAGTATTATCGAGCAGGCGTTTGTTGCGGATGTCAACTATAAGGTTATAATAATTTAAAAAATCTACACCTATGATTGGTTTAGTGACATCGGCAACAACGAAGCGCCAGCTAAAAATTCTGCGCAAGCCTAAATCTAAATTAAAATGCACAAAGCCATATGTGTTAATGCAAGAACCGTTTGCAGCACACAAGTTATAGTCTGTACGCGCACGACGATCGCGGAGCACGGAGCGGGGGAAGACACAGAGGTCGCTACCAGTGTCGACCAGAAATTGCGTCTTCGATGCTCGATCCACGACGAACAGGCGACCAGTGGTAGATGTGGGGCAATCGTCCGTCGCCATTACCGACTGCCCTTCTCGTTTCCCGCCTTGTAGTCACACGGTAAAATGCATTTCCGGGCGTCGGAACCAAACTTGCTGTGATACCAGCATACTGGGTATTTGCGGTGATTCGACTGTGACCGTTTGTGCCTCGACGTAGATCTATTGGAGCTGGATGATCGGCCAATCGAACGGTTGTGAGATCGGCTATTCCTCTCCGACGCTAGTCTCTCAAACTGCCTTCTGAGCTCAGCAACTTCCTTGACCAGGTCATTAATCACCGAGCTTGGTCCGGGCTGGTTCACGCTGGATACTGACGGTGACGTAGTGGCGAGTTCGTTGATGCGATCAGCCAAATCTGCCATGTCCTCAAGCTGTGCTGAAGAAGGTTGCCCTGCAAGGACGGTCTGGATCCCGTGAGGAAGACGACTTATCCATATCGTCTTCAGAAAATCGTCAGGAACATTGACACCGGCGAGACTCTTCAGGTGGCGAAGAAATTGGGAAGGTTTTCTGTCCCCGAGCTCTTCGTGCATGAGTAGCTGTTTGAGTTTCTTCTCATTTGACGCTGATAAACGCTTTATTAACTCTGCCTTGAGCTTCTCGTACTTGTCGGTTGAGGGAGGACAGATGATTATATCCTTCACCTCTCTAGAGTACTGATTGTCTAGCTGGCCGATGACGTAGTTGAACTTCGTGGCGTCACTAGTAATGCCGGATATGGCGAATTGCCCCTCGACTTGAGCGAACCAGATCTCAGGTTCTTCCGGCCAGAATGGTGGTACTCTTACGCCGACCTTACAAACATCGACATTTTCTATCGACACTTTCCCATCACTAGTGCCCGAAGTGTTGCCGCGTGGATTTCGTTCCGAGTCCATCTTGTTTCAATACGGGGTCACCAATTTGGTATTGCGGGTTACTATTTTGGTGATAATAATAAATAGTCCAACTTACAGTTGTTAAAGAGTTGTAATGAATGTCCAATGCGTAACACACACAATACACAATTTTTATATAAGGACGGACAGAAGAAACAGTCAATGTAAAACTATGATAGGTATCACGAGCACAGTTCAGAAAGGGACGCGGCACAAGAGAAATAGAACACAATACTAATGAAATTAGGAGTAACGAAAGCAATAACAATAACGAAGGGATGGCAAGAGATAGCATGCGCTTCGCGTCGTGAGTAGATTTCGACTGACTGAATGGTGCGCGGCGCGAACGTGGCCGCGCGCGCGCAGGTAACTCACTCGCGGGAACAATAGCCAGTTTTTTCTATACCGCGGCTAGTGCTGGGGCCCTGTCGATACGCGCTATCGATGGCGTGCTAAATTTATCGATAGCGACGTGCTGGTAACTAAGGTGATATGTGCAAAATAAATATGTAAATAGATATTTTATATTTGTTTATGTGTAATAAATATATTTCGTATAAATGTAGATTAAATAAATAAAATTATAAATGTAGGTAAGCACCCTACACATGCATTAATAACTACAATTGCCTCTCTGTGTATTAAATGTGTTTCAGCAGTTTTCTCCGAAAACTTTGGTAGTCATCATTAAACATGTCGATATCAGATATATTCGTTTTAATGCCACTGTACCTTGTGCATATTCTAGAGAACGGTTAGTGTAACCAAGTTTAATTCTACAACGTGGTATATGAAACAAGTTTAAACGTCGATGACGTGGATATCTGTTCCGTAGACCTGGGATAGTTGATGTAAATTTCAGTTTTATATCTTGACAGACAAACGGACAACTATATCGTATAAACGCCCCGTATTGAAACGTGTAAACTCTATTTGAATTCCAGTTTTAGTGACCCCTTTCGCTCCACGCCCGGGGGGTAGCCGGCAGTGAGACAGCGGTGTCGGGAAGACAAGAAAACAATTTTATCAGCGCGTTTTATTGTACGTCGTCTTCTCGGTCCAAACTCCAAATATTGTGCTGTTGGAATCCACGAGATTCTGTGCGCTGTAAGGAAAGGGAATTTTTTTCGAAAGACGTTTATTTTGCGGTGTTGCTGTTCTTGTTAAAATCATTATACTGTCCTACCAATTGGTTTTGCTGAACTTGATATGCGATCTTTTTTAAATATAGACCACTTGAGATAAGTACTATAATGACGTATAGTGCTTAGTATTTTAAATTTATTATTTATCTGTCAATTTTCCTTTGTGTTGTTTTGTTTGCCTTTATGTGGTTAGCATAGATTTTTTAAGTAAATTAATAGAATGCACTAAGGGCGAGAAAATCAAAGATATCTGTATTTGTATTCATGGTCCCCAAGATGTCCCCAAGATACAGATGATGTCCAGTTTCGGGACCTCTACTAATCATCATTGTAATTTATTTCTGCACTAATTCTGCACTGCACTAATTTCTTAATAATTTGATCCGTATTTTAATGAGTTTTGTGTAATAGTAATTATTATCATTATTGTAAAATGTTTCAACTAATGCATGTCGCGCTGTGCGAAAGAGAACTGCAGCTCGGATCGAAGCTATACGTTTATATTATGAAAAGTATACCAAAATAGTTTAACTAGACCGATTTGTTCACTTTTTCACGGAAGATTTAAGAAAGCTTTTCTTCGGTGGGCTGTGTTTCTTTGTTTTGTATTTTCATTATAACCTCATCATTTGTTTGCTGGATTTTTGAATACAGCAGAAAACTTTAAAAAGGGAAAACATAGAAACAATTTTCTCTATTGCTATTGTCCAGGAAGGAAACAGAGGTCTTTATAATTTTCTCACAACCAAAGTAATACTTGGAATTAGGTAGGTAAATTAATAACCGCAAACCCATAAACAATGGCGCCACATAAATTGGCTCAAAATATTTAAATTAAGTCAAACCTTAAGACCTCATCTTATTCTGACCGGAAACAACTTTAGTAACTATTAATATGATTCATACAATTCTAATAAGTAATCATAATGTTGGTCAATGGCGGGCGCTACGAATATCTATGTCATGATTCATTAATATAGAAAAATCGTACATATGAAATAGCATACTTTGAAATAAGTTCGAGCGTTTAATTGAAACTAAATACGGTAAATAGGTAGCTCTGAAAATGAAAGTATAGAAAAAGGATTGTATTAGAAATACTTCTTGTATTTGTGCGTTCGTTTTGTTAAGTAATAGATGGAGTGCCTAGAGAAAAAATAAATATTGTCTAAATATCACTTAAAATATATATGTCAATACATCACTTTAGTGGGATCAAGTACCGCCTGTCCATCTATTGATAATATACTGTCATATATTGACAAATCAGCTTCCTACCTTACATTCAATACACAGCATTATAAATATTAAACTCAGTAATATCCGTTTTCGACAGTCCAATACCCATCATTGACATTTCAAGAGGCCTCAAACTTCACTCGAATCAGGTCAAGAACGACTTCTGGTGCTCTTAAAGTGTAGCAGCTGAGTGTTCACCGACTGACGAACTCTTCATTCATTGGATAAATACAAAGGTGTTTTGAGATTTGTGCGACGGCGACGTAGTGCTCGTCGAATCTTGTTTGTCGGTTGGTACTGCTGTTTTATTGACGACTTCGTTATGTCTCTAATTTCGTAACCCTTCACCTAGAATATTTTGCCTCCAGGTCTATAGGAACAATACATCATTAGAATATTTTGCCTCCAGGTCTATAGGAACAAAACATCATATTACAATCCAATAGTCAAAATGAGTCGGCTGTATAACGACTCTGTATCTGAGCACTCATTTTTGGATATTTTTGGTGCACAATTATGTCAATTTAGAAAACAAGTTTTAAAATTTATTTCAAGTCATGATTAGGTTCATCTTATTTATTACACTCAATTACTAACAGTTTTCAAAACTACTAATATTAAATATAAGCTAAATGTAAATAAATTAATGTAAATTATTAACCCTCTTAACATTTCATTATATCCAACTCATACTGTGCTTAGATGTTAAGAGTTATAGTCTAGACCTTCGTTTTGTACAAAGTATATACCTATTTTGTGACTATAATTTGTTTTGTAAGCCTTAAATAAATAAATAAATAACATTTCATGATATCCACGGTAACCGCACACGCGGCACAATGATTTCTGCTTGGTTTAGTTGGTGCTAGGGCTTCTGAACCCGCCTGTCTACTACTGGCTAGCTACCACCAAGGGGCCAGTCGGGCTAATTTACAGTTCGAACGGACCGCTGAGGTGCAATTCCAATCCAGTTCTAATTACAATTCAACTTTGGACAAAATTGGTATCGCGCTAAATTCTACATGAGTGTTAAGCCGCAAGCGAAGCTGGATTGCATTTGGAACTCTAGAGATAACAGAGAACAACAACCTGTAAAGAAATTCTTTCTTCACAGGTGTGTGCAGGTTTCCTCACGATGTTTTCCTTCACCGTAAAAGCGTCGAATAAACGTACATATGAATACAAAATTTGAAAACACATTGGTACGTGGCGAGGTTCGAACCGCTACCTCCCGATTGGAAGGCGACAGCCTTACGCACTACGCCATCGACATTTTGGATAGATCCTCGTTATTAA